>JARBWK010000006.1:129381346-129549446 GCA_030556195.1 Anolis apletophallus | reverse complement strand
GGATAACAATACAAAAGGTTTGCTAGGGTAGACCCTCTTCCACCCAGTCTCAGGCCCCCAACCAAACTCAGCCCCCCGAATCGAAATCCTGGCTACGGCCCTGCCCGTATATTGTAGCAAGCCCTGCTCCGAATAGAATACCTAACTCAACAAGCCACTTCTCCTAATGCTGAGAGCATGCTTTCCTGAATGTGTTCCTAAGCCAAGCACATCGTTAGCATTGCTGGTGTCCAGGCAGACAGGGACTGCTATATCTATCTTGCATTCGTAGACTACTCTCACTCAAATTAATTTGGAGGAAAGGGGAACCATCTCAGCAGATGCCCAAAGATGATAATCCTCCTAAAATGGCACCACTGGGCAAGTGCCAAGGTCTACGACTGAAGATCAAAAACAAAGCCTCCTTCTTATGCCAAGGCCGATTTACCTTCCTGCCCCTTGAGCATGGGGACATCAACAAAAGCAAGAAAACAAGCAGAAGACCCCAGCACACAATCTTCAATATTCCCTACTTGAACAGGCCAGTGAGAAAAGGGATGGGGAGTAAGGCGTTTCTACACTGCCATATAATCCAGATTATCAAATCAGATAATCTAAATTATTTGATTTGAACTGATTATCTGAGCCTACACTACCATATAATCCAGTTCAAAGCAGATAATCTGGATTTTAAATGGCAGTGTAAACGGGGCCTTCGGCCAAGCTTTCCAAACTGTGTGTCATGACACAATGGCATGCCAGCTGCAGTGTGTGTATGTGTGGCGTGTGAACATAACAAGCAATGACAAAAATCTTATACATTTTTGTCACCTTACAAATCAGACATATACAGGTCCTTCTCAAAAAATTAGCATATAGTGCTAAAGTTCATTGTTTTCCATAATGTAATGATAACAATTAAACTTTCATATATTGCACACCAACTGAAATATTTCAGGTCTTTTTTTGTTTTGTACTGATGATTTTGGCATACAGCTCCTGAAAACCCAAAAATACTGTCTCAAAAAATTAGCATATTTGGTCGGATGGAATATGCTGATTTTTTGAGATATGTATGCCAAAATCATCAGTATTAAAACAAAAAAAGACCTGAAATATTTCAGTTGGTGTGCAATGAATCAAAAATATATGAAAGTTTAATTTTTATCATTACATTATGGAAAATAATGAACTTTAGCACTATATGGCTAGACCCCTTCCAGTCCGGCTTCCGTTCGGGGCACGGGACGGAGACGGTCCTGGTCTCCATCACAGATCAACTCTGCTGCCAGCTCGACCAAGGCGGGTCTGCGCTGCTCGTGTTATTGGACCTCATGGCAGCGTTTGACACGGTCGACCACAATCTTTTGATTGTGGCCATGGCTGGAGTGAGGGGGACAGCCCTTAAATGGCTGACCTCCTTCCTCCACCAGCGGTCCCAGCGTGTGAGGAGGGGTGGAGTGGTCTCTGAGGGCTCCCATTAGTTTGCGGAGTTCCTCAGGAGGCCATTCTCTCCCCTCTATTATTTAACATCTACATGCAGCCGCTTGCACAGCTGGTGCGGAGTTATGGGCTTGAGTATCACCAGTACGCTGACGACACTCAGCTCATTCTGAGGGTGGAAGACAGGTCTGGCCCCGTCCCCGATAATTTCCAGACTCTAATCTTTTAGCCGTTCCTTCCGTTAAGGTGGCTAAAAGAACTGCCACTCGCCGAAGGGCCTTCTCGGTCATAGCGCCGACATTGTGGAATGCCCTTCCGCCAGCCACTGGGCTATCCATGACCTACTCCCGTTTAGGGTGGCGTGTAAGACGCATCTCTTCCGGCTGGCTTTCCAGGTATAGGCCAAGAGCCAAGAGCCCTTCAAGCCATGCCAATGTTGCCAATCCGTCTTAATTATTTTAACTGTATGTGCTTAATGATGTTTTATCGTGTGTTTTTATCTTGCATTTTGTATTGCATTTTAGAGCGTATATGTTTATTGTGTATTGTTTGCTTCTGGCTGTAAGCCGCCCCGAGCCGGTTTGGGAGTGGTGGCATAAAAGCCGAATAAATAAATAAATATAAATAAATAAATAAAATATATGCTAATTTTTTGAGAAGGACCTGTATGTGTGTGTGGGTGTGTGTGTGAAAGGTCATGAGATATGTTGTGCCTCCCCCACATTTCACTATTACGATTTATCTATGCTTCTGCTATCTCTTATAAGGGGTTGGTTTCATCTCCAGTTTGCTAGTAAAATATAGATGAAGTGCATGCCCTGCAAGATTTGTCCTCCTTTCGCAGGGCTTGCAAAACCCATCTCTTCAAGCCAGCATTTGACTGCTGATTCTGTAATTCTGTTTAGTCTAGTTTTAAATTTAGTTAAATGTGTGTGTTTTGTCTGTTTTATGCTAATTTGTGAGCCGCTCCGAACCCTCGGGGAGTGGCGGCATACAAAAATGAATAATAAATAAATTCTATGGCAGTGAAGAAGGGGTCCCATTCCAATGTCCAAACTACTACGCCAATACACACTACCACTGTGCATGAAGCAACTCTAGTCATGCTGTGAAAGCCATGCGGTTTCATTTGAAATCCTGTGGCTGTTTCCTGCAAAGTTCTTGAGTTTGTAAAGTTTATCAACAGGTGTAGGTTTAAGGCATCCTGTGATTATTCTGAATGCTTCATTCAGAATAATCACTGAAGTCCAGGCTGCATCTACACTGCCCTATATCCCAGGATCTGATCCCAGATTATCTGCTTTGATCTGGCTACGGTCGTCCACGCTCTGGTCACATCCCGAATAGATTACTGCAACGTGCTCTACGTGGGGCTGCCTTTGAAGACAGTTCAGAAATTACAACTAGTCCAACGGGCGGCAGCCAGACTACTAACTGGAGCTACATACAGGGAGCATACCACCACCCTGTTGTGTCGGCTCCACTGGCTGCAGGTCCAATTCCAGGCTCAATTCAAAGTGCTGGTTATGACCTTTAAAGCTCTATACGGTTCTGGCCCAGCTTACTTGTCCGAATGCATCTGCCGCTATGTCTCACTCAAGTACTTTAAGATCATCCGGGAGGCCCTGTTTGCTCCCGCCGGCCCGGCCGCGGCTGGTGGGGACGAGGGAGAGGGCCTCTCGGTGGTGGCTCCCCGTCTGTGGAATGCGCTCCCTAGCGACATACGATCAAGTCCATCCCTCCTGACAATTAGAAAAAATTGAAAGCCTGGATGTGGGACCAGGCGTCTCGCATAGTAGCACAGGACAGCACTTTAGTAGTTTAATGGAAGTTGGTGAATAGGGCTCAATGCTTTTATGGACGGAACACTGTTTTTAACATAGGTGAATGCATAGGATGTGTGAATGTAATTGTATTTTAATGTATTTTAGTGTCGAATGCTGGAGGGTTTTATATTGTGTTTTTATACTGCGATTGTGATGTAGGCCAGTGTTTTTCAACCTTTTTTGAGCCGCGGCACATTTTTTACATTTACAAAATCCTGGGGCACACCACCAACCAAAATGACACAAAATGACACTCTAACACAGTAATACATATAGTTAATATGTTTTTAAATGTATTTATACACTCAGTGTGAAACCTGGGCCTGTTTCGATGAACACAACATAGATATCCTGGCAGGAATGGCAGAAAGACACACACGAAGGTCTTGCTCAACAGCTGGGAGTTATAGTTCACCCGCAATCAAAGAGCACTCTGAACTCCACCAATGATGGAATGGAATCAAACTTCCCACACAGAACTCCCATAACCAAGAGAAAATATAGAGTTTGGTGGGCATTGACCTGAGTTTTGGAGTTGTAGTTCACCTATATCCAGAGAGCACTGTGGACTCAAACAATGTTGATCAGGACCAAACTTGGCATGAATTCTCAATATGCCCTAATGTGAACACAGATGTAATTTGGGGAAATTAGACCTTGACATTTGGGAGTTACAGTTTCTGGGATTTATAGTTAACACACAATCAAAGAGCATCCTGAACTCTTGCAACAATGGAATTGAACCAAACTTGGCATATTGAACTCTCATTACCAACAGAAAGTACTGAAAGGGTTTGCTTGGGAATTGACCTTGAGTTTGGAAGTTGTAGTTCACCTACGTCTAGAGAGCACTGTGGACTCAAACAATGTTATGTTATGTTGTTTGTTTTCTATGTTCGCAGGAGGGGAAGAAAGGGTATTGGAGGTTCCAATTTCCCACGGCACACCTGATGATCTCTCACGGCACACTAGTGTGCCACGGCACACTGGTTGGGAAACACTGATGTAGGCATCAAATTGTGCCTTTTGGAAGCCGCTGAGTCCCCCCTCGGGGGTTGAGAAGAGCGGGGTAAAATGCCGTAAATAAATAAATAAATAAATAAATATCATAGGGCCCTTCCACACAGCCCTATATCTCAAAATATCAAGGCAGAAAATCCCACAATATCAGAGTGTGGACTCAGATAACCCAGTTAATAAGAACATCAGCCTTGGCCTTGTCTTACTCAACTGTTGAGTATGCCTGCCCTGTTTGGCACAGATCTGCCCTTGCAAAGCAGGGGAACATAGCATTGAATGAAACATGCAGGATAAGGATACCTTAAACCTACACCTGTTGATAAACTTTACAAGCTAGCTGGTATGCCCCCCAATGTGCGATGGGAAGTTGCTGCTAAATGTGAGAGAAATAAGGTTGCACACTGTGAAAGCCACCCACTACATGGCTACCGGCCTCCTCCCAGCAGACTCAAATCAAGGTAAAGCTTTATGAGAACTAACACTTCTCTTGGCATCCCCCCAGCAACAGCAAGGGTATCCCTCTGGGCAACTAAACCAGGAAATCCCAACTGGATGCCCCCCCGCCCCCTGCACAACGGTCTTCCTCCAGGAGCAAACCAAGAATGAGCAACCTGGAAGTCCCTGAATAGACTCAGAAGCGGATTGGGCAGATCAAAACCGGGAATGTATACATTAAAAGTTAGTGTTTGCGGGCGGAGTTGTGGAGGAATATGTGGCAGCATTTCAATTAGTTGCCACTGTGGGATTATTTGCATAAAAGACTCTGATTGGCCAGCCTCTGAACTCCAACATTCTAAGACACCAGACAAAGGGGATTGGTTGCTACTGAGGAAGTATTTGCATAAAGGACTCTGATTGGCCATCTACATTCCAACATTCGAAGGTGACACAGAGGGAAAAGGAAAGGCCTCAGGCAGGCAGTCACTGCGGCCCACAGCAAAGACGGATCAGGACCAAACTTGGCACACAGGGGCCCAATGGCCCACTTCACAACCTGGTGTGATTTAGGGCAGGATGGGCCACGAATGATGGGATTTGCAGTACCTTCACCTGTTTCACTTCTCAAACAACACTGTAGCCCCTATAAATCTGCCAGATAATCTTGGATAAACAGAAACCCTGGGATCTGATGCTGGGATATAGGGCTTGCCTGGAAGAGCCCACAGCAACTCTTCCACAGTGTGGCAGTGTGGGAATCTCCCAGGACTGTGACCTCCATGTGACCTCCTCCATGCTGCCTCTCTGCAGGAAAAAAGGAAGGGGCTAAAATCCATGCCCGGGCCCTCCCCAGCTGCCCGGCTCCAAACTCACCCGCCCGCCACCAGGTCGAGCGCCCGGCTTCGCCTTGGAGGCATCCTTTGCAATCCCTTGCAAGGCCCTGGAGTCTCTCTCCCGCGCGCGCAGGGCCCGGGCAGGCAGTGGTGGTGGTGGTGGCACGCGCAGGGAAAGGGCCGTGCTGGGAGGCCACGCCCCCTCCTCGTGCGCTGGCTGGGCAGGGCCCAGAAGGCGTGCCCTCTCCCTCCCTCTCTCGTCCCCTGCTGGAGCCAAGGGCGGTCTGTGATTGGTCGCTGCCCAAGAACCGCCCTAATTAACGTGTAACTTTGCACTGTGGCCTAGGGAAGCACCCTAAGGAATTTTGCAGCCAAGTGCAACTGGATCCCACTGGTTTAACTCTTGCCAACTGCCTGCTACACCAGTGTTTCCCAACACTTTTCACATTTACCAAACCCTGGGGCACACCACCAACCAAAATGACACAAAATGACACTCTAACACATTCATACATATAGTTAATATGTTTTTAAATGTATTTATACACTCAGTGTGAAACCTGGGCCTGCTTCAATGAACACAACACAGATATCCTGGCAGGAATGGCAGAAAGACACACACGAAGGTCTGGCTCAATAGCTGGGAGTTATAGTTCACCTGCAATCAAAGAGCAGTCTGAACTCCACCAATGATGGAAAGGAATCAAACTTCCCACACAGAACTACCATAACCAAGAAAAAAATACTATAAGAGTTTGGTGGGCATTGACCTTGAGTTTTGGAGTTGTAGTTCACCTATATCCAGAGAGCACTGTGGACTCAAACAATGTTGGATCAGGACCAAATTTGGTATGAATACTCCATATGCCCAAAAGTGAACACAGATGGAGTTTGGCGAAAATAGACCTTGACATTTGGGAGTTACAGTTTCTGGGATTTATAGTTAACACACAATCAAAGAGCATCCGGAACTCTTGCAACAATGGAATTGAACCAAACTTGGCATATTGAACTCTCATTACCAACAGAAAGTACTGAAAGGGTTTGCTTGGGAATTGACCTTGAGTTTGGAAGTTGTAGTTCACCTACACCCAGAGAGCACAGTGGACTGAAATAATGATTGATCTGGACCACACTTGAAATGAATACTCAATATGCCCAAATATGAACGCAGATGGAGTCCAGGGGAAATAGACCTTGCCATTTGGGAGTTTAGATGCTGGGATTTAAAGTTCCCCTACAATCAAAGAGCATTCTGAACCCCACCAATGATAGAACTGGGCCAAGTTTCCCACACAGAACCCCCAGGTGGCTCCCTTCCTGAATGGCTCTCTCCCTCTTCCACACCAGAAGGGAAGGCACTCACTCAGTCCTCGGTTGTCTTCCTTCCTTCCTTCCTTCCTTCCTTCCTTCCTTCCTTCCTTCCTTCCTTCTTTCCTGCTTCAGTTCCCCACCCTCCCTCGATTGGAGGCTGGCTGGCTGGGGAAACCGCCGAAGGAGGCGGCGCCCCGGCCCCTTCTTCTTCGCAGTCGCCCGGCCCTTCCCCCTTCTCCTCCCCCAAGCAGCAGCAGCAGGAGTTCGGCAGGAGGGGGAAGAAATGGGGGAAGAAAGGTTTTCCCACAGCACACCAGGTGATCGCTCACAGCCCACTAGTGTGCCACGGAACAGTGGTTGGAAAACACTGTGCTACACAACACTCCTAGTTCAGTTAGTGCTTACTATCTTTTTTGGAGATTTATCTCTCTGCTCATCTGGGAGCCCCTCCACACAGCCCTATATCCCAGAATCTCTCTCGGTATTACTTTGTGAACGAAGATTCTTAGGAAGGACTCATCCCACGCTTTTTACAAGCGCGTTGATGACTAAAAAGGCCAACCTGAGATAGGCAAGTTCGGTTGCAGAAAGCACAGCAGAAAGTCTCCTTGGGTGATGTCGTTTCCAAGTTGCGGTTCTTTCTGCGTTGTCGTTTCGCTTCGAGACCCATTCGGCGTGTCTTCTCGAAAGAGGCCGCAGCATTGTGGATAGTGCGTCTCCATGCCTCTCGATGTGAGGCCAGGGTGGACCATTGTTGGTGATCAATCTGGCCGAGTCTGAGATGTTGTTTCAGGGAGTCCTTATATCTCTTTTGGGGGGCGCCTCTCTTGCGCTGACCCGTGGCGAGTTCAGAGTAGTATCTTTAGGAGGCGGTGGTCCTCCATCCTAGAGGCGTGCCCTGCCCAGTGCAGCTGTGTTCTCAATAGCATGGCCTCAATGCTGGTGATCCCTGCTTGCTCAAGGACAGCAACATTCGTCACATAGTCGGTCCAGTGTATATTTAGGATTGTGCAAAGACAGCACTGATGAAAGCGTTCGAGGAGTCGTAGGTGCTGGCGATAGGTGACCCATGTTTCAGACCCATAGAGGAGAACAGACAGTACGATAGCTCTGTACACACTGATTTTGCTGCTTTGCCTCAGGTGCTTGTTGCTCTAGACTCTTTTGTGAAGCCTTCCGAATGCACTATATGCCTTTGCTAATTTGTGATCTATCTCTTTGTCAATCTTGGCGTCTGAAGAGATGATGCTTCCCAGGTATGTGAACTGCTGAACGGACTTTAGCACAGATTTGCCTATGCTGACGTGGGAATGATGGTGTTCTTCCTGTGGTGCGGGCAGGTAGAGGACTTCCGTTTTCTTCAGGCTGACTTCCAGCCCAAACAGCTCTGCAGCTGTAGCAAAGCAGGATGTTAGGCGCTGCAGGGCTGCTTCTGAATGGGCGACAAGGGCAGCATCGTCAGCAAAAAGCAGCTCATGGACTAGATAGTTTAGAGTCTTAGTGCGAGCCCTCAGACGGCTTAAGTTGAACAAGCTACCATCAGTACGATAGCGTATATATATGCCGTCTTCTTCGAGGTCTGCCGTAGCCCTTTGGAGCATCATGCTGAAGAAGATTGTAAATAGGGTTGGTGCAAGAACACAACCTTGTTTCACTCCATTAGTTATGAGAAAGGGCTCCGAGAGAGCATCGTCGTATCTGACTTGGACACCGATTGAGTACTTCCTCATTCTTTTAGACGCTGCTAGAGTTTTTTATGGCATCGTACATTAGCCTCTTTGCATAAAGCGGTATCTAAATTTCCTACTTGACAGATGCAACTGCTTTTCCGGCTGCAAAGGTCAACAGCAAGCTAGACAAATGGTCAGGAGCTAACTCCACCTCGGCCTGCCTTCAAACTCATGACCAGTAGTGATTTTAATGTAGCGGACTCCCAATCAGCTGCGTCACAGTGTATTTATTTACATTTATTTACATCAGTGTAGTTGGATAATAGAGTGAACTCGATCTTTTCTTCCAAAACAACAGGTAGCATGGCCTCCCAACTTCTCCTCCTCCTCCTCCTTTCTAAGCTATTTTCCCAATGGAGTGGTTAGCACTGTGACTGTCGTTTCCGCAGGGCTTTGTTTTAGGCATCCTCGTGTCTCAGATTGGCAGCACGCATGTCTTCGCTGATGGTGTCCATCCATCTTTCCTTTGGCTTTCTATATAACTTTTATCTTTTTATATTCTGTATCTGTTTCATATTATATATATATTAGGCTTGGTTGATCCCAAAAAATTGGTTCAAAACTCGTTTTGGATGTAAGGGGTGCTGGTGGTTCAATTCGGAATTGAAATCCGAATTTTTCTGGAATTTTTAAAAAATATTTCCGGAATTTCTGAATCACATCGTTTATTTGCGGGCGCGATTGCGCAATACTTTAAAACCAGCAAGTGACGTTGGGCAAACTTCCGGGATTCCTTCTCCCTCCTCTGTCATCATACTAAATTTCAACATGTTTAGATGATCCATGGGTGTAAGACAATTTCTTAAGTAATTTAAGTAATCCAATAAGGAATATTACAAGAAGAATAAATGTGCTGCCTCCAGAATTCTTTAGGAAATTTAAAATTTATCTCTATGTTTGGCAAATTTGTCTAGAGCAGACCTCTCTCATCATGTAAAAATTGAATTTATCTCATAACATTAAATTAATTTGTTAAATTTGCTTGTTTCCATGATAAGCGGAGGGCAGGCCAGTGTTCAAGGGAAGTAGTTGGAAAGAAGGGGATTTCTAATATGCCCAAGTACAAAGTCAGAGCAACATGTGAGTGAGGTGTTTGTTTCTAAAGTTGAATTTGGTGCTTCTGCAAAGAATATACTTTGAGAAAAGGGGATTGGTAGTATACCCAAGTACAAAGACAGAGCAACATATGAGTGTGGGCTCTTGATCGTTGAATTCACTGCTTCTGCATGGAATATACTTCGAGAAAAGGGAATTGTTAGTATATCCAAAGTCAGAGCAACATGTGAATGAGGTGTTTGTTGATAAACTTGAATTCGTTGCTTCTTCAAGGAATATACTTTGGGAAAGGGGGATTTCTAGTATACTCAAGTACAAAGTCAGAACAACATGTGATTGAGGTGTTTATAAAGTTCAATTCACTTCTTCTGCAAGGGGAGTAGTTTGGAGAGAAGGGGATTTCTAGTATACCCAAGTAGAAAGTTTGAGCAACATGTGAGTGAAGTGTTTCTAAAGTTGAATTTGGTGCTTCTGCAAGGAATATACACAGAGAAAGGAGGACTGGTAGTATCTATCTATCTCGGCATTACTTCACGAACATACATCCCGGAGGGACTCAACCCACGCTCTTTGGTCATCAACCCACGCGTTGATGACCAAAGTTGGATGTGTCCTTTGAGCCTGTGCAATGGATTTTTCTGGTGGAGCGCAGCATGCACAGAACTGGCCTCACCCTTTAAACCAAAGGTTCGTCTGTCGGGGCCTAGCAAGCTGGGACAATGGCAGCGAGGTTCTCAGGTCGTAGGTTTGGTTCAAGTTTCCTTCTCTTAGATGGTTGACCTTACAGGGTTAGACGAGCACCATCTGCCCGGGTTTGAAATTAGTTTTCCTTCTACTAGGATGGTTGCCAAAGGGCTAGAGAGCCCATCCTGCCCTTTGACGCTCTTTGTCAGACCCTTCGGTTGTGACCTGTCTGGTGTGGGAGGCCCTAACGGTGACTATTATGCCACCGCCAGCATAGCTCACAACTTCATTAGGGTACGCAAGCCTCTCCCCCACTGCAAGGGGGCGCCAATGGAGAGCCTAATACTAATACATCATTAATAATATTAGTATTATATAATACTAGCTGATCCCGGTACGCGTTGCTGTGCCCTATTTAGGAGATGGTAGAATCTCTGAGTATGTAAGGGTTTGTACTGATGTTATTTATGGTTTTGGTGGGTATGTGTTTGTGTATATATGTATGTGTGTGTGTATTTGTGTGTTTGTATATATGTCTTTCTGTATGTATGGGTATATATGTATATGTGTGTATGTCTTTATTTGTGTGGATGTGTGTATATATGTGTGCTTGTGTGTATTTGTGTATGTAGTTGTATATATTGATAGATTGATGTGTGTGCATGTGTTTGCATGATTGTATGTTTGTGTATATGTGTTTATGTGTTTATGTCTATATGTGTGTGGATGTGTGTATATGTATATTTTAATGTGTGTATGTCTATATGTGTGTGAATGTGTGTATATGTGTATTTGAATGTGGATGTGTATATATATTGGTGTGGTGTAGTGTTGTGGTCAGGAAAGGTAGGAAAGATGGAAAGAAGGTATGGTAAGGACCCCAGGAAGGTGTAGGCCACAGAGAGAAGCAAGGGCGAACCCAGAAAGAAATCTTGGGAAAGGGAGGATAGGTATTACCGTTCTGGTTTTTTGGGCGCCGCGGTGGTTCTCCTTCTCTCTCACCTCTCTGGAGGTGGGGGGGGGCAGTATGAAGTAGCTGGGAGGACGGGAGGAGGCGGCGGAGGGGGTTGAGGAAGCGGGCATTGCGCCGGCCGCCTGATGCTGGGCCGGAAAGGGCTTGGAGATGGTGGAGAAGGCGGGGCCGGGCAGGGGACTACGGCTCCCAGAAGGCCCCGCGCGACCACTCTGGGCTATTTCCGGCCCTGTCTCCGCCCTTCTTCCGAGTGAGCCGCGCGGAGCCTTCTGGGAGGTGTAGTTCACTTACCTTCCAGGCGCCGCATGGAGCCGGGTCGCGCGGACGCCTTTCCCGCTGCGTCCTCGGCCTCTCGCCGAGCGCCATCCTGTTTGGGACCGGGGCCGCGGCGGGCCGTGGATGCGGCGGGTAAGGAGTGGGGGGCGCGGGTGGGGTGGGAAGGAGGAGGGGCGGGGCGTTGTTGGTGCCGGCGCGGTCGCCGCCGTGCGCTGTGTGCGCCTGCGTGGGAAGGTTGTCCCTTGGTCTCAGGAGTGTTCTGTATGCGGCAGAGGAGGGGGGCATGGATTGTGATGTTGCGCATGCTTGGTATTGTGACGTGTGTATTGTGGCCATTTTGTGTGTGTGTGTGAACGTTGTGGTCTATGGCGGCAGTTTCGGGGGTCTAATTTTAGGGTCTTGCGAGGTAACTAGGGCGGTTTTTTTGTGCCCTTAATGTACCTTGTGGTTTGTGGTAATGTATTGGGTGGATTTTGTGCCTCGGGGGCATATAGTTTTCCTGTCCATTTGCCCAGTTGCACGACCACTTCCCTTTTATATATATAGACTAGCTGTATCCGGCACGCGTTGCTGTGCCCTTTTTAGGAGATGCGAGGAAGTCCAATCATCCACGGTGTGCCCTCCCTTAAACTGCAGTTGGATGGAGTGTGGGTCATGGGGGGCATGGTGTGCCAAGTTGGGTCTTTATTGGTCTTGGTTCTGGGCCACAGTGGTCTGTGGGGGAATGATGGTTTTGAAGTACTACAAATCCCATTTTCCATGGTGGTACTGCAAGTCCCATCATGCATGGTCGGGGTTCTGTGTGCCATGTCTCTCTCTCTCTCTGTGTGTCTCTCAGTCTCTCTCAGTCTATCTCTCTGTGTTTCTCTTTCTCTCTCCTTATCTACCTATCTCTCTCTCTATAACTTCCTGTGTCTGTCTCTCTCTCTATCCCTATCCTTATCTATCACTGTCTGTCTCTCTGTATATTATTCTCCATCACACACTCTATCACTTGCTTTCTCTGTGTCTATCTCTCTGTACTCACTCAGTCTGTATCACCCAATCTTTCTCTATCTATCACTCACTCTCTCTATCCCTATCTATCAATCCCTTCCTCCCTCTATATTTCCCCCCCTCTCTCTCACTCTCTCACTCCCCCTTCTCTCTCTGTCTTAGTCTCTAATTCCCCCCCTCTCTCATACCCTCTCACTCTCTCTCTCTCATTTCCCCCCTCTTTATATTCCTCTCTCTTTCTCTCTCAGTCTTTCAAACCCCCCTCTGTCTTTCTCACTCTCTCTCTCTCTATCACTCACCACCTCTCTCTCCGCCCGGGTGGTGCGGCCTGTGCCACAGCTCCTGGGTCCAGCCGCGGCCCCCGGGGCTGACAGCCCCTCGACAACGCTGGAAGACGCCTAAGAGGAAGCACAGGAGCCAGGAACGGCGCCGCCCGCACATTCCCCATCCCGGAACAGCCGGGATGCCGAACTACAGTTCCCAGAAACCTCCGCGGCCGGAAGTAGCCCAGCGTGGCCTTTTGGGAAGTGTAGCAAATTGAAACTAAATCCAGACAAGACAGAGGTCCTCCTGGTCAGTCGTAAGGCCGAACAGGGTATAGGGTTACAGCCTGTGTTGGACGGGGTTACACTCCCCCTGAAGACGCAGGTTCGCAGCTTGGGAGTGATCCTGGACTCAGCGCTGAGCCTGGAACCCCAGGTCTCAGCGGTGGCCAGGGGAGCTTTTGCACAGTTGAGACTCGTGCGCCAGCTGCGCCGTACCTTGGGAAGTCTGATCTGGCTACGGTCGTCCACGCTCTGGTCACATCCCGAATAGATTACTGCAACGCACTCTACGTGGGGCTGCCTTTGAAGACAGTTCGAAATTGCAATTTAGTCCAGCGGGCGGCAGCCAGATTACTAACGGGAGCTACATACAGGGAGCATACTACCCCCTGCTGTGTCAGCTCCACTGGCTGCCTGTCCAATTCGGGCTCAATTCAAAGTGCTGGTTTTGACCTTTAAAAGCTCTATACGGTTCTGGCCCAGCTTGCTTGTCCGAACATCGGCCGCTACGTCCCATCCCGTAACCTAAGATCATCCGGGAGGCCCTGCTCTCGCTCCCGCCCGACCTCTCAGATGCGGTTGGTGGGACGAGGACAGGGCCTTCTCGGTGGTGGCCCCCGCCTGTGGAATGCGCTCCCCATGGAGGTACGGTCCACCCTCATCCCTCCTGACATTCAGGAAAAAGGTGAAATCCTGGCTCTGGGACCAGGCGTTCCCACACCAGCACTAAGCAGCATGTGAGATGGGATTTTAATGGAAGGGAGGAAGAGGGTCAATGTTTTTAGGGTTGAATATTGTTTTAAATTGGAATGACTGTAGATGTTGCTGAGGGATTGTATTTTAATGCCTTAATGTATTTTAATGTGTTGTGGGGTTTGGGGTTTTACGCTGTTGATGTGGCATCGAATTGTGCCGTGCTGTAAGCCGCTCTGAGTCCCCCCTCGGGGGTTGAGAAGAGCGGGGTAAAATCCTGAAATAATAAATAAATAAATAGTTCGGCGCCCCAGAGCTGCTCCGAGATGGGGGACGTGCGGGCGCCGCCGTTCCTGGCTCCTGTGCTTCCTCTTAAGCGTCCTGCAGCGTTGTCGAGGGGCTGCCAGCCCCGGGGGCCGCGGCTGGACTCAGGAGGTGTGGGGCGGTGTTGTGGCCGGCTCTTCCGCGGCCTCCTAGCTAGCTTCCCAGGTGGTTCCGGTGGTGCCCGAGTGGGCCGGGGCCGGGAACGGCAGGGCGATGGGCGAGGAGGGCGAGGAGGCAGAGGAGGAGGGGGCGATGACACCAGCCACAGCACCCGGGCGGAGGAGCGGTGCGCGGGTCCGTTAGCCCCTGGATGGCGGGATGGGTTGGTGGGGGGGATGAAGTGCGCCTGCGCTGACTGCTCTCCCCTCTGCGCTCGCGGCCAGTGTAGAATGGGATGCAATGGGCGGTTTTTGGGGGCCGTTTTTGGGGGTGTTTAAATGTAGGGAGGTGGTTTTTTGTGTGCCACAAATGTTCCTACAGGCCGGTGGAAATGTGTTGGGTGGGTTTTGTGGTTGGGGGGCCTATAGTTTTCCCGTCCATAAGCGTCAAAAACGGACGCTCTCTTTTTATATATATAGATTATATTGTTGCTGGAGGAGGAGCTCTGATGCTGCAGGAAACAAGATGGAACTGGTAGTATACCCAAGTACAATCTCGGAGCAAAATATGAGTGAGTACAAACTAAGTACAAACTCTAACCAAAATGGGAAGGAAGGTTCTTCAAAGTTGAATTCACTGCTTGTGCAAGGAAAGTAATAGGAGAAAAGGGGATTCTGGTATCTCTAACTGCAAACCCTAACCAAAATGGGAAGGAAGGGTCTATCAAGTTGGATTCACTGCTTCTGAAAGTCAAATTGGCAGTGGCAGGCAAGAGAATACTTGTCCCAGTGATGTTGTGTGCCGCCCTGCCCTTCTTCCCCCTCCACACACGAGCGAAAAGGCTTCAAGGATTGCAGGCAACAGGCCTGATAACAGCCGTTCTCCCTGTTGTTCCCTTCCAAAAAAAATGTTGTCCCCTTCCACAACCCTGTTGTTCCCTTCCCGAGCAGTCATGCACCTTTCCCACCCAAGCTCCCTTCACGCTCACTGTGCCGGATCTCTATGACCTCCCAAGGCAATTTTTAAACTGCAATGGCTGCCGTGCCGAAACCCCTTCCCTCCCCACATGGTTTCCCCTCATTGGCTGGAGGCAAGCATCCCACCATGCAGGCTGCTGCTTGCCTCCAAATGCTGAGTCATTTCCGAATCACTTCCTGAGTCGGAACAAAGATGGCGGCAGTGGTTTCAGAAGGGCAAGGATACTTCCGGTTTCAGGAAAAAAAATCAAAATTGATTCAAAAAGGTATTTAATCCGAATTACGAAAGTTCCGACTGGATCTAACAATACCTAATATATAGATACACACACACACACATACATATACCGTACATATACTTATTTACCAAAATATAACCAGATAGGTCCAGAGAATTCACCTTCCTGCATGGGAAGTGTTGTAGATGAGTCCTTGAGCAATGCTGAAAGCATGGAGGTCGAAGCAAGAAGGGTAAAACGTGTTACTCGTGAGCAGGAGTCAGATGGGGAAAGGGAAAGGAAAAGGATCCGGCAGATACTTAGTGAACCTACTGATGTTGATTCTTTTGAGGGTTTTTCTGGGGGTGATGGGTCTGAGCTTGATGAGCCAACTATGGGAAGTGAGAGTGGGGATTCAGAAGATGTGTCTAGACATATGGACTACACTAAAGTGCAGGAAGTGTGTGATGTTTGTGCAGAACCAACAAGTAATGATACGTGTGTGGGGTTTCCTGGGGGTGGGAATTGGAGTTCAGATGATCAAGCATCAACTTGGGGTGAGCTAAGTCTTAGCAGGAGAAGAAGTGCCTGGCAGGAAAGACAGAGAGCTGCATGTGAAGCTGCCAGGGCAGCTGAGAGGGCTAATGATGGGGTGTTGCCTCATTTGTGAATAAAATAAGGCTTGGAAATGGGGGTTCCTTACAGTTGGCAAGGTGTTGCTGAGTGCCCGTGTCCTGCCTTTGTGTGCTGTGTTCCTGCGCTTCCTGTGATCCTGTGGACTGCTTCTTGGACATGAATTTGGATCCTGCTTACCTCCGTGGACTTGGGTAATGTATCGGCTGGGTTCCGCATCTTGTTTCCCCCTTTTGGCTACACATTGTTTGCTCCTTGTGGGCTAGTTGCTCTGCTGGCTGCTTATGTGCTGACCCTGGATCGGTATATTATCACGGTTGCTGTTTCTTCCTCGTTTTTACCCGGGTTGGGTGTTCACCGTTGCTGTCTCCTCCCGCCCTGACGCTGGACCAGCTTTTCACCACGCAACTGCTTTCTCCACGCTTTGAATCCGGATCGGTTTAGACCACACTACCGCTGCCTTCCCGTTGTGACTCCTGGACCGTTCTGACGTCTCTTCGATCTGAGCCTTCTCCCATTGATTGATGACATTGTTGTGTTTTCGTTGTGTGCTTTTCCATTGTTATTTTGCGTCTTAGAGTATAATGCGGGTTTTATAGAGATATAATCCGTGTTTTCCTTTACTGACTGTTTATAACCAATTTGGTCACTATTTTGTGTTCTTTTCACCTTCACACTGAACTTCAAGTGTTTTTGGGTTGTTTTGGCCCTACTTTGTGTTTTGAATAAACTTTGCTTTGAACTCTATTGGGCATGGGGCTTTAAGGCTCTCTGTGTTGCGACAGGAAGGGTGGGCACCCCCACCACTTTTCCAAGCCAAGGCAATTAACAAGACCCATTGTTCATGTGTCTATAGCAGGGCTGTCCAACAGGTGGCCCTGGGCCCGTACACGGCCCCCGAGTCCCTTCCCTACGGCCCGCTAACTTGTTTTAATAAAATACAAATAAAAAATAAAAAATAAATTTTTTTTAAAAAAAAAAACCTACTTTCGGGTTTAGACAAGCATCGCGAGACTACGCCAGCCACAGACGGGATTTCGAGGGAGGTCAAAATCCTGTCTGTGGCTGTGTAGTCTCGCGATAGCTGCCGAAATCTCGGGTCCCGCGGGATTCGCGGCCGGCCTGGGCGTGCGCCTCCTTCTCCCTCGCGGCTGCTTCCAGGCCAGCCCCCATTCCCTCAGAGAGAGGGAGGAGGGGAGTGAGGCAGGGAAAGCCCCTCCTGGCTCCGTCCTCTTCCTGTGGAGGGCCCTCGCTTCCCGCCCCACGGATGGGAGAGCCGCCACGCCCAGCCTGAGCTTGGCCTCGGCTCCAGCGGGACTCTTCGGGGGCGGCGTTGGCATTGGTCCTTCGGCCCTGTGGCGGGGCTCCCGCAGTATGGGTAAGGAAGGGCCTGGCTCGAATCAATCAATCTAAAAACAGTGGGACGTTGGGTGAGGGGGGTGAGGGGTCCCTCAGCGGTGGTTTCCTTGGTGATGCTTCCTTCCCCTCCTCCGCGCCCCCTCCCCTTGTTGTGCTGCCTTCCCCCGCGTGCAGGGCGCAACGTGGCTTCCTTTGCGCCTGCCCCCACGGCTTGTTTTCCCTTCAGGGAGGGAGGGAGCTCTTTGGGCCTCCTCCACCCGCCTCTGGGAACGAGGCCCCATCAAGCCCTGCGACGGCATTGAGGTGTTTTGGTTTTTTTTTGGTGTGTCCCAATTTGAGTGTGGACTCAAATAACTCAAAGGTATAAGGAAACATTCCCCCAAATCCACCAGTGTTCCCATTTGGGTATATTGAGTATTCATGCCAAGTTTGGTCCAGATCCATCATTATTTGAGTCCACAGTGCTCTCTGGATGGAGGTGAACTACAACTCCACAACTCAAGGTCAATTGTAAGTAAATTGGAGCCGGGAGGGGCGGAGCTGGGGAGGGGCAGAGCTGGGGAGGGGCAGGGGTGGAGCTGGGGGAGGGGGCGGAGCTGTGGGCGGGGGCAGACCCTTTGGCCCCCCAGGTGATCAGTGACCGGAATCAGTGACTCATATCAGTATCTTTATTTTAGTTCAAAAGTTCAAACATAGTAACAATATATACACAGGTCTCTTTGAATACAAGCAGAGATCAGAGGAATAAAATAGCCCTTTTAAAATCAGCCTTTGAAATAAGCCTCATACCTTAAAATGATCAGTCCTTAAGATAGTTGGCAGTCAGCAATATCTATTCACTGTCCAAAAGTGAGAATGAAAGGCAGAATGACAGTTAGAACCGTTGGCCTCAGCAGCCAGCCAGAGGCAGCAGCCAATCAGAACCTTGGCTCCTGGCACACTCAGCCAATCGGCTGCTGACACATCTCTCTCCAGTTAACCCACCAAATCATGGCAATCTTTTTCAAATCCTAACACATAAGACATGTTGTATTTCTCTGTATGTTTATGCCTGTACATTTTGAAGTAAAATTGCTGTACTTGCATCTTTTTTGGCCAAATCGTAATAAACCTCTGTGGTTTATCTTCAACTTGGTAACTTGGTTTCTCTGTCCTGTCCTATTTGGTTTAGTATAAGCTCGCCAGGCATGGATCTTCTTTAACTGCGGTCCTAGTTAACCACAACACCTTGACTTGATCTTTTTTTTTAAAAAAATCCTTCTTAAAAGCGTGCTGAATAAAAAGCTTTTAGTCTTAAATCTTTTACTAGTGCTTCTGTTCCAGACTCTGCAATTATGGCTCTCATCCATTGATGCCATCAATCTATATGTGGATAGGATAAGAAACCTAGGAACAAGGGGCTATTCCACACTGGTATTACATAATTGTTTACATTTACAATTGTCCCTCTGCATTTGCGCTTCTGAATTTTGCAGATTTAATTATTCAAGGATATATTTGACATGCTCTTTCTAGGAATCTCTGGTCCTCCAGTGTGACTCTGTGGTCAATTTCCTCCCATCAAAGCGGGAGCCTTTGTGAAGATTTCTAGCAAGAACACCTCTCTAGGGCCCCTTCTACACTGGATTATATGAGTCTACACTGCCATATAATCCAGTTCAAAGCAGATAATCTGGATTGTATATGGCAGTGTAGAAGGGGCCTAGGAATCCCTTGGATCTCCAATGCGATTCCATGGTCAATTTCTAGTTGAAGTTGGCCACAGAGTGTGTAGGAAGACCTAAAAATTACTAGAAAAGTGTTCACTTGGGTAAAAATAGCAATTTATTTATGTGTGCTCTTTCACTTTCACTGTGGTCCAACGAATGTGGGGAGCTGACTGTATCTGCTAAGTTATGGCTAGTCTTATTTTTGCCCTCATGATAGGCTGTACAAACTTTTGACATGGAAGTGTGTACAGTGGTCCTTTGCTACTTCGCGGTTTGCTTTTCGTGGACTCACTGTTTCGCGGTTTTTCAATATAGACTTAAGAGTGTTTGTCTGTATGGAGAGGCTGCCTCTGCAGATAAAGCCGGAGCTGAGAATTACATGAACAACACATTCAAGGAGGGTTATGTGGTGTATAATTGTGTGGGGAGGGCTTATAAAGACTTAAAATACTATATAACTACTGAAATAATGTATAAATATTAAAATAAATAGTGTCCTTACTACGCAGATTTTAACTTTTCGCGGTCCTAGAACGTAACACCAGCGAAAAGTGAGGGAACACTGTATATACTAAAGCAGGGCTGCCCAGGAAGTCAATCGCGATCGACCAGTCGATCCCAGGACCGAAGGAGGTCGATCCTAGCCAGATGGGGCGCTTCTCAGAGTGGGGCGGAGCCAGACCGCACCAAGCCCTGCCCCCTCCCCTGGCTTCGGCACTCCCAGCAGCTTCTCCAGGTTTGAGGATAGCAGTGCCAAGCCAGCCTTGTGCTAGCTATGTCACCACTGGCTTGGCATTGCCATCCTCAAGCCTGGAGAAGTAGCTGGGAGCTCCAAAGCCAGAGGGGAGTGGGTGGGGCTTGGCGCAAACTGGCTCCGACCCCCCTCTGGCTTCCGCTCTACCAGCAGCTTCTTCAGGCTTGGGATGGCAATGCCAAGCCAGTGGTGGCATAGCTAGCACAAGGCTGGCTTGCCATTGCCATCCTCAAGCCTGGGGAAGCTGCTGGGAGCTCCAAAGCTAGAGGGGAGGGGCTTGGTGCAGCCTGGCTCCGCCCCCTCTGGCTTCCGCTCTACCAGCAGCTTCTCCAGGCTTGAGGATGGCAATGCCAAGCCAGCCTCGTGCTAGCTATGCCACCACTGGCTTGGCATTGCCATCCTCAAGCATGGAGAAAGTGCTTGTAGAGCGGAAGCTAGAGGGGGGCGTAGCCAGGCCGTGCCAAGCCCCGCCGCCACCCTTCCCCTCTCCAGCCTTGAGGAGGTAGGTAGATCTTTCTGACTTGGTTTTATTATAAGTAGCCCGCGTGCTGAAAAAGTGTGGGCACCCCTGCTAAAGCAAACCAACATTGAAGTAGGAACTTTAATTGAAGTGGTGGTCTGGGTCCAACTGTCTCTCTCCATTCCCACAACTTTACCTATAACTCCAGGAATTGTAACTAATGAAGGAAGGCAGTGTGCCACTATTCAAAGCTCAGAAAGTCAAGGAGAGTGGGAGCTGGGAGCTGAAAAGGGTTTTAAAGATATGGTGGAAGTGACTTAAAGACTGTATTGGGCTACACATGTCCATGTACTCACATGCAAAAAAAAAATCTGTTCCACTCTTCTCATTGAGCATCCGTGTACTATCTTAGTGATTCTTTTAGCTGCCCTGCAAGGCAGGCAAAAATTACGTCTTAACTTTTTATTAACTTTTTGTCACACATGGATTAACAAGAAAACTGCCTCATTGGGCAGAATGGTCAACCTTCACAGTAACAAAGAGGCTAGCCTTACCAACGTCTCCTGCCTTCCGAAACTGCTTGTTTCTTGAATAATCAATTAACTTGCAATCATCTTGTGTTTCCTCTTTCTTAAAAGAAGGGTTAAAAAAAAGTGACGTGGGACATGATTCCTTGTTCCTGCCTTTCTGCCTTGGTCTCCCTTGGTACTACCAATCCATGGTGAAAATCTACATGCTCTTATGAAGCAAGAGGCTATACTGAGAGTACCAGCGCTGCTGATAGGGTCTTTTTTCTAAAGAGCCAAATTAATGGCAAGTGCAGCATAGCTAATACTTGTTAGTGCTGCAAGGAAAGAGGCAATGACAGATCAGTTTTGATGCCTTCAACCTTCCAAACAATATGATGAGACTGGTCAAAATCAGGCCCGGATTAACACCTTTTTGTGCCCTAGGCCACACTTTGGAATTACGTCCCCTCTACTACCGGTACTGAAAGTTGTTTGGGATCCGGGAAGGGAGGGTGGGGCCCAAGCCACGCCTGCCTTTCCTTCCTCGCCTGGGGGCTTGGGGGCCATGGCGGGGTGGCCATCTGCCGGGGCTGATTAGGGAGGAAGAGTAGTTGGGAGAGGCCTGGGGGCTCCTGGAAATAGAGAGAGAGACCCACCCATCTCCGTCTCCTTCAGGGCCCTGCTGCTCCTCCTCCTTGGTTGCAATCCGTGGCTCAGGGAGAACCCGCTCCGTGGGCTTCCGCCTTCAAGCAGGCCCTCGCCTTCCTCTTGGCCGAGTCCGCGGAGCCACGCCCACCCGCCCGGGAGGGAGGCAGACTCCCCGATTGGCCGGCTGCCGCTCTTCAGCTTTGATCGATGGGTGTCACAAGGCGGGAGGCGGGGCCAGGAGGCGAGCTCGGAGGACTCACTCCTGGCCCCACCCACTCTCTGCCTCCCAGGGAGGGAGGGAGGGAGGGAGTGACGTCACCCTGGGAGGCGATGGAGCAAACAAGGAAGGCGGCCTGGCAGAGGAGGAAGGAGGGAGTGATGTCACCCTGGGAGGCCCCGCCCCGGCTGAGTAGCGGGGAGGAGGAAGGGAGGGAAGTCGCTGCTGCTGCTCCTCACCCTGCGTGTCCTGCCCTGAGACCAGACTCGGCCCTCCCTCCCTCCGGGGCCTTTGTGCTTCAACTCCTGCCATTCCCAAGGGCTGGCCACTGAGGTTTTTTTGTTTAACATTTGGGGGGGGTCATGATCTGCGCCCCCCTTGACTTGCACCCTTAGGCCATGGCCTAGGTTGGCCTTATGGGTAATCCAGGCCTGGTCAAAATGAAATAAGAGATAGTGCCAAAAAGGTTTCCAGATTGGAAGGGACTCATCAAGCTACTGGGGATGAGCAGAGAACAAATGTGAATAGTGTTGTGGCTACTAATGCAATGGGACTCGAATCAAATTAACATTCAGTTAATCTGATGTCCTCAGAGGTGAAAGGGCAACTGAAAAACACATATTATAGGAACATGAAATGTGAGAAACATAAATCAGGGAAAATTAAGCATTGTAAAAGATGAAATGGTACACATAAATATTGCAGTACTTGAGACGGGTTAAGTAACCTGGACAGGAATGGCACACTTTAAATCAGGTAACTGCAAAGTGTTTTATTCTATGAAGAAATACAGTGGCATTAATAATGAGAAGTGATGTAGCAAAAGCAGTCAAGGGATTTAATACAAAGTCTAACTGAATAATATCAAGGTGACTTCAGGGAAAGCTGATGCATTTAATCATAAATGTGTTGTAATTATAAGTGACTGGAATGTAAAAGCAACTGTTCAATGGCTTGTGTGCAGGGACAAGAATTACTGCATTTCATCACATAATAATCACACCCCCTTTTTAAGTAATCTCGGGACTGGACTACTGTAATGCCCTCTACATTGGCCTTCCTTTGTCAGCAATCCGGAAACTCAAACTGGTGCAGAATGCTGCTGCTCGACTGCTGGTGGGAGCATCTGCATGAGAACGCATTATACCTAACTGCACTGGCTACCAATAGAGTACCGGATTGTTTTCAAGGTGCTGGTATTGACCTCCAAGGCCTTGTATGGTCTAGGGCCAATGTACCTGAGGGACCCTGTATGTTCCCCCAAGATCACTGCGCTCGGAAGAGCAAAATATTTTAGTAGTTCCAGCTATCCACTCCTGCCGTAGGTCAACAACCAGATCGAGAGCCTTTTCCGTAGCGGCGCCATCGCTATGGAGCTCAATGCCAGATGAAGTCCGTGCCATCAAGAAATTGGCCCAGTTTCAGAGAGCCTGTAAGACAACCCTTTTTAGGCAGGCCTTTAATCTAAATGGCTCCTGAAAAAGCTGTCCAAGTCTTTGAGTTCCATGAAGACTGTTCTTGTTTTTATGCTCTGTTTTATGTTGTTGTTATTAATTGAAATGTTTTCTGTTTTATGATCTGATTTTATGTAAACTGCCCCGAGCCTGCTGGAAGGAGCAGTATATAAAAATGAACAATAAATAAATAAATAAAGGTGACAAAATTGTATGTTTGTTTTCCTCACATAATAGTCGCACTCGCATTTGGAACTGATTCCCCTTCCAGGTTTCTGGAACTCAGATCTTCCCTCCATCTTCCTTTCTCCGGGTTTCGTGAACTGCCTTGTCTCGGAAGAAAAAGGGAAGATGGAGAAGAGAAGAGAAGACTGGCGCTTCAGAGACCTTCATTTTATACTTTCTAAACTGCCTTGCCTTCAGAGAAAGAAGGAAGGAATGGGAGAATCAGCCCCAAATGGTTCTGAAAACAAACAAACACAAGCGTGGCTGTTTGTTTGCGTATGGATCATTCCTCCCTCCTCCTCCCCTTTCAGAGGCAAGAAACAAGAAAACAGAGAATCAAAGACAGAATTTTTTTGTTGCATAATAGTCGCACCCCCCATTTTTGGTGAAAAAAGGGAGGGAAAGTGCAACAATTATGCAATGAAATACACTGCTTTGAAATGCCCTAGTGAAGGATGGGATATACATATTTATTTCTTTTTTCATATTTAAATATTTATATCCTATAAATATAATATTTCTATTTATAATAATATAAATATAAATATAAATATACATATTTATTTCTTTTTTTCATATTTAAATATTTATATCCTTTTCGTCATGGCCCACACAGAAGAGGGTTGTCACTAGACTGTGGGTCCCGGGATTTAGGAGTCCCTGAATGGGGAACCTTTGAAGACCTTTTATCTCTCTTTTTTCCTTTGGGGGGGGGGGGTCTTTGTGGGGAGGGCTCCACACTTCCACACCACCCAATCCCACAAGCCCCACACTTCCGTGTTACTCCCTGACACAAAATTCGGTCCCAACTGAGTCTATGGTGAGGGGGAGGTACCCTTCTATGTCGGATCTGTGTTAGTCCCGGGACTTGCTGCTGGGTTAACAAATTGAGGTAGGACAGACTTCATCCTTTGATATCCTTTTGATGACTTTGGAATCGGCCCTGTTATTGTTTACATGTGAATGATGTTGAAAAGGCTGAGGTATAGTTCCACATCATCTGGCGTTCCCTGTAGTCCTAGCCACTGCTCTAGAACATGAGAAAAAATAAGAACATTTGATCATCTTTTTGGAAGATATAAAATCTAGTTGTTACTTTAAGGCAGTGTTTCCCAACCGGTGTGCCGTGGCACACTAGTGTGCCGTGAATGATCATCAGGTGTGCCGTGGGAAATTGGAACCTCTTGAGTCTTGAATAAGCCAAGCCCCTTAATCCCATCGTGGTGACCTTGAACTCCCACCCGGCATCAAGATGGCGGCGGTGGAGGCGGCGGGACCTGAAGTGCCTTCCCTGAGGGGATGCCAGTGGAGTGGAAGTGCCTCGTCTAAGGCGATACCGCGGCGGGTGTGCCTGGCGGTGCCGGGCTTGGCGGTGGGCCTGGTGCTGGTCCAGCTGGCCGGGAGGGTGGAGCCCTTGAGCCTGAGCCTGGCCCGGGCCGGTGCCACCACCTCCGCCTTCACGGGCTTCCTCTCCTACCCGTGGCTTTACTGCCTCTTCGCTCACTGCTGCCACGACGTGGGGAACAACGGGGCCCGCCTCCAGGCAGGTACGCGAGCGGCCTACCGGGCCTCAGAGACTGTGACGTGACATGGAAGGAGCCTCATGGGCTATATTATTATTATTATTAACTATGTATTAACATAATATTATTATTTTCCCTTAGTATAAGCTATTATATTGTTATATTATCAGTATTTGTCATAGTCATGGTGTATATCGTTATTGACTATGAGAGTAATGATAACAGTCAGGATTAACTCCTGTGCTTTACTGATAATAATAACTGTTTTGCAGGATCTGCACTGGCTCCCAATCGAGCACCGGATCTCCTTCAAGGTGTTGGTTCTTACCTTTAAGGCCTTGCATGGCCTGGGGCCAGCGTACTTGAGGGACCGACTCACCCCACACTGTCCCCGAGATCACTACGCTCCAAGGATGCTAATTTGTTAGAGATACCCTCGGCGAAATCGGCTAAACTGACATCTACTCACCGAAGGGCGTTCTCCGTTATAGCCCCTACGCTGTGGAACGCCCTCCCGGCTGGAACGCGGGCTATAAAGGACCTGCTCCCGTTTAGACGCGCCTGCAAAACTTATTTGTTTAAGCAGGCCTTCGGTGAGTAGGTCCTGCCCATGTTCCGCTTTAGCCGCTGTCCTGGGGTGTCACGCTATCTAATTTCTGAACTGTACCTGGGGGTTTTGTATTTTGCTGTTTTAACTGTTTAATTGTCTTAGATGTTTTATCGCATTGCTTGTGTGTAGTTGTACCTTCGGTTCCTGTGAGCCGCCGCGAGCCTCAGGGAGTCGGCGGCATAGAAACCCGAATAATAAATAAAATAAATAAATAAATAATATATTGTATGTACCTATAATATTTATATTATTATAATGTAAGACAAGATAGCACTTTTAAAAATAATACAATATTGAAATTATATATTTTATATTACTTGTAGTAGTACTAATAATATTACAGTATAATGGTATAGTACAATATAGTAAGTTAGAGTGTCATTTTGGTTGGTGGTGTGCCCCAGGATTTTGTAAATGTAAAAAATGTGCCGCGGCTCAAAAAAGGTTGAAAAACACTGCTCGAAGGCTTATCCTGGGTGGAACACATTGACCCATTAATTGGTGGAAAACTTAAATAATCTTCTTCCCTTAGTCCAATTTTATTACATCCATCAAAAAGGGGCAAAATCCTCTGTGCAAACTTTTGAAACCGTTTATTTCTTCCTCAGGCAAAAATCAACAGATGTTACACTTGCTTAATAAAAAAAAGAAGTCAAGCTGGATATGATTAACTACTGGTAGGAGACAAATCCTTTGGAAATGAAGTCCTAACATCAGGTGGTATAAATACCTTTTTGAGGAAAGAGAGGTCATAGGTTCCATCTGCACTGTCATATAATGCAGTTTCAATCTGCATTATATGACAGTGTAGATGGGGCCATAGTTCTCATTCTGGAAACTACAACCCACTCCCCCCCCAAGAAACAAAACAAATCTCAATTTATTAAATACTAGCCGTTCCTTGCCATGCATTGCTGTGGCCCAGTCTGTATATGTGTTTTGTGTGTATATATGTGTGTGTGTGTGTATAGATGTGTATATATTTGTGTATATGTGTATAGATGTAATGGTGAGCAATGGAAAAATCCCTGCCTTCAAACTGATCTGACCTGCAGCAGGGAGTTCCACAGTTCCTAGATGTCCAGTTGGGCCAGCATCGCTGGGAATGTGACCACAGCAAAAAAACAAAGGTAAAAGAGCCCCACAAGAAGCGAGAATATTTAGAACATCAATATATTTTCATTATTATTATATAGTACATACAATATCGTGCTCAGCAACCCCAGACAAAAATATGTTTATATAAGGAAAATCCAGTATGAGACGCTGTAGGTTCATCAAAGTTCCGTTGGTCCAAAGAATTTATGTAGTATAGTCATCAAAAACAATTAATAGAGACTTATATGAACTTATTTTTGTCTGGGGTTGCTGAGCACGGTATTGTATTTACTATGTAATAATAATGAAAATATATTGATGTTCTAAATATTCTCGCTTCCTAGGGGGCTTCTTTACCTTTGTTTTTTGTTGGATTTTCAGCCCCTTGTTTAACACAATGTGACCACAGCAGCAGCTTCAACAAGAGACACTTTTTTTCTGCTTTGCTCTCCTCCCCTTACCGTAATATTGTAACAAATCCCCTAAGACCTTTTAATTGTAACTTTCCCCCCTCTCCATAGTGATACATTGTGTTCTCTCTCTCTCTTTCTCTCTCTCTCCCCCGAGCCACAGATTGCTGTCGGCTCGCCCAGGATGTGTTTCTAGCACACCAGGGAGGCCGAAACTGCGTCCCTCTGAACTGTAGATATGGAGACACATGGGGCCCCTGTATCCACAGGTCAATGGATCACTTCCAAACCAGTGCCATTCTTTTCCTGGACTAATTCTAAGGCGGCTATCTCGCTTTTTCATACTGGGCCCCTACACCCCGGGAATAACCTCTTTTTACCCAAAAAGAAAGAAACTTAATGAGACCAGCTGATTGTCATCCATGGCTCCCCACTGCAACATCGATTCTGCCACCGTCTTGCTGATGTCCAGGAGTCCGTGACCCAGGGAGCCAGCTGCAGTCACCCCTCAGGACCCCTGGGAAGCTGAAGGGCCACACTGGCCCCTTTGACGAGATGGGATTTATAGTTTGCTTCCCCAAATGAATGGACTCTGCACTCTCAGGGACCCCAGTGAGAACCCAGTGGACTATGGAACCCCCCACCCCCTTCAAGCTTATAGATTCTTTGGACTTTATAGAACTTTTGCCCAAGTCTGAAAAACTTTTTGAATTTTTTGGAAACCTTTCCCTTCAAACCCCATGGACTCTTGCTACGATTTATGAACTTCCAAAGGACTCTGGTGGGTGGGGTGGGTTGATATGATCTCCTTTCTCCCTCAATATGAATGTATTCCCCATGGCTCCGCATGCCTTCCCCTATTCCCCATGTCTTTATATGAAATATAAAATATGAAATGCCACCTCTTCATGGAACCAGCATACCAGGACTTCAGGGGAGCTCCCATTTCCTGGAGCAACAAATCTCTTAAACAGAAGGACCCAACAGAAACTCTTGCATGGACAATAATAATGGGCATGCCCCTTCAGACCTTGGAGTAACTATTGTTAGCCCATCTGGGGGGATGGGCCCCATGGCAGTTTCAATCACTCCTCAGAAAGTGTGACATCCTGCCTGCGGGGGATCTTGGATATCACCACTGCCTCTTTCTTTATCTCCACTCCTTCAGCTGATACTGCTGTCAGATACCATCTCCAAACCCATATCCCGGATCCAAGGATTACAAGGGTCTGACTCTTGGGTCAGACAAAAGATGTATATTTCAAACACTCAGGACAATAGAGGAAGCCAGTTTGAGGACTGCCGATTGTACAGACATTAAGTCACCTAATCCAGGGCTGTCCAACTTCTACTGGCCCAGGGGCCTGAATTCCGGTCACTGATGACCTGGGGGGCCGAAGGGTCTGCCCCCGCCCCGGGCTCCGCCCCCACCCCAGCTCAGCCCCCGCCCCGGCTCTGCCCCCGCCCCTCCCCCAGCTCCAATTTACTTACAATTCATAAGAGGCATCCATACAATCAAATATAATCTTTTACTAAGGGGAAATGCAGGGAGGGAATACATAAGGGGCATCCATACACAATTACATAATAAGAACATAAAGGTTAGCCTACCTTCCCAGGATCCAGGAGTAGCCGGACCACGAGCAGAGGCGACGACTGACCGAGGCAGCAGCCGAGAAGGTCCAAATCGCGTCTGCGTGGGCCGCAGGGATTAAGTAGCCAAGATTTTGGCAACAGGAGTATCGCGAGACTACGGAAGCCACATGGGATTTCGCTCTCAACGCAGGCGTGATCTCGCATTGAGAGCGAAATCCCGTGTGGCTTCTGTAGTCTCGCAATACTTGCTCCGGAACCCGGAAGTGGGTAATTTTTTAAAATATTATTATTTAATTTATTTTTTATTTTTATTTTTATTAAAAAGCTTAGGGGGCCGCAGGGAAGGGGCTGGGGGCCTTATACGGCCCCCGGGCCGCCAGTTGGACAGCCCTGACCTAATCCATTCATCTTTTCCTCATGGTCCTTTGTTTCCTGCTTGGACCACCTCCTCGTTCCTCATTGGCTGAGATACCAAAGCGGCACCGACTATCGTATTGGCTGAGGCACTGCTGAGCCAGCCACGCTTCCTCTCAAGCTGATGACTCCAACCAATCAGCACAAAGCCAGCAAGGGGGGGGGGGCGGAGCAGGAAATTCAAAGTTGACAGCCCTGTTTTTTCTCTATAAAAATGTACTGCTTTACTTGGCATGTATGCCGGCTTTGGCAAATGATTGCAGTTTGACATCCGCTCCAGCTGGAACAAAATAAACAACTCTGTGGCATTTTCTTCAACTTTGGTGAGATTTATTGAGGATTTTAAGGAAAAACCAATTGGGCGCTTCCTTTTCTCACCGGGGTTATCGGATCCTCTTTGGTGGGTCTGGCTGATCTCTGTCTTCACGGCAGGAACCTCTAAATTCTTGCTTGATATCAGATATGGTTTTGCGCATGTGTTGTAATGTTTTTGTTTTGTTTTTAAATGGCTTTTAAAGTCTTTTCCATTGTGTTTTTCAGTGTTTTCATGTGATGACCACTTGTTGGCCTTATAGGTGTATTGTGTCCAAATTTGGTGTCAATTCGTCGTTTTTGAGTTATGTTAATCCCACAAACAAACATTACAGTTTTATTTATATAGATTCAGGAAACCACACTGGGATAACAAAAGATATGATCTTTTAGTTTGGGAGAATAGAAAGACCAGTCTACCTTGACAGGGTTAAGAAGGGGGCAGATTGGGTCAACACCGAGTCATCCAGAAGAAAGGAAAAGAATAATTTGAGTCTATCCAGTTCAAATATGGTAGGGGGAAAAAAAGAACGGGGTTCTACCTTTTCTTTACCTTTGTTCAGATACTATAAGTAGAAATATTTTTCTTCCTCTTCTGCATATTGTTATTTTTATACCTGCATTCAGCTCCTAGAAATGCTATTATAGTTGCTTTGGCAGTCTTCCTCCTACCCGGTAATTGCCAGTTTGGGGCTATATTTATCTACCAGACTAAAAGGAAGGAAGGAAGCCGTTTCGGGCATGCCAAACCAAAAATTGCTTTCTGCACAGGGCATACAGGTAAAGACAGCATAGTGTAGTGGTTTGAGTGTTGGACTAAGGCTGTAGAAGCCAGGTTTCAATTCCGTGTTCAACCATTGGAACCATGGCCCCTTCTATACTTTCATATAATACAAAACAGATAATCCACATTATCTGCTTTGGATTTGATTATTTGAGTCTACACTGCCATATATAATCCAGTTCAAAGAGATAATCTGGGTTTTATAGATGGGGCTATAGTCTTGGGGAAAAGGTTTAGAAGGGCTTGGTTGGTGGACGCTATCTGACCTCTAGTGGTGGCAAAAAACCAAAGCACTTTCACAGAGAGTGTGTAAGTGTGAACAGACAAATCTCTCACCCATTCCCTTGTGAAAGATGGGATATAAATATTTATTTATATCCTATCTGTGGTCCTTAAAACAAGACTCCAGCTACTTTGATTGTGGGTGACACAGAGCCTTTGTTGGACAAGATGTTGCTTAACAATTGCATATATACAGGATTCAGAATAAATAAAAATAAATATATTAACTACAAACAAAGAGAACTAATTAGCTCTAAAAATAATGTCTAATTTATCAATGTGTCTTTCAGGATTGAGATATTTAGGAATAGTGTGAACAAATGATATAGCACATCTCATGTATAGGAACTGAAATATATCTATCTTCTATGTATATAATAAAAGTCAGTGTTTGCGGCGGTGCGGAGGGCAGGAGGTGTGGAGGAATATGTGCCAGCATTTCGATTGGTTGTCACTGTGGGATTATTTGCATAAAGTACTCAGATTGGCCAGCCTCAGAACTCCAACAATCTATGGCACCAGACAGAGGGCATCGGTTGCCACTGAGGAACTATTTGCATAAAGGACTCTGATTGGCCAGCAAAACAGAATGCAACTGAATGCTTGAGTTAGCCAAATGACAGTTTTTTCCCGTTGGAAATGGAATGTTCATTTTCTGGGAGGTGCGGAGGTGCCAAGGAATATGTGACAGCATTTCGATAGGTTGCCACTATGGGATTATTTGCATAAAGGACTCTGAATGGCCAGCCTCAGAACTCCAACATTCTACGGCCCCAGACAGAGGGGATTGGTTGCCACTGAAATGGTATTTGCATAAAGGACTCCGATTGGCCATCCACATCCCAACATTCTAAGTTGACTCAGAGGGAAAAGGAAAGGCCTCAGGCAGTCAGACAGGGCCCACAGCAGTGACGAATCAGGACCAAACTTGCCACACAGGGGCCCAATGGCCCACTTCACAACACGACCCTCACCCAATGACCAATACAGACCAAAATTAGCACACAGAGCCCCCTTGACCCACTCTACACCCTGGTGCTGTTTCAAGAAGGATGGACCACAGATGATGGGACTTGAAATACCTTCACTCACCTTCCGAGACCGCTGCAACCCTCATCCAAAGAATGATCAAGACCAAATGTGACACACAGAGCCCCCATGACCCACTCTACATCCTGGTGCTGTTTGAAGGGGGGATGGACCATGGCCAATGGGACTTGCAGTACCTTCACTAAGTTCCTAAGACCACTGCAAGCCACATAAACATCTAATAGGAACCAACCTTGGCACACAATGCCTTCCTCAAATAACCCGGGCACCGCCGGGTCCCCAAGCTAGTTGTTATATCTATATTTAAATTCTTCTTATTTATTCAAAAGCTAGGTATGACAAAGAGAGGATTAAAATGTAATATGCCACCATTTTACACGAACTGCTTGACAGTCTATCAGAGACTGCTTAACATGACTCCCTGTTCAAAAATGCTCACACACAAATAACCATTAATATTTTATACACAAACATTTATTTCTCAAATAAACAGCCCCTTTAAACACAAGGAATGGAGTCTAAATCCTCATCAAGATGAATCCCAAATGAAATCTTCCCAGGATGCTGTGCAATCACTGTGTTCTTGGTCACTACTGGCTTTAACATCAAAATCAACAAAGACATATTATTTAAAAATCATGCTACTGGATTTCTAAGCTCTGCCTCTGATCTTCTCTATCGTGATCCACAGTGTCTTAAAAATTGTACATCGCCAGATCTGAATCAAGTTTGGAATAATATGTGTACTGAACACAAAACAAATGAGAAATAACTTTACAAGACATAATCAAGTTTATAACGAATGTAGGTGTTCTTTTCGTCATTGTAGATCTCTGATAATATGCTATTATTAGAGCATCCCGTGAACCAATGTAAATGGAATTATGTATCTTCCAATACACATCTCTGACTTTACTGGCTGGGTGAAACAAACCCTGTAAGCCAGTGTTTTTCAACCTTTTTTGAGCCGTGGCACATTTTTTACATTTACAAAATCCTGGGGCACACCACCAACCAAAATGACACAAAATGACACTCTAACACAGTAATACATATAGTTAATATGTTATTAAATGTATTTATACACTCAGTGTGAAACCTGGGCCTGTTTCGATTAACACAACATAGATATCCTGGCAGGAATGGCAGAAAGACACACGCTCAACAGCTGTCAGTCATGGGAAAGCTTCGGCCCTCTGGGTGCTTTGGACTCCAACTCCCACCATTCCTAACAGCCTGAGGCCCTTTCCTGCTTAAGTGGCTGAGGGGGGAAAAGGAAAAGGGCCTGAGGCTGCTAGGAATGGTGGGAGTTGGAGTCCAAAACACCTGGAAGGCCCAAGTTTGCCCATGCCAGCTTTCGATTCCATCGCCACATCTATCTTCAGCCTCTGACGGTTTGAATATATGTGATTATCTACGTGATTTTCTACCTTGTCACTATGATTATGGTGTTGCTTCTTTAAATTGTCCACAAACTGTGTTATTGTGCGGATCCCGGGACTGACATTGGATAACATCATGAGGATACACTTTTTTTTGCACTCACTTCCGTGATTTCATCAAATATCACGAGTTTTCCATAGAGGAGCGCTCCGTGAACTCGCTACTTCCTGGTTCGCAACTCCTCCGCTCTCTGTGGCGACCACGCCAAACTACCTTATGTAAGATTTTTTATTTTCTCCAGCAGGATTGGGTACTTTGAATGTGTTTTTTTGCGTATGATTATGTATGATTAATTGTGCATTTTGTACTGTGATGTACTCCTTTAATAAGTAAGGGTATTGGAGGTTCCAATTTCCCACAGCACACCTGATGATCGCTCATGGCACACTAGTGTGCCATAGCACACCGGTTGGGAAACACTGCTGTAAGCAATACTGCAACATTCAGCAGGGCCCATTGGCCACCCGCAGGCCTTCCAAGGCTCCCATGACGACTTAGATGACGTGAGGTGAGGTCTCAAACACATTGGGCCACATGTAGTTTAACAAGTGATTCCACAAGTCTTCACAGCCAAAGCCATATACCCCAAGGGTCGGGACATATGCTGAACCACAGCACTCATTGTCTGTCTGTGAACAAGGTCCTTGTCCATTAAAGCATCTTTGAGCAAAGGGGTTACAGCATAGATGTAATCTTTACCTATTTCTCCAATATTTTCAAAGAGGAAGGAAATATATTGTAATATTTATAAAAGCTAAAAAAAACTGGTCAATCATTATTAGGCAGGCTAGCTGTTGTCGAAGCTCACATTTTACTGACATTTCTATTTCAGACTACTTCTATGTTCACTCCAGGACCCTTCCACAGAGCCCATTATCTCAGAATATCAAGGCAGGAAATCCCATAATATCCGTTTTGAACTGGGTTATCTGAGTCCACACTCAGATAATGTGGGATTTTCTGCCTTAGGGTTGCCACTTTTTGATATAAGAAATAAGGGACATTTACCTAAAAATACAGGATTTTTCACAAAAATAAGGGACACTTCATAAAAACTTGAAAATCAAATGTTAGGCAACCCTAACTATACTCCTTTTGATGCAGCCTTGGCTTTTTCAGCTGCGGCATCACACTGTTGTGTGATCTGTTAGACTGGGGTCTAACAGAAGCCTCCTTTCGCATGCATTCAGGGCAATATAATCTATTTGGGGCATTCTGCAAGAAGGCACAACCCAAGCCCTCCCGACAGATGCCCGCCTGGCTCAAAAGCCCTCCAGAGACCCCCACCCGCCCCTCACCCCCGGTGTGGCAGTGATTTGTTTGCCTGGCAGGGAGTCACCTTCCTTCCTCTCCCAGCGGTCAATGGTGAAGGCGGCCCTGCGTTCGAGGTGGGCAAGAGCGTGGCAGACCTGGCTCTGGGTCCCCATGATCAGCATCTCCATGCAGACCTGCATCTCTCGGCGCCGCACCTGCAGCTCCCTCAGACCGCTCACTGGTGGCGCCATTAAGACCGACAAGCCCCCTTCTCCCTCTTCCTTTTCCTCCTCCTTCTCCCCCTGGGAGCGAGTGCTCTTGGGAAATGGAGTCCTGCTCAAAAGGGCTGCACACACCTATCAATCAAGAGGAGGCAGCCTTGGACTACAATTCCCAGCCGCTTGTGGGGAGGCAAAAGAAAACAGGAGGAGCCAAAAGGGGTAGCAGGATGGAGGAGGAGGAGGAAGGAAGTATGTGTGTGTATGTACTGGCCCAGCCTCGCCTCCTGCTGCCACCCGTCAATATAGGAGCTGAAAATAAGGGACAGGATCTGAAAATAAGGGACACGAAATTTGGGGCCGGAATAAGGGACGTCCCTTAGAATAAGGGACATATGGCAACGCTATTCTGCCTTGACATACTGAGATAATGGACTGTGTGGAAGGCTTTACCAAAGTTGTTTAACAGTTGTGAAAATTAAAATAACCTTGGGAGATATCCGAACATTAGGGAATATTTCCCCCCAAAAAGGTAAGTGGTTCAAATTCGGATTTGCCCCTCCCGCCCTTCCTGCATGGTTCAAAACTGCTTCGGAAGTCAAAAGTCGGAGGTTTTTTTAGGCTCTTCCGAACAAACCTATCCAACCCTAATAGGCAGCTAAAACCCCCAATGCAGGGGTGCTCACACTTTTTCAGCATGGGAGCTACTGATTAAAAAACCAAGTCCCAAAGATCACCTACCCAGAAATGTAAAACGTAGAACTATTTTCTTATGTATTTATTTATATTTATTATTCATTTTTATGTACCGCTCCTTCCAGCAGGCTCGGGGCAGTTTACATAAAATGAAGTTATAAAACATCAACATTTCAATTTAATAATAACAATATAAAACAGAGCATAAAAATACATCCAACCACCCCATTTCTCCCACACTGCCATATTACCACACATATTATCAGCCAGAAAGTAAGAAGAGAGGCTGTTGAACTGCAAGGCCATTTAATACTCAGCAAGGTAAACAAAGGGGCATGCAAAAATACATCCAACCACCCAATTTCTCCCATATTTCCATATTCCCCAACATATATTTCTCAAGGAACAAAGCAAGCAGAGAGGCTTTGGAGCTAAAAGGCCATTTTTAAACATTAAAAATAAACAAAGAGACATGCCACAGAACAATCAAGCACCCACCCCAAAGTAAAAAGACCGACCTTTGAGATGCGGTAAGGAAATGACCCCAAAGCGTCCTTCTTCTCCTCCTCCATCGTTGCTCCTATTTCCATGCCGCCAGCATGTGCCACCTCCAAGAGCTCACGAGAAGTCCGAGAGGCAGAATGGGCACTTTGCGTCATCCAGGCCTGCCCCCTTTGGTCTCCGACAAATTTGAGTGGCTGGAGAAGGACAGAGGGAAGAGGAGGAATCCAAAAGAGGGGGCCCATTCTGCCTCTTGGACTCTGGAGCTTTTGGAGGCGGCGCGCGAGCAGGGAGCGGGGAGGAGCAACGACGGAGAACTTCTTTGCAGCGTGCAGGGGCGCGTGAAGAGGACCAACAGCAAAAAACCTGGGGGGCCTGAAGATCACCAGGATGAGGCCCGAAGATCACCCTGGTGATCACGATCACCGTTCTGAGCACCCCTGCCCCAATGCAATTCTAGGAGCCCTTCCAGACAGGACCTATATTCCAAGATCTGGTCCCAGGCTTTCTGTTTATCTCAGATTATCTGGCAGTGGGGAGTGATATAATTTAGTTTAAGGCAGAAAAACCTGAGATCAGATCCTGGCAAATAGGGCCTGTTTGGAAGGACCCTAAACTACACCAATAGTCCCACTCTGTTCAGCTTTGATCAGACTTCACCTGGTTTAACCCAGGGGTCCACAGCAATATGATTTTATGATTGTCTCCGGCAGAGTGATAAAGCTCCAGGCGCAGGGGATTAGGCCCCTTCTACACCGCTAAATAAAATCCCATGTTACCTGCTTTGAACTGGGTTATATGGCAGCGTGGACGCAGATAACCCACTTCAAAGCAGATATTGTGAGAGTTTTGCCTAGATATTCTGGGTTATATGACTGTGTGGAAGGCTTTGGTGCCTTTCACCCTTAGGGCCTGAACAAGCAAATGCACTGTAATTTCTTCATGATGGAGCATGAAAGAGGCCTTGGTCTGCCAGTAACACATGTGAACAGTGGGGGAGGAATCTCAGTGTCAGTACATGGGAACAAGCCTTGCTCAGCACAGTACCTACCGTATGTGTGGGTGCTTGGCCCACCTGCCCTGGCATGCAGTGGAAAGGTGTGGGATGGTGTGATATGGGAAGTCTCTGCCTGTTGTGTACGTGCATTAGCATCTCCTTATTTTGATCTGTGAAATGTTGTTCGGGAAAAGCTCATTATGGTGACATACTTGGATGTGTTTGGGGTTTTTTGCACGGTTACAAGATCTCGCATCCACTGGTATCTTGTCCTGTTTCTGGCCAGATTTGGTCCTTTCTCACTGTCATATAATCCAGTTTCTGAATCCAGATTATCTGATTTGAACTAGATTATTGGGCCCTTCTACGCAGCCCTAAATCCCAGAATACCAAGGCAGAAAATCTCATAATATCTGCTTTGAATTAGGTTATCTGAGTCCACACTCAGATAATGTGGGATTTTCTGCCTTGATATTCTGGGATATAGGGCTGTGTGGAAGGGTCCCCAGTTCAAAGCAGATGTGGGATTTTCTGCCTCGATATTCTGGGTAATATGACTGTGTGGGAGGGCCCTCAGACAGGCTGCATATACCAGGATCTGATCCCAGGTGTTCTGTTTATCCCAGACTATTTGGCAGTGGGGACCCATATAATCCAGTTTAAGGCAGAAAATCTGGGATCAGATCATAAGATATAGGGCCTGTCAAAAGGTCCCTGAGGCTGGATCTACACTGCCATAAAATCCAGTTTCTGCATCCGGAGTATGTGCTTTGAACCAGATTATGCACCGGGGCTGTGGTGCAGCTGGCTGGGAGTCAGCTGCATTAAGATCACTACTGACCAAAAGGTCAGGAGTTCGAAGCCAGCCTGGGTTGGAGTGAGCTCCTGACCAAAATTGTGTAGCTTGTTGTTGACCTTTGCAGTCTGAAAGACAGTCGCATCTGTCAAGTAGGAAATTTAGGTACCACTTTGTGGGGAGGCTAATTTAACTGATTTACGAGGCCATAAAAATCTCCAGGAAGTATGCAAAGAATGAGGAAGCGACAGCTCTCCTGATGGCCAGAAGCTGGAATGTTAAATTGCCTCTGAGTGTCTGTCTATATATGTTGTGTGTCTATATGGCATTGAATGTTTGCTATGTATATGTATATTGTAATCCGCCCTGAGTCCCCTGCGGGGTGAGAAGGGCGCAATATAAATACTGTAAAAAAATATAAATAAATAAATCTGTATATATAATAATAAAAGAGAATGTTTGTATGTATGTTTGCATGTTTGCATGTATGTGGCAGCTTTCTGATTGGTTGCCACTGTGGGATTATTTGCATAAAGGACTCTGATTGGACAGCCTCAGAACTCCAACATTCTAAGGCAGCAGACAGAGGAGATTGGTTGCCACTGAGGGAGTATTTGCATAAAGGACTCTGATTGGCCAGCATCCAAGAATACAAGCCTCAACATTCAAACAACATGATTGGTTGCCACTGTGGGAGAATTTGCATTAAGTTACTGATTGGCCATCTGTATTCCAACATGCTAAGCTGATGCAGAGGGAAAAGGAAAGGCCTCAGGCAGTCATTCACTGCGGCCCACAGCAAAGGCGGATCAGGACCACACTTGGCACACAGAGGCCCAATGGCCCACTTCAAAACCTGGTGCAGTTTAGGGCAGGATGGGCCATGAATGATGGGATTTGCAGTACCTTCACCTAATTCACTTCCCACAGAACATTGTCGCCCCTACAAATCACAGACCAGCCCCAAACTTGGCACACAGAATACTCATGACCCATTCTACATCCTGATGCGGTTTTAAGGGGGATGGTCCATGGATGATGGGATCTGCAGTACCTTCACTCACTTACTGAAACCACTGCGACCCTCATCCAATGACCAATGCTGACCAAACTTGGCACACAGAGCCCCCATGACCCACTCTACATCCTGCTGCAGTTTGAAGGAGGACGGACCATGGATGATGGGACTTGCAGTGCCTTCACTCACTTCCTGAAAACAATGCAACCCTCATCCAATCACCAATAAAGACCAAACTTGGCACACAGAGCCCCCATGACCCACACCCCATCTTACTGCAGTTTAGAGTAGGGCGCACCATGGATGATGGAATTTCAAGTACCTCCACTCACTTCCCAAGCCCGCTGTGACACTCATCCAGTGACTGATCAGGACCAAACTTGGCACACAGAGCCCCCATGACCCACTCTACATCCTGGTGCAGTTTGGAGGAGGGTGGGCCACGGATGATGGGACTTGAAGTACCTTTACAAATTTCCCAAAACTGCTGCGAGCCTCATCCAATGACTGATCAAGACCAAACTTGGCACACCGAGCCCCCATGACCCACTCTACATCCTGGTGCAGTTTGGAGGAGGATGGACCATGGATGATGGGACTTGAAGTACCTCCACTCACTTCACAAGACCGCTGCCAATCTCATCCAATGACTGATCAAGACCAAACTTGGCACACTGAGCTCCCATGACTCATTCTACATCCTGGTGCAGTATCAAGGAGGATGGACCACGGATGTTGGGACTTGAAGTACCTCCACTCACTTCCCAAGACTGCTGCGACCCTCATCCAATAACTGATCAAGACCAAATTTGGCACACAGAACCCCCATGATCCACTCTACATCCTGGTGCAGTTTGGAGGAGGGTGGACCACGGATGATGGGACTTGAAGTACCTTTACAAATTTCCCAAAACTGCTGCGAGCCTCATCCAATGACTGATCAAGACCAAACTTGGAACACAGAGCTCCCATGACTCATTCTACATCCTGGTGCAGTATCGAGGAGGATGGACCACGGATGATGGGACTTGAAGTACCTCCACTCATTTCCCAAGACTGCTGCGACCCTCATCCAATAACTGATCAAGACCAAATTTGGCACACAGAACCCCCATGACCCACTCTACATCCTGGTGCAGTTTGGAGGAGGATGGACCATGGATTCTGGGACTTGAAGTACCTTCACTCACTTTTTGAGACCACTGCAAGCCAAATAAACAACTGATAAGGACCAACCTTGGCACACAATGCCTTTCTCAAATAACCCGGGCAGGGCCGGGTCCCCAAGCGAGTAAATAGATAAACCTCAAACCCCTCCACCCTCTCCTTCCAGGAGGCCTGGCCCTTTAAGAGCTGGCCCCGCCCCTTGCCTCTTTTGGCGAATGCAGCCAGGTAGGCCTCGAGGAGGCGGGGGCAGAGAGAGAAAGGGGCGGGGCCTGCGCCTCGCGGGAGGGGCGGGGCCCTCCGCGAGCCAGAAGGAGGGGCCTCGCGCAGTGGTCGCCAGTCCGGGCTTCGCGGCGGCTGGAGCAGGAGGAGGGGCCGAGGCCTTGCAAGCTTAGCGAGTGGCTGTCTGCGGAAGAGAAGCCCTCGAGCGAGTGCAGGGCAAGGCACAGGTTTGGAGTAGAGAGGTAAGGAGGCAGGCGGCCGGGAAAGGCCCAGCCCGCGGCCTTGCTTGCGCCTCTCGAGGTGCCCCAGGCCCCTGGAGGAGGAGATGCATGCTTGCTAGTGCGGAGTCACTGGCTCCCAACCTGTGGGCCGCAGGGACCTATTGGACTTCATTTCCCACAATTCCCGGCCATGGGCTTAGCTGCCAAGGGCTTCTGGGAGTTGAAGTCCCAAATACCTGATTGGGAGTCTTGACTAGGCATGGGCAAAGTTGGGCCCATCAGGTGTTTTGGACTTCAACTCCCAGCATTCCTAGCAGCCTCAGGCCGCTTCCTTTACCCCCTCAGCCGCTTAAGCAAGGGCTTCTGGGAGTTGAAGTCCCAAATACCTGATTGGGAGTCTTGACCAGGCATGGGCAAAGCTGGGCCCATTAGGTGTTTTGGACTTCAACTCCCAGCATTCCTAGCAGCCTCAGGCCCCTTCCTTTCCCCCCTCAGCCGCTTAAGCAAGGGCTTCTGGGAGTTGAAGTCCCAAATACCTGATTGGGAGTCTTGACCAGGTATGGGCAAAGTTAGGCCCATTAGGTATTTTGGACTTCAACTCCCAGCATTCCTAGCAGCCTCAGGCCCCTTCCTTTCCCCCCTCAGCCGCTTAAGCAAGGGCTTCTGGGAGTTGAAGTCCCAAATACCTGATTGGGAGTCTTGACTAGGCATGGGCAATGTTGGGCCCTTCAGGTGTTTTGGACTTCAACTCCCAGCATTCCTAGCAGCCTCAGGCCCCTTCCTTTCCCCCCTCAGCCGCTTAAGCAAGGGCTTCTGGGAGTTGAAGTCCCAAATACCTGATTGGGAGTCTTGACTAGGCATGGGCAACGTTGGGCCCTTCAGTGTTTTGGACTTCAACTCCCAGCATTCCTAGCAGCCTCGGGCCCCTTCCTTTCCCTCCTCAGCCACTTAAGCAAGGGCTTCTGGGAGTTGAAGTCCCAAATACCTGATTGGGAGTCTTGACCAGGCATGGGCAATGTTGGGCCCTCCAGGTGTTTTGGACTTCAACTCCCAGCATTCCTAGCAGCCTCGGGCCCCTTCCTTTCCCCCCCTCAGCCGCTTAAGCAAGGGCTTCTGGGAGTTGAAGTCCCAAATACCTGATTGGGAGTCTTGACCAGGCATGGACTACGTTGGGCCCATTAGGTGTTTTGGACTTCAACTCCCAGCATTCCTAGCAGCCTCAGGCCCCTTCCTTTCCCCCCTCAGCCGCTTAAGCAAGGGCTTCTGGGAGTTGAAGTCCCAAATACCTGATTGGGAGTCTTGACTAGGCATGGGCAATGTTGGGCCCTTCAGGTGTTTTGGACTTCAACTCCCAGCATTCCTAGCAGCCTCAGGCCCCTTCCTTTCCCCCCCCCTCAGGCTTCTGGGAGTTGAAGTCCCAAATACCTGATTGGGAAGCAAGGGCTGCTGGGAGTTGAAGTCCCAAATACCTGATTGGGAGTCTTGACTAGGCATGGGCAATGTTGGGCCCTTCAGGTGTTTTGGACTTCAACTCCCAGCATTCCTAGCAGCCTCAGGCTCCTTCCTTTCCCCCCCTCAGCCGCTTAAGCAAGGGCTTCTGGGAGTTGAAGTCCCAAATACCTGATTGGGAGTCTTGACTAGGCATGGACTACGTTGGGCCCATTAGGTGTTTTGGACTTCAACTCCCAGCATTCCTAGCAGCCTCGGGCCCCTTCCTTTCCCCCCTCAGCCGCTTAAGCAAGGGCTTCTGGGAGTTGAAGTCCCAAATACCTGATTGGGAGTCTTGACTAGGTATGGGCAATGTTGGGCCCATTAGGTGTTTTGGACTTCAACTCCCAGCATTCCTAGCAGCCTCAGGCCCCTTCCTTTCCCCCCTCAGCCGCTTAAGCAAGGGCTTCTGGGAGTTGAAGTCCCAAATACCTGATTGGGTGTCTTGACCAGGCATGGGCAAAGCTGGGCCCATTAGGTGTTTTGGACTTCAACTCCCAGCATTCCTAGCAGCCTCAGGCCCCTTCCTTTCCCCCCCTCAGCCGCTTAAGCAAGGGCTTCTGGGAGTTGAAGTCCCAAATACCTGATTGGGAGTCTTGACTAGGCATGGACAACGTTGGGCCCATTAGGTGTTTTGGACTTCAACTCCCAGCATTCCTAGCAGCCTCCGGCTCTTCCTTTCCCCTCAGCGCAGGGCTTCTGGGAGTTGAAGTTGCGGCTGGGGGAAAGGAAGGGGCCTGAGGCTGCTAGGAATGCTGGGAGTTGAAGTCCAAAACACCTGAAAGGCCCAACGTTGCCCATGCCTGGTCTAGATGGATATACCTGCTCGGCCTCTCAGGCGAAACCCAACCAAGCAGGTCAGGTGATCTGTCTGAGCAGACCCCCGCAATGCAGTGATGCCCCTTCCTCCCAACAGGTGAGGAGGGTCTTCCTTTTCCCCGTCGCCCGCCATGGCCATGCGGGAGCTGGTGGAGCCCGAGTGCGGGGGCGCCAACCCCCTGATGAAGCTGGCCAGCCACTTCACCCAGGACAAGGGCCTGCAGCAGGAAGGACTCCGGGCCACCCTGCCTTGGCCTTCCGGGGCACCCACAGCCGAGGTGGTAAGTAGAGGGAAGCTGTGGGGGTGTGGGGAGAGACCGTCCAAGATTGGGGCCAATTAATAATAATAATAATCAGTCAAGGTGGTCCAAAGTGGTGATCGGCACACTGGGTGCAGCGTCTTAAGATCTTCGCCTGCACTTAAACACAATCAGCACTGATAAAATTACCATCTGTCAGCTGCAAAAAGTCACCCTACTGGGATCTGCACGCATTACTCACCGATACATCACCGTCCCACCCTGGACGGCGTGGCCCTATGCCTGTCGCCTTCAGTAAAAAGTCTCGGAGTCCATCTGGACACTCGGCTCTCCATGGAGACCCAGGTCTCTATGGTTAGCCGAGCTGCGTTTTTCCATCTTCGCCAGGCTCGGAGACTGGCCCCCTACCTGTCCCGACACGACCTGGCCACGGTGATCCAAGTGACGGTCATCTCAAGATTAGACTACTGTAACGCTCTCTACATTGGCCTGCCTCTGTCGGTGACCCGGAAACTTAAGCTAGTGCAGAACGCTGCAGCCGTGTGCTCACAGGCACCCCAGTGGGCCGCCATATTACACCGGTATTGCAGGAACTTCACTGGCTGGCTATTGAATTCCGGATCACCTTCAAAGTGTTGGTTGTGACCTTCAAGGCCTTGTATGGTCTGGGGCCAGTGTACTTGAGGGACCGCCTTACCCCATATTGTCCCACGAGATCACTGAGATCCGAGGATCAAGACCTTCTCCTTATCCCGAGTGCCAAAGCCTATCATCTTACATCGACGAGAAGAAGGGTATTCTCCATAATTTCCCCTACGCTTTGGAATTCCTTGCCGCCGGAGGTCAGGTCACTTCGCGACCTTCTGACTTTCTGGAAAGCCTGTAAGACCTGGCTATTTCGGCAGGCCTTTAATGTTGAGTCAGTCTAGTCATATCTGTTAGTTAGTTAATACTGCTATTTTAAATGTAATATTTTAATGTTTACGGCTATGGTGTTTTTAGTGCTTAACGTTTACTGTTGTTTGCTTCCCCTGGATTGTAAGCCGCCCCGAGCCATCCGGGAGTGGCGGCTAAGAAGTCGAACAAACAAACAAATAAATAAAATATTCCTAGACACTTGAGAAGTGTCCGACGTGTGATGCAGTTTAACAACCAGCATAGTGATCTCGTTTGCTGTGTACTCATCGTGTTGTTTCAAATAATAGTAATGATGATAATAATAATAATGAACATTCAAAAATACTGTGGGACTTTTGAATCCAGACTGACAAAGTTTTGGAACACAATACACCAGACATCACAATTGTGGAAAAGAAAAAAAAAAGGATTATTGATGTCGCCATCAATAATCCAAACAGCCAAATTGACAGCCAAATTGACGAAAAACAACTGGGCCTCAAAACCGAACTGCAAAGGCTCTGGCATAAACCAGTACAGGTGGTCCCAGTGGTAATTGGCACACTGGGTGCCATGGCAAAAGATCTCAGCCGGCATTTGGAAACAAAAACATTGACAAAATAATGATCTGTCAACTGCAAAAGGCCACCTTACTTGGATCTCTGTGCATCATTTGAAAATACATCACACAGTCCTAAACACTTGGGAAGTGTTCGACTTATGATTTTGTGATACGAAATCCAACATATATATCTTGTTTATTGTGACATACTGTGTTTTTGTGTCAGTAAAATAATAATATTTCTTACCCGTCTCTCCTCATGGCTCGAGGCAGGTTACCATACTAGCAGCTCTCACTCAGAGGACCTTTTCATCAACCGTCCCAGAATCGTGGAAAACCTGCCAATATAACGACAGTTAAATCAGCTGTCAGAATTTAAGACACAAGTGAAGGCCTGTTTCTTCCAGCAAGCCTACTTAGACAGTTTTTAAACATAAACTTGAATTTTAATGTATGTCCTTTGTTTAATCTCTGTTTTGTCTGTTTTAATATGTTTTGGTATGTAACTTTTATGGAGGTATGTTTTAGTGTGTGTATTTGTAGTGTTTTTGTTGTGTTTATATATATTTTAATTGGTTTTTTTAAACCTGCCTTGAGCCATGAGGAGAGGCAGGCAATAAATGAAATAATAATTATTACATTGTTCTTAAAATTCAATTGGTTTACTCTCTGCCTTTCCGAGGCCACCACATTCTCCAGATAAATGGAGAATGGATTGTTGATTTCTGGTTTCTGGAGCTGGTCTGCTGACAGTAAGGGACTCATAATAGATCGGCCCCGCCCAACAGACGCCCCCGCACACGGCCCGCCAGCCCCTTGGAAGCGGCCCGCCTACCCTCCTGGGAAAAAAAATCATTTTTTACAAAAAAATTTTTGAAGAAAAATATTTTTTTGGAAAAAGAATTGGGGGGGCACTTATGGGGCGAGGCCTTCAGCGGGCATGTGCGGCAGGGTGGGAGGGCGAGGCGGAGGGCCTGGCGTCCTCCTGCTGCGCCCCTTTCGGCGGGCCTGGGTGACGTCAGGCGTGCGCGCGGCAGCAAGCAGGAAGAGGTGGGAAGCTGCGGCCTCTGCCTCCACCTCTTCCTGCTCGCCACCGGCGCCACACCTGACGGCACCCAGCCCCGCCAAAAAGGGGCGGGCCGCGCAGGACGCCGGGCCCTCCGCTACCGCCCTGCCGCGCATGCCCGCCCCCTGCTGCGGCCCCCCAGGTGATCAGTCACCGGAATTCCCTTGTGCCGGTAGAAGTTGGACAGCCCATAGATGATCACTTGTGGCCGAGTATGAATGTCTTCTCACTATATAACATGATTTTTGTTCCTGTGTTGTAAATGTCATTTCCTAATCGATTCTATCATAAAAATATGGAAAAAAGTTTATTCAACTGCAAAAACTTTGCTTTTGCAGGACAGACTGCTCTAGCACATTTTACTTTTTTCCAATTAATATCTCTGGAGAGTGTAGTGATTGAGCTTTTCCCTCTCTTGAAACCTTAGAAGAGATGGGTGTTAGAGTAGCTCAGACCCAATTCTTTACCATGAAGAAATGTAGTTGGTTCTTTATTATTGTAAATGATTTTTACTGTAAACTATTTGTGATTTTTTAAGATTGGACTCTGCATGTTTGCTTCCTAAGCTCTGAATTCTTTATATCCACATCACATAGCACTTCGCGTTCTGCTTGCCTTTGAGCTGATTGCTCAACTATAGGTATCCAGTTTGATTTTTGGATGCTCTGCTTTATTTTGGGGTAGTTTTCCCTAACAACTAGGACCCAAAAGTTGTTGGTTTTCTGCCAGATATACAGCCTTTCTTCCCACCTGCTTTCACAATTAATGTCCTGATTGCTTTGCCACTGTTTTCTGAGGAAATGAGCCTGAGAAGGCATATTTACATTCATTTTAGGGCATTAAGTCTTTCTCAGGAAGATTTAAGAACCAGTTATATGGGAATCCTAATTGTTTTGCAAGAGTCTTTCTAAACACTGATATTACTGAGATTGCAACAGTTTTTGTTACAAGTAAGTTTGTTGAGCTCTAGCTGGGATGATGTACAAATATTGTGCCATTCATTGTAGGAAAAGAGGGGTCCTGTAACATTTTATGTATTTATTTGTTTACTATATTTCTATACCGCCCCTCTCAGCCCAAAGGCAACTCGAGGTGGTTTACACGTGGCAACCAGTGCCCACAATATAAAATACAATTAAAAACAGTTCAATAATAACAGATAAAACAATACACAATTTGCAATTAAAATCAAAAAATTGTGCCACCTCTCAAAATGTTTATTTTTCCTATATGAGTTCTAGGATAACAATCCTTTTTCTTCTGTAGATATCTAAACCTCTTGGAAGAGCCTCAGAAGACGAAGTAAGAGCTTCCATGTTTCTTTTCTCTTTCCTTCCCATTCTGTTGCGTACTCTGTATTTTTTTTAGAAGAGTGGCTTTGTTAGCTATTGCTGTAAAAACAAAGACCTGTGCGTTTATATTGACTACAGTTTACTTAATCCTCAAAAGATTATACAGTCATTCTCCCATTTTGGTGGGGGCTAGGGACACAAGATCATAGCGAACGTGGGAAAGCCCAAATAGCCCCTCCCCCTGTTCTTTCTGGGACGCGAAGGGACTGAACCATGCTGCTCTCCCCTGCTCCCTCCCCCAACCTGCTAACTGGGCCACGGTGATTGCCACAGTTCCATGGCCTCTTTGCAGTGGGGTTGCCACCTCCACCTCACAGGCCAGTAGCATCTAGGAGGAAAAGCAAGCCCTGTACACTGACATTGCTACCAGTCCACAACCTGCTGCTTCCATGGGAAAACAGAAAACCTAAGAGGAAAGCCAAAAGCGTTTCCCCCTGTAATGAAGCAGGTGGCCCTAGAAAACATTGTAATAAATCCTCTAAGCCAAAACCCTTGTTTCTCTCCCCCCAAACAAGACTTGAAAAACAAATGGGAGAAGCTTGGCTTAGAGGATTTATTGCTGTATTTTGCAGTGCCACCTGCTTCATCCCAGGAAAACAGGGGAAATTGCTACTGGCCCCTTTTCCTGTTTTTCTGCCCCCGTCATGGCCCAGTTAGCAGGTGAGGGGGTGTGTGTGTGTGTGTATGAGGGAGGCAGGCTCCAGCTCTGCTGCTGCCCTACATTTTTAATAACATACAAGCGTCATTACGTGTTCACGGGCTCCCTCACTCTTACCAGACTTACAGTCCCTATGTAGGATGGCAGTAGAGTTGGCACCAAATAACCCACAAATAAGCAAACTGACAAAAGTGAAATCCGCAAAAGTGGGGTGCCAACTATACCATAATAAATTAGTCATGGAGTTGCCAACACCCTTAAACTATTCTGCAGTATTTATACACACTCTATTTGTACCCCTCTCCCCCCAAATGCTTTCTGGTAGCTGGTGGCGGAGTTCCTTCAAGAGCAGAATGGCCCCCTGCTGTCTCGCGCACCACAAACATTCAAGATGGATGATCTGTTGGCTGAGATGCAAGAAATCGAGCAATCCAGTTTCCGGCAGGCCCCACAGAGAGGTAAATATTGCACAGGGGATGAGAACATGTGATGATGGCATCCATTCCTGTCAAGAGGAGGGATTTCCCTGGAAATTGGGAGGAAAGTTAGTGCATTTAGGAAACAGTTTAAAGTAGGGAATCTTGTGTACTGTTACTACTCTCGCTAATGTTCAACACCCATGTTAACTTGTTCCCTGTCCCTCAGCTCCAGGGGTTGCAGCCCTGGCTCTGTCTGAGAACTGGTCACAAGAGTTCCTTAATGCTGCCGACAGTGTGGTTGATGTTTCTACGGATTATAATGAAGCCGATTGGTCTCAGGAGTTCATTGCTGAAGTTGCAGGTGAGGCAATATTTTGAGGGACAGCAGCATCTCATGAAAGATTTTTAATATACTTTGATTAAACTTTTCCCTTCATGGCAGAATGGGCTTGGATAGGATGGCCCATGTGGTCTCTTCGAACTCTGTGATTCTATGATTTAGCTCCATTTTCCAGCCATTCTTAACATGGCATATTTTGTCTGTGGCTTCCTGCGCTTCTTGTTACCGGGAATGTGGCGCAGCTGGCTGGGTGTCAGCTGCATAAGATCTCTACTGACCAGAAGGTCATGAGTTTGAGGCCTGCCCGGGTCGAGGTGGGCTCTCAACCTATTGTGTAGCCTGTTGTCAACCTTTGCAACCCGAAAGACAGTTGCATCTGTCAAGTAGGAAATTAAGGTACCACTTAGTGGGGAGGCTAAATTTAACTGATTTACGAGGCCATAAAAAAGATCTCCAGAAAACACGCTGAGGAATGAAGGAGTGTGACAGTTCCCCCTGGTGGCCAGATGTTAAATTGCCTCTGTCTTGTGTGTTTGTGTGTCTAAATGTAATGTGTACGTTGTAATCCGCCCAGAGTCCCCTGCAGGGTGAGAAGGGCGGAATATACTGTAAATGAAGTAAATAAATAAATTGTTACTCAACCTAGAGAACATGCACTTTGAGTGACCTTTTCCTTTTTCTTCAGTAATGACAATGAACAAGCATTGCTTCACCTGTTTGTTATGACATTCCTTTAGACAGGTCAAAATTGTAATTGGGACCTTTCCCCCTCCATAGATTTCCTCTGTGTTTATGAAGTCTGGCTATTCCAATTCCTTCAGTGTATCTCTGTTGCTATTCCCTCACTCCTTGCAAATCCAAATTGCAGAAATCTTGCTTGCACCAAATCCAAAAGATTGGTTGTTGTTTGCTAGGTGTCATTGGTTCCGGGACAAATAAAACTGAGTCCCACTGATTTGCATCTGTGATTGACATCCGTTAGATCAGGGTAACTTGTTATGAAAGTTAGGCAAATGTGTGTGTGTTTGTATGATATAAATGTTGTAGTTATATCCCATTGTTGTTTTGAATGTGACAGCCTAAACTGTTTTGGCATGCTGGAGATGGCATGTAATCCTCAGCATCTCTCGTTTAGAAAATCCTAGACGGCAGGGCTATGGAAGGGAGTTGCCTGTGGGTTTGATGAGTTCGTTGCAATGCCAGTGGGCTGTCTAAATATAAAAAATACTCTGGTTATTCTGAGTTGCAGAGAGTATATCCCAGGAGAGAGTTCATCCTTCCTGTTAGGAGGAAAATACGCATTCAAAAACCTCTTTTCCTTCCCACTTCTTCAAAGATCCTTTGTCTGTGTCTCCTGCTAAATGGGCAGAAGAATACTTGGAGCAGTCAGAGGAGAAGTTGTGGCTCGGTGAATCAGAAGATCAAACACAAGCTGATAAATGGTGAGTACTTAGTAGTTTCTTTCCATAGTTATCTGCGTGAAAGCTTGAATCTGACAAAATTTCATTTTGATCCCTTTCAAAATTGCATTTCCATCTCTTTGGCTCATCCTTCTGCAGCCTAAGAATTTAAATATACCAGGCATAAATGGGCTTGACTTCTATGTTGCCGTATCACATCTGTAAAAGTATAGCACTTACCAGCTGTTAGGAATGGTGGGAGCTAAAGTCCAAAACATCTGGAGGAGCACAGTTTGAGAACCACTTCTTTAGAACATTTGTTTCCTATTCCTAGACCCCGGACAATAAGTATATTCTGTTGGAGGAGGTTGGCTGCACGAGAAACACATACAGACAAACCCTGCTAATTTATTGCTGGAGGTTAGCATTCACTGTGGGGTCTTGTATTTCACAGTTTGTAATCCATGGCTTCAAAAATTGCAGTGACACCCCTTTTGTACATTAGTCTAGAGATTAGTTACTAAATACTGTTCTGTCTGAAGATCCTTTCAAGTGTGGATTAATGATTTGTATTAAATAGACTGTCAGACAAATCCACAGACAACTGTATCCTTGCGGATTGAGTAAAATGAACATAGCAAAGCACAAAGTTATTCTTTAAACCAGGGGTGCCCACACTTTTTCAGCATGCGAGCTACTTATGATAAAACCAAGTCAGAAAGATCTACCTGAGAGAGAAGCAGGGTGGAGCCGGGGAGGGGGCGTGGCTTGGCGTGGCCTGGCTCTGCCCCCTCCCCGCTCTGGCTATAGTGCTGCCACACCTTCTCCAAGCTAGAGGAGGGTATGCCAAGCCAGTGGTGGCATAGATAGCCACTACTGGCTTGGCATACCCTCCTCAAGGCTGAAGAAGCTGTGGTCGCACTGTAGCCGGGGGAGGGGGCGGGGCCTGGCGGGGCCTGGCTCCACCCCCTCCCTACTCTGGCTACAGCTTCTTCAGCCTTGAGGAGGGTATGCCAAGCCAGTAGTGGCATAGCTAGCCACTACTGGCTTGGCATACCCTCCTCAAGGCTGAAGAAGCTGTGGTTGTGCTGTAGCTGGGGGAGGGGACGGGGCCTGGCGCGGCCTGGCTCCACCCCTCCCCCGCTCTGGCTACAGCGCTGCCACACCTTCTTCAAACTGAAGGAGGGTATGCCAAGCCAGTAGTGGCTAGCTATGCCACTACTGGCTTGGCATACCCTCCTCAAGGCTGAAGAAGCTGTGGTAACGCTGTAGCCAGGGGAGGGGGCGGGGTTTGGTGCGGCATGGCTACGCCCCCTCAGAAGCAACCCATCCAGCTGGGATCGACCTCCTAAGGTCCCGGGATCGACCAGTCGATCGCAAGCCACCTAATGAGCACCCCTGCTTTAAAGCATAACATCCCTTTCTGCTTGGATTCCACATACCTGTTCTCATTCAGGGATGGTGCTTTGCTGGTATAGATGTGTGTGTCTTTATTCTTCCAGGTCTCTTTATCATGGTCGTCTGCAGAGCCCTCTGTTTATGGAACTTTCTAATCAAAGTGCACTGTGAATTTTTTGGTATGGGTGACTGGGGCATGGTTGCTCCTTCTCTGGCTCAATGCATATGAAAGTGGTTTCATGTTTGTTCTACAACATGTTTGGTATTAAGTTTGTTCTCCCTCAAAGTAGGCTGAGTTAGCTGAGTGTAATACTCTTTAGTAAATTTGGATATTTTCTATCCTTTTAGTACTTTGTGATGGGAATAGAGATACATATTAAGAGGCAGGGAGAATCAGTGTAGCAAAGTGGTTTGAGTGTTGGACTAGGACTCTATGGAACAGGGTTTGATTCCCCACTTCGCTCTGAAAGCCCAGTAAGTGAGATTAGAAAGTCACATTGCCAGCTTCAGAGGAAGACAGCGGCAAACCCTCTCTGAAAAAATGTTTCCAAGAAAACCCTGTAATTGGTTTGGATGCAGATGTCTGTGCGTTGAGTTGCCTGCTGATAGATGGCAACCCCATGAATCTCATAGAATTTTCATACTCAAGGAATACTCAGATACGGTTTTGCCAGTTCCTCCTTCTGAAATATAGCCTACAGCAGGGGTAGGGAACCTATGGCTCGGGAGCCAGATGTGGCTCTTTTCATGATTGCATCTGGCTCTCCAGAGCAGCCTGGGCCTCGGTTTCCCAGCATGCAGCAGGGAGGAGTGACGCTTTCTCCATTCTCCCTCTTCCTTCCATCCTCTTCCTTTCTTTTCCCCCTTCACCCTTTCCTTCTCCTTTTCCCTCCCTCTCTCCTCTCCTTCTTTCCTCCATTCCTCTCCCCCCTTCTTCCTCTTCCCTTCTTTCCTTCCTTCCTCCTTCCCTTCCTTCCTTCCTCCTTCCCTTCCTTCCTTCCTTCCTTCCTTCCTCTTCTATTCTTTCCCCCAAGTCTTCCTTTCCTTCTCCTTCCTTCCTTTTCACTTCCCTCTCTCCTTTCTTTTCTTCTTTTCCCTTCATTATTTTACTTTTTCCTCACTGCCTTTCTTTTCCCCACCCTTTCCTCCCTTCCCATTTCCTTCTTTCTTTTCCCCTGCTTGTCTCTCACCTTCTCTTCTTTTCTTCCTTTTCTATAGCTCGTTCTTCTTTTCTTTCTTCCTCTCCCCTCCCTCCTTTATTTCCTCTTTCTTTCTTTCTTTCCCCCTTCCTTCCATCTTCTCTCCCTTCCCAGAGTCCTGAGCATGCCTTTTGCAGAGCCAGGTCTGAAGTCTCCCGTCATTCTGCCGGGGGAATCCTTTTCTCATAGTATGTATGTTTAGTATGTACTCACATTTAGTTGAATTCAGTCTTAAAATATATTACATATATGGCTCTCACTGAAATAAATTTCCAAATATTTTGCTTTCATGGCTCTCTGAGTCAAAAAGGTTCCCGACCCCTGGCCTACAGCAACTGGTAATTGTTGGTGGTCATGCATCCAAATACTGGTTAGACCTGAATCACCTTAGTTTCCAAGATCAGATAGGATCTATTGGCTTTAGGTCAGTGGCTCCCAACCGTTTTTTGACCAGGGACCATTTTGACCAGGGATCAGTCTCCAACATTAGTACCAAAAGGGTTACAAATCAGTTTTTGGTCAACTTTAGATTCAGTTTGGTTATTTGTGGTGCTGATTCAGAAAATTGCATTGGGTAGGCCACATCACTTCTTGTTTCTGATACAGAACATATGCCATCCAGTAGCTCGCCCACATAAAACAATATTTATTAACCTAGAGCTGATGTGGTAGTAGTTATCTTTCATGGGTAGTTGGCCTCTCCTCTCCTGACATTCCTGTTGCCTTGGCACTATAAGATGGTTTTGTGAAACCAGTTGCTCTTGTTGCTATATGGTTTCGAGGCAACAGTGTAGTAATGGTGAGGTCATGGACCTTATTTTCGTTCTTGCGGACCACTGGTGGTCCATTCAGCTTAGAGTCGCCATGAAAAAAAGAAGGTGGAAGCAATTTGAAGGCACACAGCAGCAACAACTGAGGGGTATGGGTCTTTGGACTGAAATAACATTTAGATTCATTTAACTGAGGGGCAAAGCAGTTGTGAATTCAGATATGAAACACAGTGGGGATGGGTGTGGACCTTCTCCTTGCCTATTGTGATTCTTGTGCAGGTTTCCTTTGTCTTGGTACCGTATACCATGCACTCTAAATCAGGACAGTAAATAAAGAGGAACAATAAAAGGGGGGAATTCCAGACAGGAAACAATCAGGGCCAACTAACCTCCCAACAAAGGATTCCCCCAGGCAGTAATGTGGTTCAAAGCCAGGCTTTGAAGCTGCAAGGCTATTCAATGCTAATCAAGCTGGCCAATTGCAACTTTCACACTTACCTCCAACATACAAGAGTTCTTTCTCCCACCCTGGAAATTCCACAGATGTATAAACCCCACTTTCCTAGTTTCCAACGGACTTCACAACCTCTGAGGAAGCCTGCCATAGATGTGAGTGAAACGTCAGGAGAGAATGCTTCTGGAACATGGCCATACAGCCCGGAAAACTCACAGCAGCCCAGTGATTCCAGCTATGAAAGCCTTTGACAGCACGTTGTAACTGATCTAGTTTGAAGCTGGCGGGAAGTGAAGGATAATCTTGAGGGACAATGCACCTTTGTGCATCTGTTTTGGGACAGACATCACCATGTTTATGAGATAGGCAGACACCTCCTCTAAGGGGTTGTAGGGAGGCACCTCAGCACAGAGAGTACAATGGATTCACTCATACACAAGATAGTCAGTTTTGGCAACTTTGTAATGTTTTGCCCCAAAATCAAGTTAGAGGCTTAATTTTCAGCCACTCAGCCATCTTGCTGCAGGCCACAGGGTTTCAATAAAGAGGAAAGGGAGGGTGTTGGGAGGGGCTGGTATCCAAACTGGAAGTCATGGGCCAAAACAAAGGGCTTGGGGTGCACTTTGCCTCTGCCAGATTGTGGTGAGTTGACTAGGAACACACCAACTCCTGTCAAGCTGAGCACTTTCCCTAGTAATCTAATAAAGATATAAAAATCCAATGTAGATAGTATGATGTCTCAAGTCATTTTTTAAAAAAACCTTTGTTTTAGATGGCTTTTTGGACCTCTTTCTGATCATAGGTATGAGGAATACCAGCCTGAGGATGATCTCAAGAAAACTGCCAATGATTTTCTCTCCAAAGTGGATGATCCCAAACTAAACGATTCTGAGGTAAAAAGAAGCCCAGGTCCACTTGTTGAACTGGTATGTGGAACGAGGATGTGTGTGGATGGAAGCGAGTGCAACCTTGTATGTACTTGTTTATTTCAACTACCCAGCCAAGTGGTGGTCGCTGACCAAGCCAGCAGGTTATTTTTGTCACTTTTAAACAAATATTAAATATCATGCTCACAGAGAAAAAATAAATATATTTTTAAAGGAAATATGAGTTTTCATGGGTGGAGGTTTTTTTGTATTAACACGTGGACTTTTCATATGAAAGCATTCCAATTACTTGACATTGTTCGCATTACAGGGAACAAAAATATGATAAAATTGCTTTCTGAGTGCAGAATGCAAAGCCTACCCTGAAATATTTCCTTAATAACCCACCTAACAGCTGAGACAAAATGGTTTGATCAGGCCTTTTGGCCTACATTCAGTTTTGCTGAAGGCCCAGTGTAGGTTGGGTTCATGTGATTTACTCGATTTCATGAGAAAAACAGTGGCATCCCCAGTGGCACAATGGGTTAAACCCTTGTGCCGACAGGACTGCTGACCAAAAGGTCGACAGTTTGAATACGGGGAGTGGGGTGAGTGCCTTGCCTGTCAGCTCCAGCTTCTCATGCGGAGATGTGAGAGAAGCCTCCCACAGGATGGTATAACATCTGGGCATCCCCTGGGCAACATCCTTGCAGACAGCCAATTCTCTCACACCAGAAGCAACTCGCAGTTTCTCAATTCACTCCTGACACGGAAAAAAATTAGAAAAAGTTATTAAGGTACCGTTTCTTATTTTTCCTAGAATTTAAGTGACTTGTTGTAAGCGCATCTGTTGAAATGGTTGAGTTCTGAACATAGGCAAGTGAGACATTGTTTCAAATCCTGAAAATGCACTAGGCCCTCTAGTTAGTTTTCTTTGCTCAATCTACAGGACATTTGTAGGTGTAATTACTGTATTTCTGCAATTCTAAGACATTTTTTCATATATAAACATCTCTAAAAAACAGAATCATAGGTGTATCTTATGCATTTTTGTTGTTTTTGCTATCGAAATTAGGGTGCGTCTTACAATTGATGGTACTTTTCAATTAGGAGCCACAATGAGTTAAACCCTTGCGCTGGCTGAACTGCTGACCTGAGGACCTGAAGGTCAGCGGTTCAAATCTGGGGTGAGTTCCCATCTGTCAACCCCAGCTCCCATGTGGGGACATGAAAGAAGCCTCCCACAGGATGCTAATACATCCAGGCGTTCCCTGGGCAGTGTCTCTGTAGATGGTTGATTCTCGCACACCAGAAGCGACTTGCAGTATATTCTCTATATTTTTTTGGAAAATATTTTTATTAATGAGTTTTAGAAAGTTGAGAGAAAGATAAATATTTTTTAACATCGAAAGTGGGAGAACATTGTTGTTTTAGGTAGAAGAGTAATAAGAAAGGAGAGATTGATATGGAAGAGGGGAAAAAAGCCCCCCCCCCAAAAAAAAAAGTGATGAGAAAAAGTAGAGAGAAAAAAGGTTCGCTTCTGACAGGATTAAAAAAATATCTTGTAATTGAAGAAATGCAGTATACAGGTCCTTCTCAAAAAATTAGCATATAGTGCTAAAGTTCATTATTTTCCATAATTTTGCGACAGGCTATGGATGGATGCTTGACTTGGTACCAGCAGGGAATCCATAGTAGGTGGGGGTTTTATTTGGGGGGGTTAAATGAAGGGCTTGCGGTGGTGTGGGGGTGCTCTTGTTGGCAGTCACAGTCATTGGCTGTGGTTGTTCCCTCCTTAGAAAAGGTACTAATTCCCATAACAGTTCCCCCAATGCTTCTCCACATTAATGTGTTGTAAGAGTGCAGCAATATTGGAATTGGATTCCCCACAGGGCGAGCTACTCCCATTGCTCATCCAGCAGTGTATGCTGGCAATAGGTCTTGAGGTCTGTGTGCTGGGCATGTGATTTTCTATCCTGACTATCTGCTTGACAGTTGCCTCCCAGGAAATGTGTTCCTGGCCTATGTTGTTGTTTCCTCAATTAGCTTGCTTCCCTGTGGAGTTGAACCTGCCTCTTTTTTCCCTGCAAGTCTTGCAAAGTCCAGTGTTCCACTTAGGCCCCATCTACACTGCTATAAAATCCAGGTTATCAAAGCAGATAATTTACATCAGGGCTGCCCGGAAATTGATCTGATCGACCAGTCGATCCTGGGACCGAAGGAGGTCGATCCCAGCTGGAGAGGGCTCTTCTCAGAGGGGGGTGGAGCCAGGCTGTGCCAAGCCCCGCCCCCTCCCCGGCTTCGGCACTCCCAGCAGCTTCTCCAGGCTTGAGGATGGCAATGCCAAACCAGTGGTGGCATAGCTAGCACAAGGCTGGTGTGGCATTGCCGTCCTCAAGCCTGGAGAAGCTGCTGGGAGCTCCAAAGCCAGAGGGGAGGGGCGGGGGCAGGCGTGGCCTGGCTCCGCCCCTCTGGCTTCCGCTCTACGAGCAGCTTCTCCAGGCTTGAGGATGGCAATGCCAAGCCATTGGTGGCATAGCTAGCACAAGGCTGGCTTGGCACTGCCAACCTCAAGCCTGGAGAAGCTGCTGGTAGAGCTGAAGCCAGAGGGGGGCGAAGCCAGGCTGCGCCAAGCCCCGCCCCTACCCTCCCCAGCCTTGAGGAGGTAGGTAGATCTTTCTGGCTTGGTTTTATTATAAGTAGCTTGCATGCTGAAAAAGTGTGGGCACCCCTGATCTACATTATCCACTTTGAACTGGATTATATGAGTCTACACTGCTTTATAATGCAGTTCAAAGCAGATAGTCCCCATTGGGGAGATGGGGGCAGGTTATAAATAAAGTTTATTATTATTATAAGTTTATTATTATTATAACCTGGCCTTTATATGGCAGTGTAGAAGGGGCCTTAGTCCAGGTAGAAAAGAGATTGTGAAAGGGAAAGGGCTGAACAGTGACACTCTTTGCCTGTGTCTCCTTTCTTTATGCAGTTCCTAAAGTTTGTCCGCCAGATTGGAGATGGGAGGGTGTCCATCGAGGAAAATCGGGTGACCATAACCCCCAGAGGCCAGGATCAGGCAGAGCAATGGGCAGCTGAGTTTATACAGCAGCAGGTAGGACTCAGGGGGCTTGCAGCTTGCTCTGTGAACAACCCTTCTGGTGTAGGACCACAGATCAGAAATCTGGACTTGTGCAAAGCAGTAGGCAGCTTAGGCGCAGAAAAGGGCCTTTCCCAGCCAGTTCTGTCTTAGTGAGCTCAGCATTGTACTCTGAAAAGTAAGTTGTTATGGCATATCTGTCCTTGGCAGGTGGGAATCTCTTCCTACTGTGCTCTCTTCCTAGAATACATCAGAAGCCTGGGTGGATCAACTCACGCACTCTGCGGACACGTTGAACTTGGATCCTGAATTTGAGCAAGCCAAAACGGCTGTGGAGGTAATCTGTTACTAAGAAAACCAGGGGCCCCTCCCAGAGACTATTTCTATCTGAGGTACCTGGAAGAAGGGATTCTTTAGCTTTCTCTCTTTTTCTTCTCTAGTCTGATGTGGATTTCTGGGATAAGCTACAGGCCGAGTGGGAGGAGATGGCCAAGCGAGATGCAGAAGCCCATCCTTGGCTCACAGACTATGAGGATCTCGCCAGCTCCACTTACGACAAGGTATTGGTGCAGAGAAACCAGTATCCAGAGCTGTTACTTTCCTACTGCCTTCCTAATGCCGCGACCCTCTAATACAGTTACTCATGTTTTGGTGACCCCCAACCAGTTGCTTCTTCATAACTGTAATTTTGCTATTCTGAATCGTAATGTAAATATTTGATACGAAGGATGTATTTTCATTCACTGGACCAAGCTTTCCACAAATACTCAAAATGCCCAAATGTGAACACTGGTGGGGAAGGGAGATGGAATTGATTTTGTCATTTGGGAGTTGTAGTTGCTGGGATTTATAGTTCATCTATAGTTCATCCTCCAACGATAGGATTGAACTAAACTTGACACACAGAACTCCCATGACCAACAGAAAATACTGGAAGGGTTTGATGGACATTGACCTTGAGTTTTGGAGTTGTAGTTCACCTACATCCAGAGAGCACTGTGGTGTCAAACAACAACAATCTGAATTAAACTTGGCACGAATACTCAATATGCCCAAATGTGAACACTGGTGGAATTTGGGGAAAATAGATCTTGACATTTGGGAGTTGTAGTTGCTGGGATTTATAGTTCACCTATAATCAAAGAGCCCCTTGAACCCCACCAACAACAGAATTGGACCAAACTTTTGACCCATGATTTTGAGAGTTGTAGTTCACCCACATCCTTATGCATTTTCCAATGGGAAAGACTGACATTGTTCTAATAAACAGTGTTATAAATTACCTAAGCTGCTGCTGCTATCCTCCTGATGCTGCTGGGCCACTCTCAGTCCCACGTTGCGTGGGCGCTTTTCCCTCTGCCTTGAAGGGACTTGATGGCATGAGCCTCCCTCCAGCCTCGTGCACTTTCCTTCGCCCATGCAGCCATGTGCCGAGCATGCCTGCTCCCCCCCCCACTTGTAGTTTCAGAAACAGCCCTCCCCTTGGCTTAGAGGCCAGCTGAGAGGCCATCCAATCACAGCAGGAGGAGGGCTACTTGTGGGAGGATTTGCCGTCTGTTTCCAAAAAGGAAGAGAAGGACAGCTGGAGACATCTTCAGCCTTCTCTGCCAAAGGGTTCCTAAGACCACCAGAAATATGTGTTTTCCGATGGTCTTTAGTAACTCCTCTGAACTCCCCTTGCGACCCCAGCGGTCCCGATCTCCAGATTGAGAAATGCCGCATAAGGGATGGAGGGAGACGGGAATTTGTATAAGCTCCTAAGGAGTGTTTTTGCTTCCCATGGAGCTGAAGGTTAGGTGTTATTTCCTCAGGCTCTGACTGTGAATCAACTACAAATTGCTTTGCTCTCCCCACTTCTCAGGGATATCACTTTGAGGAAGAAAACCCTGTAAAGGACCATCCGCGTGCTTTTGAGGAAGGGCTAAAATGTCTGGAAGAAGGTGACCTCCCCAATGCCGTCTTATACTTTGAGGCTGCTGTGCAGCAGAATCCCAATCATATGGAGGTGAGCAGGCGAGAGGGAGCAGTGCTGTGTTCTTTGCTTCAGCTTAGCTGAATTGGGCAGTTCTGGGAGGGTGATGGGGAAGTTTTTAGTAGTTACTGTGTGGTACAAGAAGAATGGCTACAGCAGAGTTCGGATTCCTGAAGTACCATCCTGTTCTTACCCAGTGGTTCCCAACCTTTTTTGTCCAGGGACAAAAATGTACTAAAATGGTTAGAAATCAGCTTTTGGTCAACTTTAGATTTGGTTTGGTTATTTGGGGTATTGATTCAGAAAATTGCATTGGATATAGACTACTTGACCTATAGTTTCTGATACAGAACATATGTCATCTAGTAATCTCTCCATCTGTAAAAAACTTGGGAGTCACACTTGACTCCGAGCTGTCAATGGAGAAACATATCTTCATTGTCAGCGGAGTGGCCTTTCACCACCTCCAATAGGCGAGGAGGCTGGCCCCCTACCTGTCCCGTCATGACCTAGCCACAGTGGTCCAAGCCACGGTCATCTCAAGATTGGACTACTGTAATGCCCTCTACATTGGCCTTCCCCTGTCGGTGATCCGGAAGCTTAAGCTGGTGCAGAACGCTGCAGCGCGGCTGGTGGCAGGTGTACCATCTCGTTGCCACGTCATGCCAGTGCTGCGCGAACTGCACTGACTTCCAATAGAGCACCGGATCACCTTCAAGGTGCTGGTTCTGACCTTTAAGGCCTTGAATGGTCTGGGGCCAGTGTACCTGAGGGACCGCCTCTCCCACTATAGCCCTACACGACCACTACGATCGGAATCTCAGAATGTTGTGGTGGTGCCCAGCCGGCAGGCTATCCACTTGGGTGCAACGCGGAGGAGGGCATTCAGTGCCGCTGCGCCGGTCCTGTGGAATGCTCCCCCCCCCACAGAGCTGAGACCGACTTATTAACATTCCGCAGGGCCTGTAAGACCCTCCTTTTCACCCAGGCATTTGGTCGTTAGATGCAACGAAAGCCGTGCTGGGCCATTTTGCCATTCTAATGCCAATGGACAGACTGTTCACTGTTTTATTGTGATTTTAATGTTTTTAACGATTTTATATGTTCTGTGGTTATGATTTTATATGCATGTGAGTCGCCCTGAGCCTGTGGGAAAGGGCGACTAATAAGTCAAATTTAATAAATAAATAAATAATAAATAATCGCCATCTGTTCGCCCACCCAAAACCACACTTAATAAGCCTCGGCAGTATAAGAGGATTTTGCGAGATCAGTTGCTCTCATTGTAATGGTGTAAGTACGGTGAGGCCGCAGACCATATTTTAGTTCTTGCAGACCACTGGTGGTCCACAGACCACAGGTTGAGAACCACTGTTCTAACCAAACAGCCAGTTTCAGTATGAGGAGGCAGCTTATAAAATGGATTCCCCAAAAGAGCCACTTTATATAAAAAAGGAACCTTGCATACTTCTCGGGAAGCTTTCAGCTCTCTCTAATGCATTTTCTGGCCTGCACTGTGGTTTTTTGTACATCCTGTGTAAACTGCACAGGAGGCTTTGAAGGGATACATAATTTGTGGGGACAGGGAGATGGCTTCTCATACTTTACTCCTGGGCTGCAGCCTTGAATACTGGAGTAATTGGTGGTGTTGATGGGGTTCCAAATGTGTCCTAACTGTAGGATGGAGACCTTTATACTCTACACCAGGGGTGCCCACACTTTTTCAGCATGTGAGCTACTTATAATAAAACCAAGTCAGAAAGATCTACTGAGAGAGAAGCAGGGCGGAGCAGGGGGAGGGGGTGGGGCTTGGCATGGCCTGGCTCCGCCCCCTCTGGCTTTAGCTCTACCACAGCTTCTCCAGGTTTGAGGAGGGAAGTGCCAAGCCAGTGGTGGCATATCTAGCCACGTGACTACTGGCTTGGCACTACCCTCAAGCCTGGAGAAGCTGTGGTAGCGCTGAAGCTGGGGGGGGGGGCGTGGCTTGGCTTGGCATGGCTCCACCCCCTCTAGGAGTGCCCCATCTGGCTGGGGTTGACCTCCTTCGGTCCTGGGATCGACCAGTCGATCGCGATCGACTTCCTGGGCAGCCCTGCTCTACACTCTCACTGAAAATCAGTTTGACACCCCTGCACTAGCAGGACAACCTATCTACATAAATGTACCTTAATATCTAGTTGCCTCAAATGTCTCAGATGGTGGAGATAGAGGTGGCACTATAACTTTAGAGGAGCCAGTATGGGGCGCCATCATTGAGGTAAAACAAGATCTTGGTAAAGAAAATGTATCCATAGTTTAATGAAACAGCCAAATTGTGCTCTTGACTAGCAGTTTGGTTTCCTTGGTATGCTGTATGGTTTGATGTGTATTCTTTGGCAGTGCATAGAGGCATTCCTTCTTTCCCTGTGCCATTGGCAGGGGTGCCCACACTTTTTCAGCATACAAGCTACCTATATTAAAACCAAGTCAGAAAGATCTACCTACCTCCTCAAGACTGGAGAGAGGAGGGGGCGGGGCTTGGCCAGAGGGGGGCAGAGCCAGACGGAGCCAGGCCGCACCAAGCCCCTCCCCTCCCCTCTGGCTTTGGAGCTCCCAGCAGCTTTTCCAGGCTTGAGGATGGCAGTGCCAAGCCAGTGATGACATAGCTAGCACAAGGCTGGCTTGGCACGGCCATCGTCAAGCCTGGAGAAGCTGCTGGTAGAGCGAAGCCACGGGGCGGAGCCAGGCCCGCCAAGCCCAGCCCCTCCCTCTGGCTTTGGAGCTCTAGCAGCTTCTCCAGGCTTGAGGATGGCAGTGCCAAGCCAGTGGTGGCATAGCTAGCACAAGGCTGGCTTGGCCCTGCCATCATCAAAAACCTGGAGCAGCTGCTGGGAGTGCCGCCCAACCTCTCCCTCTGGCCGGGAGGAGGTGGGGCAGTGGTGGCATAGCTAGCCTGGTTGGGCCGCCCTCCAAAAACCCCTCTGAGAAGTGCCTTATCCGGCTGGGATCGACCTCCTTTGGTCCCGGGATCAACTGGTCGATCGCGATTGACTTCCTGGGCAGCCCTGGCCTATGTAGGACACAAAATGGTCTTTAAAAATTAGCCCCCTGTTCTCTGCAGATGAGTGCAGTATGAAGAACTCTTATGACTCCTCCTCTCTGTATTAGGCATGGCAGTACCTGGGCACCACACAAGCGGAGAATGAACAGGAGCTTTCAGCAATCAGTGCCCTCAGACGGTGAGTTGCCAGCCTGGCACAATATCCCCTTTGGTCTTCAGCCTATTTAGGGATGTGGAAGAACAATGTCTCCATATTTATTTTCCAACATCGGTTCTAAAACCAAACAGGTTGCAGAAAATTGTAGAAAATTTATAATTCGACACGATGCCTGTAACATGACGTGAAGTCAAAATTTTTATATATTTCTTCTTTTCGTTTTTGTTTATTTTTGTCCTACTGTGTGCAACACTATGTCGCTTGTACCTACCTAGTTGTTATCCCTACTTCACCCCACCCCATTTTAACCCTTTTTATATTACTGTGTAAACATTTGTTTATCTATGTATATTTCTTTTCTGTAATAAAATTTCTATGAAAAAAAAAATCCAAACAGGTACAGGAAGTTTAAAACCTGGCACTCTTATGATACTTCTTGTTAAAGTTCCACTCCCAGGCCCCTTCCACACAGGTGAATCTCCCTCTCTCGGCATTACTTCGTGAATGAAGATTCTTAGGAAGGACTCATCCCATGCTTTTTACAAGCGCGTTGATGACTAAAAAGGCCAATCTGAGATAGGCAAGTTCGGTTGCAGAAAGCACAGCAGAAAGTCTCCTTGGGTGATGTTGTTTCCAAGTTGCGGTTCTTTCTGCGTTGTCGTTTCTCTTCGAGACCCATTCAGCGTGTCTTCTTGAAACAGGCCGCAGCATTGTGGATAGTACATCTCCATGCCTCCTGATGTGAGGCCAGGGTGGACCATTGTTGGTGATCAATCTGGGCGAGCCTGAGATGTTGTTTCAGGGAGTCCTTATATCTCTTTTTGGGGGCACCTCTCTTGCGCTGACCCGTGGCGAGTTCACCATAGAGTAGTATCTTTGGGAGGCGGTGGTCCTCCATCTTAGAGATGTGGCCTGCCCAGCGCAGCTGTGTTCTCAATAGCATGGCTTCAATGCCGGTGATCCCTGCTTGCTCAAGGACAGTAACATTAGTCACATAGTCGGTCCAATGTATATTTAGGATTGTGCGAAGACAGCGCTGATGAAAGCGTTCGAGGAGTCGTGGGTGTTGGCGATAGGTGACCCATGTTTCAGACCCATAGAGGAGAATAGACAGTACGATAGCTCTGTACACACTGATTTTGGTGCTTTGCTTCAGGTGCTTGTTGCTCCAGACTCTTTTGTGAAGCCTTCCGAATGCACTATATGCCTTTGCTAATCTGTGATATATCTCTTTGTTAATCTTGGCGTCTGAAGAGATGATGGTAGGTGAACTGCTGAACGGACTTAAGCACAGATGTGCCTATGCTGACGTGGGGATGATGGTGTTCTTCCTGTGGTGCGGGCTGGTAGAGAACTTCGGTTTTCTTCAGGCTGACTTCCAGCCCAAATAGCTCTGCAGCTGCTGCAAAGCAGCTGAATAAAATCCCACATTATCTGCTTTGAACTGGGATATATGGCAGTGTGGACTCAGATAACCCACTTCAAAGCAGATATTGTGGGATTTTCAGCCTTGACATTTTCAATTATATGTCAGGGTGGAAGGGCCCCCAGTTCATCTCACAGAAATCTGAAACAGAATTTGTTGGATTTCCAATAAGCGCTTGAAATGAAGTGCTCCTTATTCCTCCTAAATTGGATTTTCAAATTTCAATTTAAAAGAAAAGAAAGAAAGAGAAAGAAGAAGAAAAAGAAAAAGGAAGGAAAAGTACATTAAGCTATAAAGAAGGGCTTGGAATATGAATTGGATTTAAGCAGACCATTTTTTAAAAAAAAACATTTTTGAAGCTGATGTCTAAAACAACACAAGTTCATGGGCAACTTAGAGCAGTAAGCTAGACCTTCTGCTCATTTGATTTTGCTGTCATTGAACGTAAGTCTTTTTACAGCAATAAAAGTATGAGGTATCAGAAAATGTAAATCCTTTTTTAGAGATGTAAAACTTCTAAAAAATTTGAAGCAACAAGAAACACAAACAAATAAAAAGGTGACATTAGCATCCTTTAAAGATTGAATGCCATTTTGTTACCTTATGAACACATGTTGTATTCCATACCAATATGATACTTCTAATTTTATTTGGCATGAAATTATAATGTTTGTCACATCAAAAGTACAGACCAGAAAAACAGTATTTAAAACTGGCTTTCCTTTTCTTCGAAAAAATGTTACAAATTGAGCTGTGTGGTCTTGGCGTGTAAAGAACTTTTTTTGGATTTGCCATTTTATTAAAAACGACAAAATAATATAAAGTGTTACCAACATGAAAAAACTATTCATATTCATATTATTATTATTATTATACAACAACAACACTTTATTTGTATCCCGCCCTATCTCCCTATGGGGACTCAGGGTGGTTGAACAAGAAAATGTGTTTTTTCTTCTTCTCCAGTCCTCCATAGTGTCAAGCAGACATAAACCTTTCATCCCCATTAAAAAAATTGAGAAAAGGATCCCAATACCAGGATTTCCAATGATCAGATAATGTGCCCAGTCTTACATGAAAGCCTTCATGGTATGCAGTTTTTACGGTATATACAAACAACTTGTCTTAGGCATTGTATTCATTCTTCTAAAGGGGAGAAAAAAAAACGAATCCCCATTTCACCCCCCATGTTTTGAGTCCTTATGGATAAAAAAGTTTTTGGAGAAAAACTAGGGATTTCTGCTTGATTTTTTGTCCCCCCAAATTATTTTATTTTATTTATTTACCTTATTATATCTCACCCTTCTTAACCCTGAAGGGGACTCAGAGCGCGCACATAGAGGCACAATTTGATTCCATACATTCCATACAATACATAGCCAGAAAATAAAACGTACATTAAAACAGTGTTTCCCAACCATTTTTGAGCCGCGACACACTTTTAACATTAAAAAAATCCGGGGGCACACCACCAACCAAAATGACACTAACACAGTAAAGAACGGCTGGGATGGTGGCCTGCTGGGAGCAGCTGCTGGGAGTGCCAAAGCCGAGGGAGGGGGAGGAGCCATGCCATGCCCCGCCCCCTCCCCCCGGCTTCAGCTCTCCCACAGCTTCTCCAGCCTTGGGGCAGTGCCAAGCCAGTGATGACAGAGCCATCACAATGCTGGCTTGGCACTGCCCCCTCAAGGCTGAAGTAGCTCTGGGAGAACTGAAGCCAGGGGGAGGGGGCGGAGCCAGGCTGCACCATGCCCCGCCCCCTCCCCCCGGCTTCAGCTCTCCCAGAGCTTCTCCAGCTTTGAGGGGGAAGTGCCAAGCCAGCGGTGGCAGAGCCAGCACAATGCTGGCTTGGCACTGTCCCCTCAAGGCTGGAGAAGCTGTGGGAGAGGAGGAGAAGGAGCATGAGCGGTGGACAGGCTTCAGTGGATGGGGAATCCTCCTCCACGTGGCTTCGGCGAGCGAGGGGCGAGAGTCATGGTGGGAGTCATGGCGGCTTGGAGGCTGGCTGGAGAAACGGCCGAAGGAGGCAGCGCCCTGGCCCTTTATTCTTTTTCTTCGCCGCTGCCTGGCCCTTCCCTCTCCCCCAAGTAGCAGGAGTTCGGCAGGAGGAGGGGGGAAGGAAGGGGGGCAGAGAGCTTTTCTCGCGGCACAGTAGGAAGTCCGTCACAGCACACTACTGTGCCGCATCACAGCGGTTGGGAAACACTGCATTAAAACATCCACTAAGAACATATCAATATTAAAATTAATAAAATCACATAATCCAATATTTCAATCTCTTAACCTTTTAATGTTCCATCAATTTTCATGTCATAGGGATGTGATGTCAAAATACCTGTGCATATACAAATGCCAAAGATATTTTCTAATGCCACACTAATACATTATAGTAGAGCTTCTTAAACTGTGGATCCCGACTCCAAATGGGGTCACAAGTTGAAAAAGTTTAAGAAGCTCTGTATTACATTACAATGTACTTGATAACTCTGGGCAAAATTATATGTCTGAGGTAAAAGGGTGGAATCCAGAGCCTTTAAGTGGACTCCTTTTCTGCTGTTTCCCCTGGGAAGGGGCTAGTCCCTCCCTGCCAGAAAGGTTTCTGGAGGGTGTGCTGCCCATAACTTTTGATGTGAGTGCTTGTGCATTACTTTACCATCCTTTGTCCTGGTGTTCCCAGTGATTTTTCCGGGTGTATGATATGTATTGATATGTTATGAGTTATATACAGTAGTCCAGTCATCTCAAGACTGGACTACTATAATGCTCTCTACATTTGCCTTCCTCTGTTGGTGATCCGGAAGCTTAAGCTAGTGCAGAACACTGCAGCCCGGCTGGTGGCAGGCCTCCCATCTCGCTGCCACATCACGCCAGTTCTGCGCGAACTGCACTGGCTTCCAATAGAGCACTGGATCACCTTCAAAGTGCTGGTTCTGACCTTTAAGGCCTTGAACTCTCTGGGGCCGGTGTACCTAAGGGACCGCCTCTCCCCACATAGTCCTTTAAGTCCACTGAGATCTGAGTCTTCGAACCTCCTGGCGGTGCCGAGCCACGCAGCTCTCCGCTTGACCTCAACACGGAGGAGGGCCTTCAGCGCCATCGCTCCTGTATTATGGAACGCTCTCCCTCCTACAATCTGTGCGTTGCCCAATCTACTGGCCTTTCGAAAGGCTTGTAAAACCTTCCTGTTCACACAGGCATTTGGTGAGGAATAATTCTGGGGCTTCCACTACATGGTCGTAGGCCATTGCATTATGTAGCGAGTGTGCGTTACTATACGGTTTTAATTATGGATGCAAACTTTGGGCATCCTATTGTGTTTTAATATGTTTTACTGTGTTTACTGTGTTTTATTGTGTTTTTATTATGCTTTTAACATTGTGAGTCGCCCCAAGCCAGACGGGAGAGGCGACCAATAAGTTGAAATAATACATAAATAAATAAAATATTATTATGGTTGTATGACTGCAAGACATAAATATACAACACAGATGTCTTTAACGTGCATAGTTTAAATCAGATCTTTCCACATTGGATATGTTTGGGATATAAATTTTCATGTTAATATAATATATAATTCGTACAGACCTGTTGATAGGGATTATTATATATTTTTGGCATGCTTGTATAGACCCTGCCTTTTGTGTTTCCCTTCTGCAGGTGTCTGGAGCTGCAACCTGGAAACCTCACTGCGCTCATGGCACTGGCAGTCAGTTTCACCAATGAGTCACTGCAGAAGCAGGCGTGTGAAACTCTGCGGGACTGGTTGCGCCACAAACCAGACTATGCTCACCTGGTAGCGAAGGAGCCCGAAGAGAGCAGCCCTGGCCCAGATCTTGGGCCCTCCAAGCGTGTCTTGGGCTCCCTTTTAACTGAGTGAGTTTAGGAAGGAATGGACTGGAACTGGGAATACTTGAGCAGGGGAGTGGGGAGGGAGCAGGCTAACATGCTTGGAGATGAATTGGTGCTTCCTTTAGTATGGTATCTCTCTTTCAATCTGTTGAGTCTCAGATTTATAAATATACAAATATAAATATATCTCTCTCGGCATTACTTTGCGAACGAAGATTCAGGAAGAACTCATCCCACGCTTTTTACAAGCGCGTTGATGACTAAAAAGGCCAATCTGAGATAGGCAAGTTCGGTTGTAGAAAGCACAGCAGAAAGTCTCCTTGGGTGATGTTGTTTCCAAGTTGCGGTTCTTTCTGCGTTGTCATTTCTCTTTGAGACCCATTCGGCGTGTGTTCTCAAAGGAGGCTGCAGCATTGTGGATAGTGCGTCTCCATGCCTCCCGATGTGAGGCCAGGGTGGACCATTGTTGGTGATCAATCTGGCCAAGCCTTAGATGTTGTTTCAGGGAGTCCTTATATCTCTTTTGGGGGGGCGCCTCTCTTGCGCTGACCCGTAGCGAGTTCTCCATAGAGTAGTATCTTTGGGAGGCGGTGGTCCTCCATCCTATGAACGTGCCCTGCCCAGCGCAGCTGTGTTCTCAATAGCATGGCCTCTTGCTCTCCCTGCTTGCTCAAGGACAGCAACATTAGTCACATAGTTGGTCCAGTGTATATTTTGGATTGTGTGAAGACAGCGCTGATGAAAGCGTTCGAGGAGTTGTAGGTGTTGGCGATAGGTGACCCATGTTTCAGACCCATAGAGGAGAATAGACAGTACGATAGCTCTGTACACACTGGTTTTGGTGCTTTGCCTCAGGTGCTTGTTGCTCCAGACGCTTTTGTGACGCCTTCCAAATGCACTATATGCCTTTGATAATCTGTGATCTATCTCTTTGTCAATCTTGGCGTCTGAAGAGATGATGCTTCCCAGGTAGGTGAACTGCTGAACGGACGTAAGCACAGATGTGCCTATGCTGACGTGGGGATCATGGTGTTCTTCCTGTGGTGTGGGCTGGTAGAGGACTTCAGTTTTCTTCAGGCTGACTTCCAGCCCAAACAGCTCTGCAGCTGCTGCAAAGCAGGATGTGAGGCGCTGCAGGGCTATTTCTGAATGGGCGACAAGGGCAGCATTGTCAGCAAAAAGCAGCTCACGGACTAGATAGTTTAGAGTCTTAGTGCGAGCCCTCAGACGGCTTAAGTTGAACAAGCTACCATCAGTACGATAGTGTATATATATGCCGTCTTATTCTTCGAGGTCTGTCGTAGCGCTTTGGAGCATCATGCTGAAGAAGATTGTAAATAGGGTTGGTGCAAGAGCACAACCTTGTTTCACTCCATTAGTTATTAGAAAGGGCTCCGAGAGAACATCGCCGTATCTGACTTGACCGCGCTGGCCCTCATGTAACAGGATAATCATTTTGAGGAATTTGGGGGGACATCATCAATATTAAGCCGTGATAGTTCATGGGCTATTAGATAAGAACGACGCTCAGAACGTTCTTATCTAATAGCCCATGAACTATCACGGCTTAATATTGATCTTGCATGTTTCTGATGTTCCAGCATGCAATGTCAGTCTATTTGCACCTTTGCAGGCAGGTGTTGGCCTTTGTTTCTTTGTCTTTGTTTAACCGCATCAGAAGATGCCCGTTGGCCACGGCTAGCCAACCAGGTAGATGGAGATGAGCTTTCGTTAGGCCACCTTTTCTAGGCCCCTCTCCATATGGAGCAAGCAGTGCTCTCCTTAAAAAAGGCTGCTTGGTCGTTCAGGATGCTGCTGAACAAGACTGTCATCTCCCGGGTCGTCTCAAGCGACCAAAGTCCTGAACCGGCTGCATGCAGGGTTGGATCTGCGGCTTCCAGTGCATCTTTACACCTACCGTTTCGTCCCTCGCCTATCGCTACAGGGCTTTTTCGGAAGTTGGATGTGTCCTACGAGCCTGTGCAATGGATTTTTCTGGTGGAGCGCAGCGTGCACAGAACTGGCCTCACCCTTTAAACCAAAGGTTCGTCTGCCGGGGCCTAGCAAGCTTGGACGGTGGCAGTGAGGTCCTCAGGTCGTAGGTTTGGTTCGAGTTTCCTTCTCTTAGATGGTTGGCCTTACAGGGTTAGACGAGCACCATCTGCTCGGGTTTGAAATTAGAGTTTTCCTTCTCTTAGGATGGTTGCCAAAAGGCTAGAGAGCTCATCCTGCCCTTTGATGCTCTTTGTCAGACCCTTCGGTTGTGAGCTGTCTGGCATGGGAGGCCCTACCGGTGGCTATTATGCCACCGCCAGCATAGCTCACAACTTCATTAGGGCATGCAAGCCCCTCCCCCACTGCAAGGGGGCGCCAATGGAGAGGATAAATATATACAGTATAAATATAAAAATATAAATATTTAATACTGTTTTAACTTACCTTTTTAAAATTGTATTTTAATGCCTAAACATATGTTTTACGTACCTATTACTGTCTGTTTTAATGTGGGTCATTGACTGAAATAATATATTTATGTGTGTGTGTGTGTGTGTGTGTGTTCTTTTTCACCCACCCAGCTCACTCTTTGCGGAAGTAAAAGAGCTGTTTTTGGCAGCTGTGCAAAGCAACACCTCTGCTGTGGATCCTGACGTACAATGTGGTTTGGGTGTCCTCTTCAACCTGAGTGGCGAGTATGAGAAGGCTGTGGACTGTTTCACTGCGGCGCTGAGTGCACGCCCAAATGTAAGGAAGGCATGGGAAAGGGGAAAGATGGTGGCAGGCTGCCAGTGATGGTCTTCTCATAAGGTTTCTGGGTGGAGGAATCTCTTCCCAAACCGAGAATGAACCCTTGATATTTTTATTTTATCATCTGATAACAGTGGTGGGAACTTTGTATCTATTCAAATGTAGCTCCGAGCATCCTTTGCAATCGGCTGTACAATTGGTATCCCCTGGGGTTGGGATTCAGGTGCACCCATGGAGATCAAAATCCATGAATGTGCAAATCCCATTATCTAAAGTGGTGTAGTGAAATGATATCCCTTACATGAAATGGCAAACGATTAAAAACAAGTGTTGGAGAGAGCCTGGGGATCTGTGAAATGGCAAGAGGCTACAGCAGATATGAGAAATTGATGCTTCTGTTTGATATTTTGTTTCATGTCTGATAAAATTGGTTGCTTTTTTCACTAATTTCAGTATTGCTGCCACCAACAAAAATACATAAAATACACCTGCGAATCTAAGGCGGACGCCATTTTCAGAGATGTTTATATAGGGGAACAAGTGTGTCTTAGAGTTGAGGAAATATAGTATTTACATAGCATTACTTGAGAATTGTCAGTTCCTCTGTATCACCTGAGTTATTATTATTACTATTATTATTATTTTGCAACAACCCTGCAAGATAGGTCAGGAAACTCACATATATTACCAACCAAGGACTCGAACTTCCCTGTTTTGGCCACATCTAGTGTTATTTATTTTAAATAATTTTAATAATTTACATCTGGCCCAGCCATATTTTTTAAAAACTGTATTGTTGTTGTCTATTGCTTATTGTAAGTTATAGTGATTGTATTTTATTTGCTGTTGTGTATTTTACTATGTGTTGTGGGCTTGGCCTCATGTAAGCCGCCCCGAGTCCCTTCTGGGAGATGGGGCAAGGTATAAATAAAGTTTAATAATAAAAATAATAGTGAGCACTTGATAGAATCAACAGACGAAACGAATTTCCAGTGGATAGATCATAGTTTTCACCACTATTGTACCAATACTTAGGCTCCTTATAAAATCAATTGGAAATGGAAGCATTTGGTGGATAATGGTGGGGGGTGTAAGGGGAGATATCTTTACACCTTGGGAGGCTTGAAAATAAATATGTCTATGGTGTAAACCCCATTATCTCACACAACTTGACTAATTCATTCCTTCAGGATCATCTCCTGTGGAACAAGCTAGGAGCCACCTTGGCCAATGGAAACCGGAGTGAAGAGGCGGTGGCAGCTTACAGGCAGGCACTGGAGCTGCAGCCAGGCTACATCCGCTCTCGCTATAACCTTGGCATTAGCTGTATCAACTTAGGAGCCCACAGGTGAGTTGAAGCAAAGAGAGTGGGAGTTGTTGGGGAGCAAAGAGGGAAAGGCAAAGAAAATTTCTGTCCCCAGTTCAGTTGACCAAGTATGAGATCCAATTCCTAAACTTTTTTCTGAATTGATGACAGCACAATGAGTTGGCTCCAGTGGCAGTATGCCTGTTCTGAGCCCTCTGTTGTGGACTTTCCAGAGTGCTTAAAAGAGGCGGTGGTAGCTCAATTACTGAAAAAACCGACTTTAGATCCAGCGGTTCCCTCCAACTACCGACCAGTGTCGAATCTTTCGTACCTGGGGAAGGTAGTTGAGAGGGCAGTAATGGAGCAGCTGCAGTCCTTCTTAGATGATGCAACATGGCTAGACCCCTTCCAGTCCAGCTTCCGTTCGGGGCACGGGACGGAGACAGTCCTGGTCTCCATCACAGATCAACTCCGCTGCCAGCTCGACCAAGGCGGGTCTGCGCTGCTCGTGTTATTGGACCTCACGGCAGCGTTTGACACGGTCGACCACAATCTTTTGACCCACCGCCTGGCCATGGCTGGAGTGAGAGGGATGGCCCTTAAATGGCTGTCCTCCTTCCTCCACCAGCGGTCCCAACGTGTGAGGAGGGTTGGGGTGGTCTCCGAGGGTTCCCCACTAGTTTGTGGGGTCCCGCAGGGGGCCATCCTTTCCCCTCTATTATTTAACATCTACATGCAGCCGCTTGCACAGCTGGTGCGGAGTTATGGGCTGGAGTGCCACCAGTACGCTGATGACACCCAGCTCATTCTGAGGATGGAGGGCAGGCCTGGATCTGTTCCAGATAATTTCCAGCTGTGCCTCGAAGCCGTTACTGGATGGCTGCGAGCCAGTAGGTTGAGGGTGAATCCGACGAAGACGGAGATCTTGTGGCTGGGCCGCCCGGGTGGTAGGGATGTCCAGCTTCCGAGCCTGGACGGTGTGGCGTTATGCCCATCATCTTCCGTCAAGAGCCTGGGGGTCCACTTGGACTCCCAGCTGACCATGGAGGCCCAGGTCTCTGCGGTCAGCAAGAGTGCGTTCTTCCATCTTAGACAGGCAAGGAGGCTGGCCCCCTATCTCTCCCGGAACGACCTGGCCACGGTGATCCAAGCCACGGTCATCTCGAGACTAGATTACTGTAACGCACTTTACGTTGGCCTTCCTCTGTCGGTGACCCGGAGGCTCAGGCTGGTGCAGAACACTGCCGCCCGGCTCCTGTCTGGCTCCCCAGCAGGTTGCCGCATAACACCTATATTGCAGGATCTGCACTGGCTGCCGATTGAGCACCGGATTACCTTCAAAGTGTTGGTACTTACCTTTAAGGCCTTACACGGCCTGGGGACAGCATATCTAAGGGAACGTCTCACCCCATATTGCCCTCTGAGATCACTGCGGTCGGAGGATTCTAACCTCCTAGAGGTGCCTGCGGTGAAACTTGCCAGGTTGACATCAACTCGCCGGAGGGCGTTCTTTGTTATAGCACCTGTGCTGTGGAACGCCCTCCCGGCTGAAACACGGGCCATGAGTGACCTCCTCCCATTCAGACGGGCCTGCAAAACCCACCTCTTTAAACAGGCTTTTAATGGGTAGGCCTGGCTCACCCGCTGCCATTAAGCCCCAGCTCTTAGTACATGTTGTACTATTGTTTTAATTAACTCTGTTTAATCTGTTTTTATTGCTGCTATTGTTTTTAACTGTTCTCGACTGTGTATTGTTGTGCCTTATGCTACTGTAAGCCGCCGCGAGCCCTTGGGAGTTCGGCGGCATAGAAGCTGAAATTAATAAATAATAAAATAAATAATAAAGGGTTGCTGTGAGTTTTCCGGGCTGTGTGGCCATGCTCCAGAAGCATTCTCTCCTGATGTTTCGCCCACATCCATGGCAGGCATCCTCAGAGTTTGTGAGGTCTGTTGGATACTAGGCAAGGGAGGTATATATATCTGGGGCGCCCGGGGTATGGAAAAAAGAGATAGAGTGGCTCTGGGCCCAGAAAAACACACCTCTTTTACCTGTCTGGCCCACCCCTGTATCCTCTGACCATACCTTTTCCTCTGCCTCTCAGATCTTGCTCCTGAAGACTGCAGTAAAGCGGTGCAGGTGTGCATGTGCGAGATCTGAGAGGCAGAGAAGGAAGTACAGTAATAGGAAAATTGCCATATTGAAATCAAATCTGATGATTTTAAATTTTTTATTTGATGTGTGTTGGAAGAGGGGTAGTCTTATACGGCGAGTATATCCCAAACTATATTTTAACTGGAAAAGTTGGGGATAGTCTTATACGCCCTGTCGTCGTATACGCTGGAAAATACGGTACTTGGTCCATCTGGCCCAGCATTTTTCAGTCCTCCCTTGCAACAGTGGTTCCCCAGAGTTTCAGAGCAGTTTTTCTAGCCATGTTCTTCCTGACAATCTGTGTCAGGCATAGGCAAACTTCAGCCCTCCTATCGGTTGTTAGGAATTGTGGGAGTTGAACACCTGGAAGACCAAAGTTTACCCATACATGGTCTGTGCCAGGGCTGCCCAGGAAGTTGATTGTGATCGACCAGCCGATCCCGGGACCGAAGGAGGTCAATCCCAGCCGGATGGGCCGCTTCTCAGAGGGGGCGGAGCCAGGTTGCACCAAGCCCCGCCCCCAGCTTCGGCACGCCCAGCAGCTTCTCCAGCTTTGAGGAGGGTAGGGCCAAGCCAGCCTTGTGCTATATATGCCACCACTGGCTTGGCATTGCCATCCTCAAGCCTGGAGAAGCTGCTGGGAGTGCCAAAGTCAGAAGGGGCGGAGCCTGGTTGTGCCAAGCCCCGCCCCTCCCTCAGCTTTGGCACTCCCAGCAGTTTCTCCAGCCTTGAGGAGGGTAGGGCCAAGCCAGCTTTGTGCTAGCTATGCCACCACTGGCTTGGCATTGCCATCCTCAAGCCTGGAGAAGCTACTGGGAGTGCCGAAGCCAGAAGGGGCGGAGCCAGGGTGCGCCAAGCCCTGCCCCCTCCCCAGCTTTGGCACTCCCAGCAGCTTCTCCAGCCTTGAGGAGGGTAGGGCCAAGCCAGCCTTGTGCTAGCTATGCCACCACTGGCTTGGCATTGCCATCCTCAAGCCTGGAGTAGCTGCTGGGAGTGCCGAAGCCAGAAGGGGGCGGAGCCAGGTCGCGCCTCCCCAGCTTCAGCACTCCCAGCAGCTTCTCCAGCCTTGAGGAGGGTAGGGCCAAGCCAGCCTTGTGCTAGCTATGCCACCACTGGCTTGGCTTTGCCATCCTCAAGCCTGGAGAAGCTGCTGGGAGTGCCGAAGCCAGAAGTGGGCGGAGCCAGGCTGCACCAAGCCCCACCCCTCCCCTCCCCAGCCTTGAGGAGGTAGGTAGATCTTTCTGACGGTTTTATTATAAGTAGCTCGCATGCTGAAAAAGTGTGGGCACCCCTGGTTTATGCCATCTACAGATAGACCAATCCCAGCCTGTTTCTAAAATGGGACAAACACTGCTGTATTTGTTTGTTACTGTTTTCTGTGTCTCTGGGCCTATCACCTTGTGCTCCTGTCTTGACAGAGAGGCGGTGGAGCACTTCCTGGAAGCTTTGCACATGCAGCAAAAGAGCCGGGGCCCACGAGGCCAGCAGGGGGCGATGTCAGACAACATCTGGAGCACTCTCCGTATGGCACTTTCCATGCTGGGCCAGAGTGACCTCTATGGGGCGGCTGATGCCCGGGACCTTCCAACCCTTCTACAGGCATTTGGCATCCAGCAGTGACTGCTGGATGGGCTCCCCTGTGAGTGCAGGTTGGGCCCTCCTCAGCAAGACAGACCTCCTTCCCTCTCCCACCTAAATACACACGCACCCCAGTGAGGGAGCCTCATTTCTAACACACACACGCATCCCAATAGCCCAGGGAACTTAGATGTTCATTCATTTCTTTTTTTCTTTGTCACTCGGGTGTAGACCTTGCTTACATTTTGTGTGGACATTAAGCAGCGTAGAATTGCCTTCTTGTAGCCTCTCTCACACCCAGTAGGAACAGTCAGCTGACTCTGCACCCTCCTTAGTCTGCTACGTTCACTGCAAAGGGATACAGGTACTGTGGGAAACTGCTTACTTTTTCTGCTCACTGGGTGCACCTTTCAAATGGCAAGCTGTTCCTATTGCCTTGTGCCTGTGAGAGTAGTGTCTAAACATTCCTGGGAGCCAAAAAGGGAAATGAGTGTGTGTGCTAACTGATAAATAGTAACTTTCGGGGCATGAGCTATACCAGGGCTGTCCAACTGGCGACCCGAGGGCCGTATACGGCCCCCCAGCCCCTTCCCTCCGCCCCCCTAAGCTTTTTAATAAAAAATAAAAAATAAAATAAATAATAATTTTTTTAAAAAAAATACCTATTTCTGGGTTCGGAGCAAGTATCGCAAGAATACGCAATCCACACGGGATTTCGCTGTCAACGCGAGATCACGCCGGCGTTGACAGCGAAATCCCGTGTGGATTGCGTATTCTCGCGATACTCTTCGGCTACTCTACTACTGGATCGCTGAGGCCCACAGACGTGTTTAGGACCTTCTTCGACTCAGTCGGTCGTCGCCTCTCTCGTCGTCCGGGTACTCCTGGATCCTGCGCGTTTGGAAAAGGTAGGCCGAAGCAGGGGGCTCCTCAGGGGGCTCCTCATTCCCTCCCTCCATCTCCCCTCATGTATTAAATATAAAATTAAATATATTTAAAGATGAAATAAAGGAGATGGGATACATTAAGGGGGAGGGGAGGATGGAATTAAATATATTTAATATTAAATTAAAATAAGGGGAGAGGGGAGGATGGAATTAAATATATTTAATATTAAATTAAAATAATTTAATATCTTATCCCTGCATTTTATCTCAGTAAAAGATTATATTTGACTTTATGCATGCAGGGGCGGGGTGGGGGCGGAGCTGGGGAGAGGGCGGAGCCGGGGCGGGGGCAGACCCTACGCCCGCCCCCCCCGGTCATCAGTGACCGGAATTCATGCCCCTGGGCTGGTCGAAGTTGGACAGCCCTGAGCTATACATAGTATTCTATTCTAAGATTCTGGGCATGTATTTGCCTTCAGTGGTGCTGCTAATATTAATGGTACAACACAGACGAACTGAAAACATATCTTTGTGCAGGAGCACAACATCAACATGACACTGGTTGTTTCTCCCCACCATTTCCTCCAGATGTTGGAAGGAGCAGCTCTCCAGCTGTGTAGTCAGTCAAGGAAAAATGCCTCCACTCCGTGGGAATGAAAATGGGGCCTAACTGATGCTCCTCAAATGTGCAGGGCAGGACCAATGTCTTAACTCTCCTTCTGTCATATGTTTCTTGTATAGTAAAATGAGACTAGTTACCTTTGTGCATACGATTACCCCTCTTTTGTGTAATTGGCTCTTTAAATATATGTATATGATTTTTTTGTTGAGGAAATGTTTTTAAATTGTAAAAATATTTTGTATAATAGACGGTATAATAATTAAACTTGCCAAATTAACCTGACTGCTGTTTCGCTGAATGTGTGGATTTTCCATCGTTACAGCATTGATCTATTTCCTGCATGTAGCTGCAAATATGAGAAAATAGGACATTTCCTTCTCGCACATCTTTTTCTTGATATTTAGTCCCAACTTTGTGTGCAAAACAGTTAAGCTCTTTTAGTAAAGATAAAGGTTAAGTCTAGTTCCGTATGACTCTGGAGTTGGTGCTGATCTCCATTTCTAAGCTGAAGAGCCAGCGTTATCCATAGATGTCTCCAAGGTCATGTGGCCAGCATCACTGCATGGAGCACTGTTACCTTCCCACAGAAGCGGTACCTGTTGATTTGCTCACATTTGCATGTTTTTGAGCTGCTAGGTTGGCAGAAGCTGGGCCTAACAGTGGGAGCTCACCCTGTTCACCAGCTGTGAACTGCTGCAAGTTCAGCAGCTCAGCGGTTTAGCCCGCTGTGCCACCAGGGGGCCCTTAAGCTCTTTTACCTGCTGCTAATTTCTTCTAGCTGCTAGTTCTCAAACAACATCAACAACAAAGCGATTTTAGTTTATTGAGTTCCAGTGCTTAGGCGGCTGCCTTGCAGCGTTAGCAAGATGAGATCTCGCTGTATTGGATCCAGCAGCTCATTAATGGACTCTTCAGGAAACGTGTATTGCAAAAATAAGCAAGTTGGAGAGAAAAATAATAAAAATGTTTTAGGCGATGCCAAAATTGGGGTAGTTTTGCTTGAATCTTCAAGCCTCTGTTGACTAATCCTTATGGAAAAATCAGTGCTTGGGAAGTCACTTTTGAAAAGCAATTCATTCCATTATCAATTAGATGGCAAAATAACGTTTGAAACGTTACCCACTGAATTTCAAGAAAGGAGATCCTGACTAAACATTAGGAATAACATTCTGAGGAACCTATTTACCATTGGAATGAACTGCCTTGGAGTGGGACTCTTTCTTCACTAGGTACTTCATCACATTAGAGGCCTAGTTAGTAATTCCCAAATGTACCGTATTTTTCGCACCATAAGACGCAGTTTTTTTCCTCCCAAAGTGGGATGAAAAATCAGCTGCGTCTTATGGAGCGAAGACGCAGGGCAGGGAGGGGGGGCGCAGAGGGGGGGCGATATATTGTACTCACCGGCACCTTGCGGAAGAGGGGACTCACGGGGCGGGGGCGGAGCAGGAGGAGGGGGGAGGCCACGAGGGCGGCCCCCACGGAGACCCGAAGACGGAGGCGCATCTTCACGTCACTTAGACGCGCCTCTGCCGAGGAGGAGGAAGGGAGGAAGGCCTCGCCCCGCGCGCTATAAGTACGCCCAGAAGGAGAGAGGCCGGAGGGAGGGGCCCTGCGGAGGCGCTGCGGCCTCTTCCTCCTTCCCTCCCTCCGGCCTCTCTCCTTCTGGGGCGTACTTACAGCGGCCGGCGAGGCCTTCCTCCCCTCGGCAGAGGCGCGTTGAAGAAGATGCGCCTCTGTCTTTGGGCCACGAGGGCGGCCCCACGGAGACCCGAAGACGGAGGCGCATCTTCGTGACGTCACTACCGTCGCGCCTCTGCCGAGGAGTGACGTCACGAAGATGCGCCTCTGCCGAGGAGGAAGGCCTCGCCGGCCACGTGCTGTAAGAACGCCCGGAAGAGAGGCCGGAGGGAGGGAACTCTTCCTCCTTCCCTCCCTCCCTCCCTCCTCTCTTTCGGGCCTCCTTACAGCGCGCGGCCGGCGAGGCCTTCCTCCCCTTCCTCCTCGGCAGAGGCGCATCTTCGTGACGTCAGGAAGATGCGCCTCTGGCTTCGGGCCTTTCCGCTGCTGCAGCTGCTGCTGCTGCCGCTGCGTCTCCGTGGAGGCCGCCCTCGTGGCCTCCCCCCTCCTCCTGCTCCTCCTCGGGTCCGTGAGCGGCGAGCCTGCCCCATGAGTCCCCTCTTCCGCCCCTGTTCCTCCGCGCCGCCGGCTGGCTGCGGCGACACGGCGGCGAGAGTCTGGGCATGCGCAGGAGCCGCCGGGAGCCGCCGGGGGCGCGCGAATATAGCGTGAGTACATCGCCCCCCTCGGCTCCAGCGCCGCCCCCTCCATGTTAGTGTCTTCCCCCCTCCATATTAGTGTAGCCAGCCCCCATTTTTCCCCCAGTTTTCCTCCTCGAAAATCTAGGTGCGTCTTATCAGCAGGTGCGCCTTATGGTGCGAAAAATACAGTAGTTTGCCAACAAGATTCATATATTACCTAGTCCAAGTACTAATACAAAGAGCACCTCTGACAGTTGTCTCACCGTTATTTATAAATACTTCATCACACTAGAGAATAAATCCACTGCTGGTCCACCTCCGAGCCCAATTCAAAGTGCTGGTGTTGACCTATAAAGCTCTAAACCAGGGGTGCCCACACTTTTTCATCATGCGAGCTACTATATGAACAACTAAGTTGAAAAGATCTACCTGACGCGTGCGCGCTCCTGCCGCTGCACTCACGCTCCTGCTGCCGCCTTCTGGCCACGCGGGGCTTCTTCCTTGCCTGTCCACAAACACTCTCTCCATCTTCTCACCGTTGCGTTCGCCAAGCAGGAAGTCCTCATCCCTTCCTGCTTTCTGCATGCGCAGCAGGCCCCTCCCACGCACGCAGCAGGAAGCTGGCGTGGGAGGGGCTTGCTGCGCACGCAGCAGGAAGGGATGGCAACGGGAAGGGGATCTTCCTTGTCTGCCCATGAACGCTCTCTCCATCTCCTTGCTGCTGCGTTTGCCAGGTAGGAAGTCACCATGGGAGGGGCACGCATCCAAGTCTGGAGCGCGCATCCTCCTGGGAGGGGCTTGCACACGCAGAAAGCAGGAAGGGACGGTGATTTCCTGCTTAGCGAACGCAGCGGTGAGGAGATGGAGAGAGCGTTCGTGGGCAAGCAAGAAAGATCCCCTTCCCGGGTGCGCGCGGCGGCGAGTGCGCGCGCTTGCAGGGCAGAATCGCCCCATCTGGCTGGGATTGACTTCATATGGGCTTGGGATCGACTACTAGTCGATCGCGATCGACTTCCTGAACAGCCCTGCTCTAAACGGTGCTGGCCCAGCTTACTTGTCCGAACGCATCCACCTCGAAATCTAAGATCATCTGGGGACTCCCTGCTCTCGCTCCCGTCTACTGCTCAAATGCGCCTGGCTGGGACGAGGGACAGGGCCTTCTCAGTGGTGGCTCCCCACCTATGGAACACACTCCCAACTGAGATAAGATCGATCTCTTCCCTCCTAGCTTTCCGAAAGAAAGTAAAGGCATGGCTGTGGGTCCAGACATTTGGTTAATAAATGCAATCAGCACTTTAAGGGACGAACTGGATTGGCGTGAAGACTGATGAAGCTGGTTTAATGTGTAATGAGGACTTTGTATAGTTTTAATTATGTTTTTAATATGTTGATGTGATTTTATTGTATTATTGAAATCGCCTGATGGGGCTGAATGTAAGCCGCCCTGAGTCCCCCTTCTGGGGTTGAGGAGGGCGGGTTAGAAATATGGTAAATAAATAAATCCAGTTGCTGCGTCTTGCAGAATTCTGGGGTTTGTAGTTTAGGGAGGAGCCTTTTAACAGCCTCACTAAACTACAAATCCCAGAATTCTGCAGGAAGCAGAAACCGGATTTTAAGTGGATTCATTCTCTAGTTCAGGGGTGCTCATTATGGTGATCGGGAGCACCTAGGTGATCTGCGGCCTTCCTTTTGCCAAAATGAGGCTTTAGTGGGCAGGCCCTGGCGCTCGTCTTGCCACGCACGGTGTGGTGACATGACCGCCCATTGGTTGCTGCTGGGGGGGGGGGCGGAGCAAGGCGAAGGCATGCGCACGGATAGGATGCGAGGCTGTGGGAGGGATGGAGGGAATGTGTGTGTGTGTGAGAGAGAGCCAAGGAGAGAAGAAAGAAATCCAGAGAACTTTTTCGGATCCTTTTGGCAGGCAGGCAGGTGGGCGCTGGAAGGAGAGAGGGCGAAAGAGAGAAAGAGGCGAAGGAGGCCGGGCAAAGTGGGGCAAAGCCAAGCAAGCCCCGCCACAAACCCTGCTGCTGCCCTCGGGACTCCCATTCCAAGCCGAGACCTGGGCGAGCGAGCTGTGTGGGGCTGCTTTCTTTCCTTGGTTGGGGGCGAGGAGGGAGGGCTCCGCCGTGTTCCTGGGGCTGAACCCGAGGAGGAGGAGGGGGCTGCGGGGATGGAGACTCCACTTGCTGCTGCTGCTTGTGCCCTCGCCGCCTTTCTCCGCCTCGCCCTCCCTCGCCCTCGAAGGAGAAAGGCGGTGGGGGGCCCACGGAGAGAGAGAGAGAGAGAGAGAGAGAGGGTGGCTCTTCAGAGCCGGCGAGGAAGAGCCACCCCCTCTCTCTCTCTCTCCCCAGGGCATGGACTGCCACCAGTGGGAGGGGTCCTCCTTCCTGCCAGCCGTCCATTTGGGCATCCTTTCTGAGTGACACCCTCGAAAGGAAGGAAGGGCGCCTCCCCCCGCTGCATCTGTCACTTTGGGGGAGCACCTCTACCACTCTTCCTTCTCCTGCCCAGGTAAGGAAGCCTGGAGGGAGGGGGGGAGGCTGCCGTGGGGAGGCTCCAGCCTCACATGGGTCCCTCTCTCGGTTGAGTTTCCTAGCCCAGGCAGCAGCCAGGCGGCCCCTCTTCCCAGCCCTGTGCCTTCCGAGCCACCGCCGAAGCCATATCTGGCCGGAGCGCTGGTGGGTGCGCCTATAAATACCCTCCTGCTGCGTGCGTGGGAGGGGCCTGCTGTGCATGCAAGAAGCAGGACGGGATGGGGACTTCCTGCTTTGCGAAAGCACGCAGCAGGAAGGAGGAAGGCAATGAAGACATTAAGAGAGAGAGCGCGCAGGCAAGGAGGATCCCCTTCCCAGGTGTGCGCGGCGGCGAAAGAAGCCCCGCGCAGACGGAAGGCTGCAGTAGGAGCGTGCATGCGCATGTGCGCGCACGCTCACATGCACAACAGGTGATCTTTTCAACTTGATTGTTCACAGTGATCCAAGCCACGGTCATCTCGAGGCTGGACTACTGTAACGCTCTTTACATTGGCCTTCCTCTGTCGGTAATCCGGAGACTCAAGCTGGTGCAGAACGCTGCAGCGCGACTCCTGGCAGGGGTCCCGATTGGCCACCACATCACGCCAATCCTGCGCGAACTGCACTGGCTCCCAATTGAATGCCGGATTGCCTTCAAAGTGTTAGTCCTGACTTTTAAGGCCTTACATGGTCTGGGGCCAGTGTACCTGCGGGACCGCCTTGTCCCATATCATCCCACCAGATCACTGCGCTCCGAAGAGCTAAACCTCCTGGTCATCCCAAATGTGAGGACCTACCATCTGTCCGCAACCCGCCGCCGGGCTTTCTCTGTTGCAGCCCCTACCATGTGGAACGCACTGCCCGCCGGCATCCGTGCCACCCAGGGCCTCCTCCCGTTCAGGAGAGCAGTTAAGACATTGCTGTTCCAACAAGCCTTCGGAGTTAGCTAAACTGTAGCTCGCACCGCCTAGCTGCCAGCCCACTGCGACTCCATTTGTTGCTTCAACTGTTCTAATTGTAATTCCACCTTAATGGTATTACTGTGAGTTATTATGAGTTATCTGACAATTGTATTTTACTTAACTGTTGTAAGTCGCCCCGAGCCATGGGGGCGACAGACAAATGTGAAATAAATAAATAAATAATATAGTAGCTCGCATGATGAAAAGTGTGGGCACCCCTGCTCTAGTGTGATGAAGTATTTTTAAACAATGGTTAGACAGCTGTCAGAGATGCTCTCTGTATTGGTACTTGGATTAGATAATATTTGAATCTTGTTAGTAAACTACAAACTACACTAGGTCAGTCTTTAAAAACTACTGGGTAAGACTGATATTTGGAAGATTTGTGAACAAAAAACACAGAAAAGCAGGTAAGACAGAAACGATTTTACTTTTGCTCCAAAAAGGCATTATCTTATCAAGCTGAAAAACAGACTAGAGCAACGAAGTACAGAAGGCAACTGTACTGTTGCATTAAAGCAAGATGCACAGGGAGATATAAGCAACACAATTGTTGGGAAATCTGTGAAGAGCAGAGTTAATAGACCCTTTAAATGAACTTTAGTGAATTCAACACTTTTTTTTTTGCTTTGGTCTTCTCCCAAAAGGTAAACATTACTCAACCTGGGAATATGGAACAGATGATGTGGTATGGGAAATGCAGCATAGTACAAGAATACTCTAAATCGGGCCTGCACAACTTGGGAGTAGTAAGGGAATTATAGACTAATCCTCTCTGGGCTGCCGATTAGTTTTTAGCCCCTTGTGAGTTTGTGAGAGGGCACCTTTCCCTTAAAACAGTGGTTCTCAACCTGTGGGTCCCCAGATGTTTTGGCCTTCAACTCCCAGACATCCTAACAGCTGGTAAACTGGCTGGGATTTCTGGGAGTTGTAGTCCAAAACACCTGGGTACCCTCAGGTTGAGAACTACTTACTTAGAGCAAGCAGCAATGCAGATTTGCCTCAATTTCTTTGCCTTCCCTTAGCATGGTAGTGAGTTGCAGTCCTTTTCTGAGGGAAAGAAGTGCCTTATCTCCTGCTTCCTCTGTTCCTCCTTTCGCTTTGCCTCTTTTGTCGTCTACGTCTCTGGAAGGGACAGAAAAAGGCCAATTCTGCACCATTCATTTCCCTCATTTGTGTGTGTGTGTGGTGGTGGTGGTGGGGGGGCCTAGATTCACGATGAAGATCCACCACAACAAATGAGAGAAATGAACACCAGTTCAAAGCAGGTAATCTGGATTATGGATGGCATTGTAGAAGGGGCCAATGTTTACTAAAATCAGTAGTCTCTTGTCGAGTGGGAGAGGCTTGCGTATCTGAACGAAGTTGTGAGCTATGCTGGCAGTGGCATAATAGCCACCGGTAGGGCCTCCCATGCCAGACAGGTCACAACCGAAGGGTCTGACAAAGAGCGTCAAAGGGCAGGATGGGCTCTCTAGCCTTTTGGCAACCATCCTAAGAGAAGGAAAACTCTGATTTCAAACCAGGGCGGATGGTGCTCATCTAACCCTGTAAGGCAGGGCTGCCCAGGAAGTCGATCGCGATCGACCAGGGAACCAAAGGAGGTCAATCCCAGACGGATGGGGCACTTTTCAGAGGGGGTGGAGCCAGGCCGCACCAAGCCCCACCCCCTCCCCGGCTTCAGCACTCCCAGCAGCTACTTCAGCGTTGAGGAGGGCAAGGCCAAGGCCAAGCCAGCCTTGTGCTAGCTATGCCACCACTGGCTTGGCACTGCCATCCTCAAGCCTGGAGAAGCTGCTGCTAGAGCTGAAGCTAGAGGGGGCGGAGCCAGGCCATGCCAAGCCCCACCCCTCCCCGTCTTTGGCACTCCCAGCAGCTTCTCCAGGCTTAAGGAGGGCAGGGCCAAGCCAGCCTTGTGCTGGCTATGCCACCACTGGCTTAGCACTGCCCTCCCAAGCCTGGAGAAGCTGCTGCTAGAGCTGAAGCTAGAGGGGGTGGGCCAATGCCGCACCCAGCCCCGCCCCTCCCCGGCTTTGGCACTCCCAGCAGCTGCTTCAGCCTTGAGGAGGGCAGGGCCAAGCCAGCCTTGTGCTAGCTATGCCACCACTGGCTTGGCACTGCCATCCTCAAGCCTGGAGAAGCTGCTGCTAGAGCTGAAGCTAGAGGGGGGCGGAGCCAGGCCATGCCAAGCCCCGCCCCCTCCCCGGCTTTGGCACTCCCAGCAGCTTCTCCAGGCTTAAGGAGGGCAGGGCCAAGCCAGCCTTGTGCTGGCTATGCCACCACTGGCTTAGCACTGCCCTCCTCAAGCCTGGAGAAGCTGCTGCTAGAGCTGAAGCTAGAGGGGGCGAGGCCAGGCCGCACCAAGCCCCGCCCCCTCCCCAGCTTTGGCACTCCCAGCAGCTGCTTCAGCCTTGAGGAGGGCAGGGCCAAGCCAGCCTTGTGCTAGCTATGCCACCACTGGCTTGGCACTGCCATCCTCAAGCCTGGAGAAGCTGCTGCTAGAGCTGAAGCTAAAGGGGGCGGAGTCAGGCCACACCAAGCCCCACCCCCTCCCCGGCTTTGGCACTCCCAGCAGCTTCTCCAGGCTTAAGGAGGGCAGGGCCAAGCCAGCCTTGTGCTAGCTATGCCACCACTGGCTTGGCACTGCCATCCTCAAGCCTGGAGAAGCTGCTGCTAGAGCTGAAGCTAGAGGGGCGGGACCAGGCCGTGCCAAGTCCCGCCCCCTCCCCGGGCTTCGGCAGTCCCAGCAGCTGCTTCAGCCTTGAGGAGGGCAGGGCCAAACCAGCCTTGTGCTAGCTATGCCACCACTGGCTTGGCACAGCCATCCTCAAGCCAAACGCAGCTGCTGCTAGAGCTGAAGCCAGAGGGGGGCAGAGCCAGAACACGCCAAGCTCCGCCCCCTCCCCGTCTCCACCCTGCTTCTCTCTCGTCCAGAATCAAGCATGGACAGTGCGCAGCGCGGGAGGTAGATCTTTCTGACTTGGTTTTATTATAAGTAGCTCACGTGCTGAAAAAGTGTGGGCACCCCTGCTGTAAGGTTAACCATCTAAGAGAAGGAAACTCAAACCAAACCTACAACCTGAGGACCTCGCTGCCACCGTCCTAAGCTTGCTAGGCCCCGGCAGACGAACCTTTGGTTTAAAGGGGGAGGCCAGTTCTGTGGTGGGGTTCAGAATGCTTTTATTGTCGGTGAACTACAAATCCCAGCAACTCCAACTCCCAAATATCAAGTCTCTTTTCCAAAACTCCACCAGTTTTCATATTTGGGCATATTGAATATTCTTGCCAAGTTTGGTCTACTCTAAATCCATAATTGTTTGAGCTCACAGTGCTCTCAGGATGTAGGAGAACTACAACTCCAAAACTCAAGGTCAATGCCCCCCAAACCCTTCCAGTATTTTCAGTTGGTCATGGGAATTCTGTGTGCCAAGTTTGGTTCAATTCCATCGTTGGTGAAGTTTAGAATGCTCTTTGATTGTAGGTGAACTGTAAATCCCAGCAACTACAACTCCCAAAGGACAAGATCAATGCCCACCCCTACCAGTATTCAAATGTGGGCACATTGGGTATTTGTGCCAAATTTGGTTCATTGAGTGAAAATACATCTGGCATATCGGATATTTACATTACTATTCATAACAGTGGCAAAATTAGTTATGAAGTAGCAATGAAAATAATTTTATGGTTGGGGGTCACCACAACATGAGGAACTATATTAAAGGGTCACCACATTAGGAAGGTTGAGAACCACTGCTCTATATTCTTTCAAAGCTGGTAGGCCCAACATCTGCACCCAGGATGGTAGGTGAAACAATGACGCCCATGGTTAGTGAAAAGCCCAGAGTTGCTGGCAGACTTCCTTTCACATTTTTAATCTTTTACTCCTGAACTAATGCTTTTTTTTTAAAGGACAGAGATGGCTGCTGCCTTACCAAAGTGCCACTTATTCCAAAGTAACATCCAAGAGGAAAATACAGTGTTCCCTTGCTTACCGCGAATGTTATATTCCAGGACCAACCACGAAAAGTCAAAATCCACGAAGTAGGATCACTATATAAGTATATCAGGTTCTGAGGGTGAGGCAGAAATGAGGAGAGATTTAAAGGCACCACACACCTTTTTTTTCGCTAGCGATCTCTGCTTTGCTTTCCAATCTCTCGATTGGCTACCTCTTTCCCGAGGGGAGCAGGCCCGGATTAATGGTTTGTGGCGCCCTAGGCCACACTCCCTAAATGCCGCCCCCGGGGGGTGGGGCCTCTTATGGGGGTGGAGCCGGCGCGAGAGAGAAGGAGCTGGGGGAAGTCCCACCCCTAGGGCGACTGACATGGCTTCCCGCTGGCTCCTTCTCCCTCGCGCGGGCGGGCGCCACTCCTTCCTTCACTGAAGGAAGGAGGGACACAGCCGGCACGAGGGAGAAGGAGCCGGGGGGAAGTCCCGCCCCTAGGGCGACTGATGTGGCTTCCCCCGGCTCTTTCTCCCTCACGCGGGCAGGCGCCACTCCTCCCTTCAGTGAAGGGAGGAGGGACAAAGCCGGCACGAGGGAGAAGGAGCCGGGGGAGGTCCCACCCCTAGGGCGTCTGACGTGGCTTCCCCTGCGCGTCGCTCGCATGGGCGCCCCTCCTCCCTTCACTAAAGGAAGAAGCGGCACCTGCCCGCGCGAGCAAGGAGGCGGCGGGGGAAGCCACGTCAGACGCACTAGGGGTGGCGGAACTTCCCACGGCTCCTTCTCCCTTGCTCCTTCTCAGTGCACAGGCGCAGAAGCAAGCGCCGAAGTTCGGACTAAAATGTTATTATTTTTATTATTTCAATTTGGGGGGTCTGGATTTGCTGCCCCCCCCAAAGCTGCGGTCTTATGGGTAATCTGGGCCTGAGGGGAGGGGAAACCCCCTTCCACACTCCATCGTTGCCAGGAGTCAGGATTAGAACGCCGCTCTGGGCAATGGCAGCCATTCATAAACTGGGAGGCAAAAACCCACGAAATAGCGAACCGCAAAGTAGCAAGGGAACACTGTACTTGGACACTCTGCTTCTTATACTGGGCCTATCTCTCCCCACCACCTCTCTCTCTCTCTGTGTGTGTGTATGTAGAAGAACTAGAGGGATATAAAGAATGAATGGAATATAAAGAAAAAAAAGAGGTAAATGATTGTCCGTCTCCCATAACGCTAAATCTCAGGCTCACACAAACTAAATGAAGGTTGTGGATTTAGGGCAGATGTGAAAAGTGAATTTCCACACAATACTTGCTTGGGGGGGGGGGGGCACTTTTTGTCCCCATATCATTATAGTTGGCCCCAAAGCCACATTTCAGCTGAACTGGTAATGATGTCAGGCCTAGTTTGAGCCCCAAAAGATCTATTTGGAGTGGAAAGGGGCAAATCAACCCTCTCTTGCTTTAGGGACTGGATGTCCAACTTGTACCATTAATGCCACAGTGTACGAGCACCCTTCTGCTGGGTATGAAGCAAAGATTAATGTTACTGGGCTTCTAAAACACGCCATTCCACTTGGTTCACAGTGCCATTACCAATGCCTCACCCAAGGGCACAAAACATTCACACTGAAGGGTGCAAGGGACAGGAAATGTTAGCCTTGCTTCCCAATTTAAACACTCTTCCTGAATCTGAAAGGTGTCAGCCATTAAAGCAGAAACTGATCAATATGTAAAACTAAATCAACATTTCCTTCTGGCAACCTAGCAGTTCGAAAATATGCAAATATGAGTAGATCAATAGGTACCACTTTGGTGAGAAGGTAACGGCGCTCCATGCCACATGACCTTGGAGGCTACTACGGACAACGCCGGCTCTTTGGCTTAGAAATGGAGATGAGCACCATCCCCAGAGTTGGACTCAGGTAAAGGTTTTCCCCTGACTCTGCAGCTTGGTGCTCATCCCCATAGAGCCGGCATTGTCCATAGACTCCTCCAAGGTCATGTGGCCAGCATGACTGCATGGAGCGCTGTTACCTTCCCGCCAGAGCGGTACCTATTTGCATGTTTTCAAACTGCTAGGTTGGCAGAAGCTGGGGCTAACAACAGAAGTGAAAACAACGAGAGGGCTAGTGGTAATAGGTTAAGTACAACAGTGTTAAACTGAAATTTCTACCAGATACTATATCACTAGGCTATAAGATATATCGAAAAAAGACATACATATGTTTGAAGTTCTCAATATTAGTATAATAAAATATCAAACCATCGTTGGTTAGGGAGACTCATTTGTCAAGTACATACATCCACAGTCCATAAGAACAATCCATAGAAAGTCCATAAGTTCTAAATACCCAAAGGTCACCCTGCTCAGATAGGAGTAGGGTTATGTCTGGATCTACACCATATATGATTGAATGGACGCTTGTGATGATGTTACTTGAGCCTTGACAAAGGACCCTCGAAACGGTTTCTCATGGCCGCTAAAAAGGGAGCATTCGCATGTCGTCGGCTCGAAGTTTACATCGAATTTACGAGGTGGAGACGCTTCTATAACGCTCTCCCGCGTCCTCGGGATCTCCCCGGTTTGGAGTATTGTACTCCTCTACCAGCACATACGCTTGGATATAGGACACAGTTTCTTCAATTTCGGGACACTCACTTATCCTCAGGGACCTACCTGTATGGAGTATCCACTTGGAATTATTTGCACCATGTGTATTTAGACCTTAGGGACTTTCTATGGATTGTTCTTATGGACTGTGGATGTATGTACTTGACAAATGAGTCTCCCTAACCAACGATGGTTTGATATTTTATTATACTAATAATGAGAACTTCAAACGTATGTATGTCTTTTTTCGATATCTCTTATAGCCTAGTGATATAGTATCTGGTAGAAATTTATTTCAGTTTAACGCTAACAGCAGAAGCTCATGCCGCTCCCCAGATTCAAACCTGCGACCTTTCGATCAGCAAGTTTAGCAGCTAAATGTTTTAACCCAGGGCTGCCCAACTGGCGGCCCGGGGGCCGTATAAGGCCCCCCAGCCCCTTCCCTCCGGCCCTCTAAGCTTTTTAATAAAAAATGGAAAAAACCAACCCTACTTTCAGGTTCAGAGGAAGTATCACGAGAATACGCAATCCACACGGGATTTCGCTGTCAATGCGAGATCACGCTGGCGTTGACAGCGAAATCCCGTGTGGATTGCGTATTCTCGCGATACTCTTTGGCTACTCTACTACTCGATCGCTGAGGCCCACAGACGCGATTAGGACCTTCTTCGACTCAGTTGGTCGTCGCCTCTCTCGTCCGGGTACTCCTGGATCCTGCGCATGTGGAAAAGGTAGGCCGAAGCAGGGGCTCCTCAGGGGGCTCCTCATTCCCTCCCCCCATCCCCCTGAATGTATTAAATATAAAAATAAATATATTTAAAGATGAAATAAGGGGAGATGGTATACATAAAAATAAGGGGGAGGGGAGGATGGAATTAAATATATTTAATATTAAATTAAAATAAGGGAGAGGGGGAGGATGGAATTAAATATATTTAATATTAAATTAAAATAAGGGGAGAGGGGAGGATGGAATTAAATATATTTAATATTAAATTACAATAATTTAATATCTTATCCCTGCATTTTATCTCAGTAAAAGATTATATTTGACTGTATGGATGCCCCTTTTGAATGCCCACCCTGCATTTAATGTTAGTAAAAGATTATATTTGACTGTATGCATGCGGGGGCGGGGTGGGGGCGGAGCCGGGGGAGGGGGCAGACCCTACGACCCCCCAGGTCATCAGTGACCGGAATTCAGGCCCCTGGGCCGGTAGAAGTTGGACAGCCCTGGTTTAACCCACTGCGCTACCGGGGGCTCCATGAGTTGGACTCAACTAGACTTAATGTCAAGGGGAAACCTTTACCTTTACTATAAATCAACATTTATATCACCGTGGCACTCTTTCTTAGGAAAAAAACCCAAAAATATAGTCACAGAGAAAAGTTGACATGGGTTGACCGGCATGGGATAGGATATATAACATAACCCTAATTCACACCACATGGTGTTAAAAGTAGTCCAAAGTTGACAGCTTCATGGTGGGATTTAGCAACAAGAATCCAGTGTAACCACATCAACATGGCAAACTTTGACTTTGCCTCATCAGCATCACTTTTATTACTACTTTACTAGAGGAAGGCGAGCCTACAAATGGCACCACACACTTGGTCTGGGGGGAAAGGGGAATAGAGCTGGCCAAGGACAACAGAGGAGCGCATGCTATGGCTGAGGATGTTGCTATATAACAAGAAAGGTCTGCTCAATGCTCAGAACTAAGAAGAGAGTGTTTGATTCCTGCAAAGTGAGAATACTAGATTGGCCATGCTTTGGGTTTTCAACAATATCGGTGACTGTACACAAATACAAACAAAGAACCTCAGAAATGTTAACAGTCTGAGGACACTAAAAGCTAAGCACATACTTCTTTCCAGTATATGCGTGAAACTGTACACAGTCAGGGACCTCACAGGACCAAACTAATATTATAATGAAATCCTTACCACTTAGGCAAAATATTAGTACAAGAAGTAAATATAGGGGTTCTAGGCTTAATGCCATGATTCTTTTAACCTCAATATGAGGAGTAAGCTCTGTGTTCTCTAAGCCCAGAGTCAATATCTGATAAGCAGGAGGATCCCGTTTTAGATTTTCAAACAGATCAGAAAACAATATACACCTCTGACAACACCGTCAATATATAAAACGTAGTTTAGCATTACTTGCTTCAATACCTTACCAGTTTGGTGCTCACACTTTCCCAATGCATGGAAACTTGAAGCAAATAGTTAACTTTCCTCTGCCCCTCATAGAAAGGATAACCTCTATGCATCCGCCACTCCTCCTTGGTAAAAGCAAGATTGATTCTAATGATTTCCCTAGAAGGAATTTGAGAAATGTCCGTCTTATTTCATTTCCTAGGTGTGATGGATGGATTTCCTGACATCCACCTCTTTGCTGAAGGGAAACTGCTCAGGCCCGGATTAACACTCTTTTGCGCCCTAGGACACACTTTGGAATTACGCCCCCTTTCGTGCACCACCGTATGCTCCAAGTGCGCATGCGCGGGCCTGGCGTCCGCCCCCTCCTTTGCCCCATTCACGCAGCGCAGCTGCCACTGCCTCTGGGACAACTCGGCGTGGCCTCAGAAGGAGGGAGGGAGGAGTGCAGTCCAGGCGACGTCACTCCCCCAGGGGGCGGGGCCCGAGTGATGTCACTCCCCTCCCGCCCCCTTCTCTGAGGACATCAGTTGTCCCAGAGGCAGCCCCACCCCGGAGGGAGCGCAACATTCACACAGCGCAGCTGGGCTGCCCAACTCGGCATGGCCCGGAGGGAGTGACATCACTTGGGCCCCACCCCGGGGGAGGGGAGTGCGTCGCCCCGCCCGAGGGGGCCCCACCCCCAGAGGGAGTGACATCACTTGGCCCCGGAGGGGGCGCCCCCGGAGGGAGTGACATCACTCGGGCCCCACCCCCGGAGGGAGTGACGTCGCTCGGGCCCCACCCCGGAGGGAGTGACGTCGCTCGGGGCCCTGCCCCCGGAGGGAGTGACGTCGCTCGGGTCCGCACCCCCGGAGGGAGTGACATCACTCGGGCCCCACCCCCGGAGGGAGTGACGTCGCTCGGGCTGCACTCCTCCTCCCTCCCTCCCTCCTTCTGAGGCCACACCGAGTTGTCCCAGAGGCAGCTGCGCGCACACCCTTTTGACGGGAGTGCAACATTCCCTGCCCTGGAGGGCAGCTGCTGCTGCCCCTGGAGTGACATCGCTCGGCATGGCCTCAGAAGGAGGGAGGGAGGAGGAGTGCAGCCCGAGGGGCGTCACTGGGCCCCCCCGGAGGGAGTGACATTGCTCGGGCCCCGCCCCCGGAGGGAGTGACATCGCTCGGGACCTGCCCCCGAATGGAGTGATGTCACTCGGGCTGCACTCCTCCCCCCTTCCTCCTTCTGAGGCCATGCTGAGTAAGTTGTTCCAGAGGCAGCGGAAGGTGCACTGTGTGAATGGGGTGCCGAAAAGGGGCGCCGCGCAGCTGCCGCTGCCTCTGGAACATCTCACTCAGCATGGCCTCAGAAGGAGGGAGGGAGGAGAAGGACTGGCGGCGAGTCATCACCAATTTTTTTTGGCCATGATCAGGTGCCCCCCTCCATTTGCGCCCATAGGTCATGGCCTTGTTGGCCTAATGGATAATCTGGCCCTGAAACTGCTAAGGGATAGGCCAGTGGTTCTCAGCCTGTGGTTCCCCAGATGTTTTGGCATTCAACTCCCAGAAATCCTAACAGCTGGTAAACTGGCTGGGATTTCTGGGAGTTGAAGGCCAAAACACCTGAGAACCCACAGGTTGAGAACCAGTGGTATAGGCCATGGGCCTGTTAGGTTTAATATTCTCACTCCATTGAATTCCTGCTGTTCAAATTCATCCCAAAATTCCAATTAACTGTGAAAATGATAAATGACTGCTGCGTGTGTTATGTCTTTCTTCCTTTCTTTCCCTCCCAAGAAGTGTTGAGAATTGGGGAGAGCATTTTATCCACAGTCTGTGTTCCTGATCCAATCCCTCCCCCATCCCTAGAGTGGCTTTTAACCAAAGGAATGACTACTGGGAGCAATGGTTATAGTCCTTGGACTAGTCCGGGGTCTAGTGGCTTAAATGCAGCTGCATGCCTAAAACAAAACCATTGTTTTAGAATACCATGAAGCTTCCCATGTGGGGACATGAGAGAAGCCTCCCATGGGATGATAACACATTTGGGCGTTTCCTTGCAGACAGCTAATTCTCTCACACCAGAAGCAACTTGCAGTATACTCAGGGCCGGACCTAGGTAATTTTAAATGGTAAGCAAACAGTATTTTGGCGCCCCCCAACCAATCACTGTGAGATAGATAGATAGATAGATAGATATATAGATATATATATATATATATATATATATATATATATATAGGATGCATAGACAAATTTGGGCCCTCCAGGTATTTTGGACTTCCTACTGGCTGTTTGGAATTGTGGGACTTGAAGTCCAAAACACATGGAGGGCTGAATATATATATTCCTTCCTTCTCACCATTTTCCCTGCTCTATTCCTATTCTCTTTGAGTGTGTGTGTGTGTGTGTCTATATCTATTCCTTCCTTCTCAGCCCTATACCCCAGAATATCAAGGCAGAAAATCCCACATTATCTGAGTGTGGACTCAGATATTCAAAGCAGATATTGTGGGATATAGGGCTGTGTAGAAGGGCCCTCACCCTTTTCCCTCCCCTCTTCCTATTCTTTGTGAGTACATTCCCCATCCCTCCTCCCTCCTCACCCTTTTCCTTGCCCCCTTCCTATTCTCTTTCCCCTTATCTTCCCCTTCCTCCCTTCTCACCCTTTCCCCTCCCCTCTTCCTATTCTCTTTTTGTGTGTATGTATAATATATGTGTGTCTAGGCTAATTTCGGGAGCAAGGGCCCGAGGGTTGGGCTAGGTGCCCTCTGGCTGGCAGGCTCGTCTGGCCACTCAGTCCTGCACCCGGCCCCCAGGTATGGGTGCCCACGTGTCCTCCTCCCTCGCCCTCGTGCACCGGCAGCAGCAGCGGCAACAGAGGGAGGAGACACGCGGGGGGCAAGGGAGACAGGAAAGGCGGGCACCTCTGCCCTGCGCAAGGCATCCTCGGTGGGGGGGGGGAGAGTGCGCAGGGTGAGGCATGAGACGCGCGCAGGGCACAGGGCGAGGCAGGGAGCAGGGAAAGGCATGCGCCTCTGCCTCCTCCTTTCTCATCCTGCCCGAGCCTTCCTCCCACCCTGCCGGCACCCCTGGGGGCATGGTGCCCGGCCCTGAATGCGCCCTTTGGTTACGTGGTGCCCTGAGGTGGCCGCTTAATTTGCCTCCACTAAGATCCACCCCCGAGTATACTCCCAAGCTGCTTCTGACATGAAAAAACTAACTAACAAAAAACATGAAGTTGGATTTGAGCTAAAAGTAAAGGCAAAGGATGACTTCAGGCTTGTTGAATAAATGTTGTGTTTTACTAGAACCTGAAGATCCACCAGCTAGAGCCATCAACACTTGGTATGAACTTAAGTGCCCACATGAAGGCACGAGCACAGGCCCACTGAACAACTGCTGAATGAAACTGAGGATTTTTTTTTCCGGCACACCTAAGATGAGGTAAGTATATTTGAAAAAGAAAACTCCACTTCTGGATAACCCAATCTTCTCTCATTTCAACGGTCTAATTATGCTGTTGGTGTTAAAGGAGAAGCGTATTGCAATCTATCTAGAGATCTATCTAAATTACCTTTTGTCTTGTACAAAGAGATGGATAGTGAGTGTCAAAATACCGAAGCACACTCCATCAATATGTTTGTAAAAAATAATAATAATAGGGAGATGTCCAACTATCAGCCCTTAGACCCAAAGCTAATGTTAAGACTGAACAGTTATGAGCCTTGTCCAACTATACTTAATGCCCTGCAATGTTCAATTCCTTGCAAAATGTCCTCAGAAGCACTTTAATTACCTGTTGGGTTGACTGTCCCACATTATCCTTTAAAACCTTCCTGCTACACACATTCTGCCTCTGTTCGCATCCAGTGTTTATTATTTTAAAATTTTAATATTTCACATTTGGCCCGGCCAGAAGGATTATTGCTTATCTGTAAGTTATATTGATTGTATTGTTTTACTATTTGCTGTTGTGTTGTTTTATTGTGTCAAAAAACACAAGTTATATTGATATGCATCCAAGAGGTAACTCTTGTTTGCACATCATTGCACTTCCTTGTGTTTTTTGGCGTTTGTTTGTTTTGTAGTGTATCATTGGGCTTGGCCTCATGCAAGCCACCCCGAGTCCCCTTGGGGAGATGGTGGCGGGGTATAAATAAAGTTTAAAAAATACTTACTCCTCAGCAGATCTGCAAAGTAAGCAGACTCAAATCATGCTGGACTCAAATCATGAGAGCACACGGATGTAGAATAATGAGTGTTCCTTTGTAGATCAATGAACATTGAACAAAAAGTGGGGGTAATTTCAGGTTCTCTTATACTTTTCAGGGCCTTGCGCTTTCATTACTCTTATACTTTTAAGTACTTCCCAGGACCTTGCACCTTCATTTCTCTTACCCTTTGACACTTCTCATTAATGTCTGAAAATGTTTTGGAATAGCTGCAGTGCTTCGTGTATGTACAAGCTAAGTAAACTGCAGGTTAGAAAAGCCCTTCAAATATAAACACACTAGCTGACCCGGCCATGCGTTGCTGTGGGATTTTTTTAACTTGGGGAGTGTGTGTGTAGTTATGTATATGTGTATGCGTGTATATGTGTGTACTTATGTATATGTGTGTTTGTATATGTATGTGCGTGTATATGTGTTGATATGTGTAAGTACAGGTGTGTTTATGTATGTGTGTATGTGTATATTTGTATATTTCTGTGCATATATATGTGTGTGTATGTGTTTCTGTGTTCCTTTCTTCTCCCCTCTTTCCTTCCTTCCTTCACTCCATCCTTCTATCCTTTCCTTCCTTTTCCCTCCCCTCCTTCCTGCTATCCTTCCTTTTTCCTTCCTTTCTTCTCCCCTCTTTCCTTCCTTCCTTCCTTCACTCCATCCTTCTATCCTTTCCTTCCTTTCCCCTCCCGTCCTTCCCTATTCTTCGTCTTTCCTTCCTTTCCTTCCTTCCTTCCTTCCATCCATTCTTCCTTCTCCTTCCTTCCTTCCCTCTCCCCTTCCTTCCTTCCCTCCCCCTCCTTCCTTTCCCCCTTCCTCCCCTTTCTGTATCAGTCCTTGCTCCCCTTGTCTCAGTCCCTCCATTCCTTTCCCTACCACCATCAACATTGCAACTCTCTAAACTGCCAGGGGGTTGGGGGCTCCCAGCCTACATTCTAACTGAGGGAGTATTTGCATAATGCCTCTAATTGGTCAGCTCCACTAACATTCCGACGCTGTAAACTGCCAGAGGGAGGTGGTGTGGGGGATCATGGGAGTTGTAGTCCATAATGGGCTGTTTGGCTGTTGGCTCTTTTTTGGGCCGGGGGTGTTTTGTAAACATACCTCATAGGGTTTTCTGGGTATTGGGCTGGTTTCTTTTGTCTATAAGACTGGAACCACCACATGAAGGATTTTATATATATAGATTAGTAGGATTTCGTTCCCATCAAAACAAAACACCTCTTGGTGAGCCGTGGGACCCCTTCAATACGACAGGCCAGGGCCTGTCTACATATGGCATTATGTGGCTACTGGAAAGAAGTTAGCACAGCATAGTGCAGTGTAAACTGTAAGGCAAGAGGCTGCAACCAGCTGATTGAAACTACAAAGCCACTCTACCAAGGAGGCAATCAACTGATGTCTCGATGAAATGGGTACATCTTATCGAATTATCTATACTTTCTGCAGGACTGCAAAGTTATTCCTTTCAACCTACGAAGTGAGCCCGTCAGCGTAACCAAATGATATAAATCCCCAAGAAAACAGAGTTTTTGTATAATGCAGGAATGTCTCTCAAGACTGCCATACATCACAAGCCCTTAGCATCCTACTTATGATTTTACATAGTCAACAGGTTCAGGCCACTGTCTGAACTTCATTTAAGGCATTTCCACAGTGTGACTTTCCCTAAGTCAATGTGCATGCCCTGTCCTGTGTATAGCAGTACGTTTCTCCTCGTTGTAATATGGGTGTGGGGAACAAAGAGGAATTATTCATAAAAGCAATATTATACATTAGTGTAAAAAGCAGAACATGTGCCCAGATACATTTGCTAACCAGTAGGTTCATGACCCAGATCACTATAGTAACTCCTTGATGACAAAATTCTGCTCAAGCCCAGCCGAAGAGCTTTTTTAGTTGTCTCTTCGTCTCTTCCACAACCACCACAGATTTCCAGTACAACAATCACTTATGGGACGTTTCCTCCGGTGTTCTGTGGGAGGTGAGTTTACCCTGCGAATGTTAACACCACCAAGTGGCCGACTGCGCCACAGAGGAGTATCCAGAAAGAAAACGTAGGGGTGATTGGTTCTTCCTTCTTTATGAATGGACAGCATTCTCTGTGATGGAATCGCTGCCTACACAATCCCGCAAGTATGAAGGCGACAACGGAGGTTGCCCTTCTTCTAAGCTTTGTCCTTCTTGTTTGGTTTCTCCCGTTACTGGTTCCTGTACGTTGGAGTCATGACTTGAGCCTGTCTGGGAATTGGGCTCACTGCCGAGTGGTTCGCTTGACTGCAGAGGAAGCAAGGCCTTATGCCGCATAAGGCTATCATCGCTATTTTGGGCTTCCAAGGAGTTCCTATGCTTTGCATTTTTGTTGGCTACTGCATTTTTCTGGTGCTCTTCGAAGCTCAGTGACAAAGTGACAGTTCCACCGCCAAAGCTCACTTTTTGCTTGCACCCGCGTTGCTGTTGCTCCACCACAGTCGTGGATAGACAAAAGGGGTCTTCGTGGTTGCTTTTGCTGCTAATGGATGAAGATGGGGTGGAGCCTGTGGAGCCTCCGAGGCTGTTGGACCTCTTGCGAGACACATTGCTGCGTCGCAGTGTCGCCCTGGCAGCGACCTTGAAGGCATGAGCAGCAGTACTACAGCGCACCTCCTCAATCGTGTTGCGCGAGGGCTTGAAGAGGATGATGTAGACCTTGTTGAAGAAGATGCAAGCTAGGAGCCCATAGCTAGCAGCGAGGATAGCAATCACCTCCACGGCAGAGACAAACTTGCCATAGGTGCTGGCATAGGCCGGAATGAAAGAGATCCAGACGATGAAGAAAATCAGCATGCTGAAAGTAATGAATTTGGCCTCGTTGAAGTTTTCAGGCAGTTTGCGGGACTTAAAAGCAAAGAAAAAACAAATAGCAGCCAATAGGCAAGTGTATCCGATGAGGAAGCCCAGTGCCATCAAGGAGCCTTCGTTGCAGGTGATGAAGATGATCTCATCCTCCAGCTCGTGGTTCCGAAAGCTGGACGGGGGAGCTGTATACAACCAAATGACACAGATGACTATTTGCACAAAAGTGCACAGGAAGACCAGGAGAAACTGGAGGTTCATGCCCCACCACTTGCGATGGAGGCTTGTGGGTATCTTGGCTTCAAATACGAGAAGGACCCGATTGGTCTTCACCAGAATGCAGGAGATGCAGAGGACAAAACTGATACCAAAAGCTGGCTGTCGCAAGCGGCAGTTCCAGTCCTGGGGCTCGCCAATGAAGAAAAGCGAGCTGGAGAAGCAGCACAGCAAGGAAAAGAGGAGCAGGTAAGAGAGTTCACGGTTCGTGGCCTTGACAATGGGCGTGTTGCGAAATCGAGTAAAGACACCCAGAACAAAGGAAGTCAGAAAGATGCCCAGTATAGCAAAAAGGGTGAGAGCAATCCCAAATGGCTCTGTCCAAGAGAGAAATTCGATTTGCTTTGGAATGCAGACAGTGTGGTTTTCATTGGACCAGAAGTTTTCAGCGCACTTCTCACAAGCACTGGCATCTGAAAAAAGAATTCAATATTAGACTGTTGTAACTCAGACCAAGGAGAGCTAGATCATACACACAGCAGGCAGTCTATGAAGAATAGGCTTTTATTGAAGCAAATATAATGTCCAACAAAAGGATTAAAAGCAGATCAAAAGTAGAAGATAATTCCCAGGTAAAAGTACAGTTCAAATAGTTTCTAGTATCAAAAACAAGGCATAGAGCTGGATATAAAATCCCATGGAAGAACAAGGCATCAATCAGGAACAAACAGGCCCAGTCCTAGGACAGGCAAAAGCTTGGAGACAAGATAACATGAAACACATCCAAATGAAGCTTGAAGTCTGAAAGCTAATTTTCTAGCTAGCTTTAATAAAGGGAAAATTACTTTCAATTTGCTAGCCGCCCACTCCGCCTCAAACTGGCATCACGCCTAGAAGTGCGAATGTTATCCCAATGGTCAAAAGGAGTCTCAGAAGGAGCCTCATTAAAATCTCCAGGTGTCCCAATCTCGGCCTGGCTGTTATCTCCTTCTACTCAGGAATGTTCATCTACAACCATGGGAACGGAGCCATTCTCAGGAGAACTAGCCTCATCTGACAATTCACTTTGCACATCACTTTGCAGTTCAGAATTCACATCAACATCACTAGCATCCTCCTCAGCCCTAGCCATCCCATCATCCCCAACATGTACATGAATACCAGGCTGAAATACCACATAGACACAGATAGCACTATGCTGCACCTCTTCCAAGGGACACTGTGTGCCACTACAGCTGAATGCATCAAAAAGAGCTTTGCTGTGTTTCTGCATATATCTTAGGACTTCATCACATTGGGGCAGGGAAGTGTCGGGCAGAGAAGAGCTCCATTTTACTCCGTTTTGTAATGAAATTGATGTTTTCCCTACCTTTATCATACTGTTAAATGTCTCAGTTTTCTTTCTGTATTCTTTCACTGCAGTTGCCTTCACACTACAGAGATTTGGCTCTGTCCACCATCCCTCTCCCTGCTCATTGTTGAAAAAGAAACCCTCCTCTCTTTGAAATCTTTACTAACATGAGGTTCTAGGTGAGACCTGAGAAGTTCTGAGCATGCTCAGTCTGTCCAAACTCTACATGCTGTTGAAGGAAGGAACCTGAGAGCAACAAATGCCATCACATTACAGATTTGGTAAAACATCTGGATCTTTTCAAAGAATCCACTTCTACACCACATCCAGAAATGTTGGGAAAGAATGCTGGCCATCACGCTTAAAATACTCAAAGAATGCTGTACCCTACACTTGAACCAAAACTAATGTGATGTCACTGGATTTAACATGTAAGACTCAGTGGAATTTAACTAATGTGATGAAGTGTTTACTAATTTCACCAAGACCTGCACTGGAATCTTATTCCTAATAATTGGTCTCTGTTCTTGAGTGCATTTGATAGAGATTTATTTATTTACTTACTTTATTTCTACCCCGAGATGAAGAAAATTCTTGACTAAAATACCAAAAAAGGAATCAGAGCAAAACTCTCCTAGGAGGGCATCTTGCTCTGGAACAGTAGCAGAGGGAAAGAGTTGAGTCATATCTGTTTGATCAATGTCTGTTCCCATTGTGTGCATTAGTGTTTCCCATCAATCTTGCTTCCCAGATTTGCCCTAATCATTTTGTAAGGTATTTTATAACTACTTGGTCTCCAGCTACCCAACAGCTATTGCCAAATGCTCAGACAAATTCATGGAGTCCACTGAATAAAGAAACTTAAGAACTAAAAGAATAGGCTTGGCAGACTCACCGGCCAAGCGGGTTGTGGGGCAGCGCTGCCCGCATGCCATCTTGATGGCCTGAGGGGGCTTCTTCCCCCCAGAAACTTCCCGCCACCAAAAGCCGGCCAATGAGGAGGCTGGCTCCGCCCTGCCCCCTTCCTATTTCCGGCCAGCTCGCACTTCCGCCCGGGCAGCTTACTTAAGGCTGCCCAGGACTGCCTGGCCTCATGCGGAGGCAGGTTTGTTTTGCCTCCCACCCACCCCCTACTTATTGTATTGCTTGTTGGTGTCTCTGCACATTGTTGCTCTGTTCATGGTTTTCACGTTTTTGTTATGTTCCTTGTTGCAACTCAGTGTCTGGCGTGTGGCGTGTGGCATGGCCCCTGGATCAGGTTGGCTTATTGCCCCTTTGGTTGTAAGGGGGATAACGCCCAGACCCCCTGGGGTGCCGAGTTTCCGTGGACAGGCATTGGGCCACTCGCACCCCAGGCTTGCAATCACCTTTTGACATTCGTGGGGGCTGCTCGACCCTGATCCAGGACCCATGCGTGGCCGCCAACCCTTTGTTCCTGTTTTCAATAAATGATAATAATAATAATAATAATCCTTATTTGTACCCTGTCACTATCTCCCCGAAAGGGACTCAGGGTGGCTTACAGGAGGCCAAGCCCAGAAATACATATCAATACAACAACATAAAACAACATTTCAGGTAAAATAAACAATCACATAAAACAAAAGGAGCGGACCACATGTACAAAATCTTCCTGCAAAATTACCCTGCAAATTTTTAATATTCTCCTGAAACATTCGATTTTTTTGTTGGAGACTACAGCGTTCCAATCACCCACAAAACTGTGTTTCTGACTTTGTGGACACTTTCCATATTTTCATATGTCTAAAGATAATAGCAAATCCGGTAAACAAATTGTGCTGATAACAGTCCTCAAACTTCTTCTTTTCATTATAAAGGAGACATATGAGAAGCTCAGAAAGAAAGAAAGAAAGAAAGAAAGAAAGAAAGAAAGAAAGAAAGAAAGAAAGAAAGCAACAACAACAGAGAAGAAAAACAAGAGAACAACAACATGGAATTAGAGAATGTGTTTCTGTTCTGGACAAAGTCAGGGAAAGAACTGAAGAAGCAAGATAGCACCTCTTGAAGAGCTGTGGTTTAGGTGGTGATAAGGTTGTTCCCCTTCGACACTTGGAACCAAAGCATAGAGTAAGAATACCAAGCAACTGGAGAGTATTTCCTAAACCAGGGCTGTCCAACAGGCGGCCCTGGGGCCATACACGGCCACCGAGCCCCTTCCCTCCAGCCCCCTAACTTGTTTTAATAAAATACAAATAAAAAATAAAAAATTAAATTAAATTAAAAAAACCTACTTCCGGGTTTAGGCAAGCATCGCGAGACTACGCCAGCCACAGACGAGATTTCGAGGGAGGTCGAAATCCCGTCTGTGGCTGCGTAGTCTCGCGATAGCTGCTGAAATCTTGGGTCCCGCGGGATCTACGGCCGACCTGGGCGCGCGCCTCCTCCTCCCTCGCGGCTGCTTCCAGGCCAGCCCCCATTCCCTCAGAGAGAGGGAGGAGGGGAGTGAGGCAGGGAAAGCCCCTCCTGGCTCCGTCCTCTTCCTATGGAGGGGCCTCGCTTCCCGCCCCGCGGATGGGAGAGCCGCCGTGCCCGGCCTGAGCTTGGCCTCGGCTCCAGCGGGGCTCTTCGGGGACGGCGGCAGCGTTGGCGCTTCGGCCCTGTGGCGGGGCTCCCGCAGTATGGGTAAGGAAGGGCCTGGCTCGAATCAATCAATCTAAAAACAGTGGGACGTTGGGTGAGGGGGGGGGGCTCCCTCAGCGGCGGTTTCCTTGGCGACGCTTCCTTCCCCTCCTTCACGCCCCCTCCCCCTTGTTGTGCTGCCTTTCCCCCGCATGCAGGGTGCAAAGTGGCTTTCTTTGCGCCTGCCCCCGTGGCTTGTTTTCCCTTCAGGGAGGGAGGGAGCTCTTTGGGCCTCCTCCACCTGCCTCTGGGAAAGCAGGCCCCATCAAGCCCTGCGACGGCATTGAGGTGTTTGGTTTTTTTGGTGTGTCCCAATTTGAGTGTGGACTCAAATAACTCAAAAGGTATTAGGAAACATTCCCCCAAATCCACCAGTGTTCCCATTTGGGTATATTGAGTATTCATGCCAAGTTTGGTCCAGATCCATCATGATTTGAGTCCACAATGCTCTCTGGATGGTGAACTACAACTCCACAACTCAAGGTCAATTGTAAGTAAATTGGAGCCGGGAGGGCGGAGCTGGGGAGGGCAGAACTGGGGAGGGGTGGAGCTGGGGAGGGGGCGGAGCTGGGGCAGAGGCAGACCCTTCGGCCCCCCAGGTGATCAGTGACCGGAATTCCGGCCCTTGGGCCCGTAGAAGTTGGACAGCCCTGTCCTAAACCAATGCTCAATTGGCAAATCTTTATAAAGCAAGAGGAAGTCTTACATGATAATAGGATGCATCAAGTTTTATCTCTTTCTGCTGCTGCTTTTCCTGGAAAAAAATTTCTTCGCGTACTCGTTTCTCATATATATTAGAACAAGCACTAGATGTGGTCTGGCTTAGGCAGTGAAGATCAATTTTAAGAGGCATAAAATTCATAGGATTTGTAATGTAGGGCATGTGCTACTACTTCAAAGAAGCAAGTATTTCCTGTTGTTTTACTGTATAATTATATGTCAATTTATGGTCAAATGGGGAGGCAACTAGATTTTTCTTCTCTGTGACAAAACTGAAAAGGAAAATCTACAACTACTGCATTGATTTTGGGGGGGGGGAGGAATAGCTAGACCGATTTTCACTGAAATATGTTGATTGTGGCTTTCTCAGTAGAAAGAAAGACGGAAGACAGAAGGGGCTGGGAAGGGAGTTCCACCTTGCCTCCTGCCTTTACCATCAGCTCGGAGGCCCTCTTGCTGTGTTTAAAATAATTCTATAAAATTATTTATTTAAGTAAGTAATTTTATTTTGTTTAAATAAATAATGTTATTTATTATTTTATAAATAATATAATATAATATAATAATATATGATATAATATAATGTTACATTACATTATAATTTAATATAATATATTATAATGTCAATATATTGTATTATGTTAGAGTATAATAATTGTAATGTAATAATAATAGTATGATTACGGTATGGTGTGTGGAATATGCATTTGGTATTGGTGGTATTGTATTGTAACACAGTATAATACTGCCAATGATAATGTGATATAATAATTATATCGTGATATTATAATTTGTATATCTGTATTACATGCAATATTGCTAACAATATTGCGATATGTTGTAGTGCAATATGATGTGTAGAGCTAATGTTGTGCTATGACAGTAATGTTAATTGTTGTTTTTTCAGTTTGCTGTAAGCCACTTTGGCAATATTGTTATATGTACATTGTAAGCCACTCTGGCAGTATTGTTTGCCGCTCTGAGTCCCCTTCGGGGTTGAGAAGGGTGGCATATAAAAATAGTAAATAAATAAATAAATAAATAAAGATTCTTAAAACATGATTCCTGTCTCCTTCTCTAGACATGTCACTAAAAAGAAGAGGGTTCAGCAGCAGATCTTACCTGTTTCATCACTGATCTCCCCATCGGTGCATTCTACACATTCAAAACAACATGTGGGCTCGCCCTCAATAATGCCTTTCCTTGTGCCTGGCTGGCAGTCTCTGCTGCAGTTGGAGAATGGCACCTGTTGGGATACAACACAATAGCAACCTGGTTACATAAGGACAGCTAGAAAACTGGCAGAGTATGAAACATCAGAGCATAGAATCATAGGATCCTAGAGTTGGAAGAGACCTCATGGGCCATCCAGTCCAACCCCCTGCCAGAGGATCTACCCTAGCAAACCTTTTGTACTGTTATCCCAATACCCCCATGCATACGGGATATATTGAGCATGGTGATCAGATTATGAGTGCGCTGAGGGCCCAGGCGCAGACAAGGATGCCACCGTGCCATGTACCAGTAAGGCCTTTACGCGGACCACCCTGGGAATTTCTGGGGGAGGGGCTGAAGCCCTCACGCCCCCCCCCCCCCGCCCCGCCCCCTCGGCTACAGAGCTGCCCCCAACAGATGGCCATCCAGCCTCTGCTTAAAAGCCTCCAAAGAAGGAGCCTCCACCACACTCTGGGACAGAGAGTTCCACTGTTGAACAGCTCTCACAGTTAAGTAGTTCTTTGTAATGTTCAGGTGGACTCTCCTTTCCTGTTGTTTGAAGCCATTGCTCCGCATCCTAGTCTCCAGGGCAGCAGAAAACAAGCTTGCTCCCTCATCCCTATGACTTTCCCTCGCATATTTATACATAGCCATCATGAAGAAATATGGTTCATCCCAGGTATTGATCCTCCTCAGGTTCCTTGGAGAAGTAGCTTTGTGATTTCCTTTTCCTCAATGCATGAGATGCAAAATACAGGTCAAAACACATTGGTAGTGGCCCATAGCTCACACAAGGTTGATTATACTTCCTCTCCCTATTATTACATGCCAGGGTGAACATGGAGAGGGTGAAGTCTGTGGCTGTGGTTCATTGTTCTTTAATCATCATTGCTAATTACTGGCCTGCCCCTGTGGTCTAGTGAGCTAAGAGGGGTCACATGCAAGGCTACTCAGAGGCAAAAGGATAGAAAATGGGGTTTCTTTCATTTTAATTAAATTTTCCTACTTGGCAAGTGACTTCCTGTGCTTGTTCCCAGGCAACAGAAAGTGAAGATTTCAGGTCCCTTGTGAAACGGCCTTCGGCCAATGAGGGGTTTTCCCAGGAAGCCAGATTAGGTTTGAGAATGGAGGGAGTGAAAGATAGACTAATTAGATGTTCTGAGAGAATCCATGAAAAACCCAGTTGTGTTCGGCATGGTCTCGTGGCTTCTTGGTTGGGTTTAAATTAAGTACTGTTTACTCAGTGCCTCTCAGAGGAGACATGGTTGCCATAAGGATGGCTTTCCTGTCTCAACTTTCAAATTCATGATTCAAGTTTCCTGTTTTTTCCTATGTTCCTTGAAGGGTTTGCCTTGGTAAAAGTTCCTGCTTTCATGCTTATGGATTTATGTTTGAGATTTTAGCTTTATTTATTTATTTATTTGTTCAATCTTATATTCCGCCCCTCCTGGCCGGCTCGGGGCGGTTCACACGCATGTTAAAATGCACTGTAAAACAGTGATACATCATAAAACAACAAGAATAAAAGTTGCAAATGGTGCAACAACAATAATAGTAGGCAGTTACAATCTCCAGGGGCATCAATCGAAGGCATTTCTGAACAATACAGTTTTGCAGGCCCTCCGGAATGGGGTAAGCTCCGCCATAGCCCGGACATCATCTGGCAACACATTCCAGAGCATTGGGGCAGCGACTGAAAAGGCTCGTTGCCTTGTGCTGGAGAGGTGGCAGGAGCGGACAGATGGTACCGTCAACAGGTTGCGCTCTTCCGAGCTCAGTGATCTCAGGGGAACGTATGGGGTGAGGCGGTCCCTCAGATACACCGGCCCCAGACCATGTAAGGCCTTGAAGGTCAGAACCAACACCTTGAAGACAATTCGGTACTCAATTGGAAGCCAGTGCAATTGCTGTAGGATGGGCGTGATGTGCTCTCTTGCCGGCGCTCCCGCCAGCAAGCGAGCTGCAGCATTTTGCACCAGCTTGAGTTTCCGAATTGTCGACAAGGGAAGGCCTATGTAGAGGCTGTTACAGTAGTCTAACCTCGAGATGACCGTCACTTGGATTACTGTGGCAAGGTCGTCCCTGGACAGGTAGGGGGCCAGTCGCCTAGCCTGTTGCAGATGGAAAAATGACGTTTTGCTGACCGCGGAGACCTGGGCCTCCATGGCCAGCAATGGGTTTATTGACTTCATGTACTTTGACATTTTTGGATTGATGCAATTTTGTATTTCTTACTCTACTGTACTTTTGGGCAATGCCCCTTTCCCCTTTGTATATGTTTCACTTAATGCACTTTTGTAGACAGTACTCCTGCACTCTGGTGTGATGCTGGGTGAAAAGGTGTCTCAAGGCTAGAGTGCAACACCTCTGCAATGAAAGGAGTAGCAGTACTCGGCAACTGTGCGAATCAGGCTTTGTGTGTCACAAATGATTTCACTGATTAAATACAATAATGTTTTTTTCATTTCAGGCTTAAAATAATAGGGTATTTGTAAGTTGTTGTGCACATTTGGTCACTATTTAACAACAAATTATTTAAGGTTTTTTTCTTCTCAGTGGTGTGAAAATCCCATAATGGTGCAGCTCTAAAGGACATTGTTCTGTGGACATATTCAACAGGTATTACTGTTGCTCCATGGTCAGCTGAGATTAGAGAGGAAATAATTTTTAAAGAAGTCCCAACTTTACTTTTGTAAGGAATTGGCATACACAACTAAATAGCAGTACCCAACCACAAGATGGAGTCAGAAGTCAACATTACAGATGTTGGAAGCATTCAAGGAATACCATAAAGCTGTCTCACCTTTCAGATGTTCTGAAATGTGGTCACCATATATTGTTAAAATGACATGTATTTAACAAACTAGCTGAGGACCCGGCGGTGCCCGGGTTATTTGAGGAAGCCATTGTGTGCCAAGGTTGGTTCCTATTAGATGTTTATGTGGCTTGCAGTGGTTTCAGGAACTTAGTGAAGGTACTGTGAGGGGGCCATGGTGCATCCCCCTCTAAACAGCACCAGGATGTTAAGTGGGTCATGGGGGCTTTGTGTGTCACATGTTGTCTTGATCATTCTCTGGATGAGGGTTGCAGTGGTGTCTGGAAGTGAGGGAAGGTACTGGAGGTCTCAGGATGAGTGTTGCAGCGGTCTCAGAAAGTGAGTGAAGGTACTTCAAATCCCATCATCCGTGGTATGTCCCACTCAAAACTGCACAAGGATGTAGAGTGGGTCATGGGTACTCTGTGTGCCAAGTTTGGGTCTGGTCTGTGATGTATACGGGCTGCAGTGTTGTTCGGGAAGTGAATGAGGTGAAGGTACTGCAAATCCCATCATTTGTGGCCCATCCTGCCCTAAATCACACCAGGTTGTGTAGTGGGCCTGTGGGCCCCTATTTGCTATGTTTGGTCCTGATCCGTCATTGCTGTGGGCCGCAGTGGCTGAGTGCCTGAGGCCTTTTGCTTTCCCTCTGAGTCACCTTAGAAGTGTATTGGGTGAAGGTACTGAACATTCCATTTCCAACAGAAAAAACTGTCAACTGGCTAACTTCAACTCCAGCCATTTATGCCTGCCTCAGGCCCTTACCTTTCCTCTCTGTCCTGTGTTGGAATGTTGGGAGGCTGGCCAGTCACAGCCATTTATGCAAATAATCTGACAGTTGCAGCCAATCGAAACGCTGGCACATATTCGCTCGTTCGCACCACCCACCCACCGCCCACAAAAACTGACTTTTATTATATACATACTGTAGATAAGTAAAACCTATGCACATCTGACTCTCTTTTTAAAGCTACTAGTGAAACTGAAGAGACAGCTTTTCCCTGCATTTCCCAGGATGGGGGGAAATCCAAATTCTGCCCCAGAATTTCCCCCTGACTTAGGGCCAGTGAGGCCAGTTGGACCAGTTCCCAAATGGGACCAACTGCAACTATCCCCACTGCCACCCTGAGTTCCCTGGACGTTGATGACCAGGGGGCTCAGGATGACAGTCTCTCATGTTGTGGCAGTCTCGAGACATGACATGAGTACTACCTGTTCCCTGTCACTTGTCCTGATGTCATCTGGGGCCACGGGAAGTACTGGGAAGAAAGTAAGGACCCCTTTGTTTTTACTAATGTCAGGGATAGTGAGTGGGAAGAGGCAGGAGAGCACTGCAACACGTGGGTGAGGGGAAGGGAACACTTAGGGTGGCCACCCAGCAATGTCAAACCATAATTAGTGTCACTGAGCAGTGCAGGCTCCCTTCCAGCTCTGTTGTGGCTAAGGAAGTACCTGTGGGGACATATGTCAGGACTAATTCAGTATTTTTGAACCACCCTCAAAATATGGTTCAGTGTAGACATATCCCAGGTTTTAAAAGATTGTTGTGTGGAACGTTTCACAGAAAAGACAATTGGTAGGCAGGCATCCTACTACTAAGCACAGTTCAGCCCAAGGACTTCATCACATTGGGGTCCTGAAGCTGGGGAACAGTGGGGGCCTTTGTTGGACAGTCGGGCAAATCTGGCAGGCAGCTTGGCAACCACGTCCTGCACTTCCCCATCCCACGGGGGAAAGCATCACTGCCTGCCTTCTCCCGTGCTTTCTCTGTTCTACCTTTTCTCTGTCGTAGAATGCTTTCAACATGGAACCAGGACAGAGCCAGGGCAGAGCCCCACCAGGCATAGCCCTGTGTCATGTAATGGGCTCCATCCAGCTCTGTCTTGGCTCCATATTGAAAGCGTCCTACGATGGATCCCAGACCTTGTGTGATGCAATGTTATTTAGCTAGAAGGGCATACAGTCATTAAAGGTAAAGGTGAGTGTTCGACTCTGTGGAGTGGTGCTCATCTCTATTTCTAAGCTGAAGAGCCAATGTTGTCCGTAGGTCCCAGCAAATATTGGGATAGTTGAAATTGCCCATGACTACTATATCTCTTCTTTGTGCCTGTTTGGTCAACTGTTGGCAGAAGACTTCATCATGTTCCTCATCCTGATTTGGAGGTCTGTAGTAGACGCCTACAACAAGATCTTTTTGAGTTCTAGTTCTCTTGATTCTTATCCAGATGCTTTCAAGCTGGTTTCCCGGATTGGTGTCTTGCATCTCTTCTGCAGCGTAACAGTTTTTGGCATATACAGCTACTCCGTCATGTGGCCGGCATGACTGCATGGAGCACTATTACCTTTCCGCAGAAGTGGTACCTATTGATCTACTCATATTTGCATGTTTTCATGCAAATAGGTTGGCAGAAGCTGGGGCTAACAATGGGAGCTCACCACGCTCCCCAGATTCAAACCACCAACCTTTTGGTCAGCAAGTTCAGCTCAGCGGTTTCATCTGCTGCACCGCTCGTGGCTCCCTGACAGTTATTGTCTGGACTTCAACGGGGATATAGAAATCAGGGAATTGCTCTTCCCGCTTCCGCAATCCTAATATAAGCAGATCTCAAGTAGATATCATCAGCAGGGCTTTTAGTAAACAAACTTGGCTGGGGGCGGGTGTGTGTGTGTGTGCTAGGAGTGGTATCCGTTCTCCAAACCTGATGTGAGATTTAGTCCTGAGGAAATTACCCACCAGCAGAAAATTTGCAGCTTGTTCAGCAGCCTCTTCCTGTTAGTGCACTACATAGAAGCAACCAAGCAGCACACAATGGGAATGAAAAGGCTGCTGTTGTTGTTTGAATGTATTCCTTTTGTGTAAACTCCAGCCTGAGATAACACTATTGAATTGGGATAGCAGTGTCATGTGTGATTTTAGATATTGTTTGTATATTGTTCTTTTACTTAGATATATGTAGTTTACTGTGTTAATTGTTGATGTATTGATTTTGTTTTTATTGTAATTTGTTGTTTGGGCTTGGCCCCATGTGAACCGCCCTGAGTCCCCATTGGGGAGATGGTGGCGGGTTATAAATAAAGATTATTATTATTATTATTATTATTATTACAGCAGTGGCCTCAAGTTGGTTTTGCTATTTCAAAAACATGAATTTAAAAGAGCAATTCAGAAAGAAAACCTTCTTTTCCACAGATGTGCAGCTGAAGGTTAAATGCTTGAGATGGACTGTACAGAAAAAGTTAAATGTAGAAGTAAACAAAGCCTTTCATTTTCCTACAAATACAGAGAAGTCAAGTTACGAGGGCAGGTCAATAAGTCCATGACTTTTTGAATTTCCCGCCTCTTAACTGAAAGGGCAACACTGCTCCTGTCAACAGGCACCTGTCAGTTGACTCCTGTCAAAATTTGAACAAGCTGCGTCATTCAGTTTGTGTTTGCCAGCCATTGATAGCAGACTACAGTGTGATTTGAGGAGAAAATGGAAAAAAGTGAATTTTGTGTGGTCATTAAGCATTATTTTTTTGCGGAAAGAAACCATCACTCAAACCAAGGCTAAGCTTTATAAATACTATGGGGACTCTGCACCATCAATTTCAATGGTAAAAAAGTGGTTTACTGAATTTCGTTGTGGCCGTACAAGCACGGACGATGCCGAACGTTCTGGACGCCCAGTTGAGGTCTCTACACCCGAAACAATTGAAAGAATTCATGATATGGTGTTGGCCGATCGGAGATTAAAAGTGCGACAGATTGTGGAAGCCATAGGCATCTCACATGGCTCAGTGTTTTCAATTTTAAATGATCACTTGGGTATGAGAAAGCTTTCCGCAAGATGGGTGCCGCATTTGCTCACAATGAACAGTTTCCATGACAACAATCCATGAATTGGGATATGAATTACTCCCTCATCCACCCTATTCTCCGGATTTAGCCCTGAGTGACTATTTCTTGTTTCCAAACCTGAAGAAATGTCTCGGCGGAAACAGATTTGACTCCAACGATGAAATCATCTCACAAACAACTACCTATTTTGATGACCTCAACAAATCTTATTTTTTGGAAGGGATTAAAAAATTGGAGAAACGTGTATAGAGCTCAAAGGAGCCTACGTTGAAAAATAAAATGATTTTTTATCCAAAAACCTGTGTTTCATTCAAAAAGTCACTGACTTATTGACCCGCCCTCGTAGAAAAGAGGTGCTTGAGTGAGAATGGGTCATTTATGTCTGCCAATGAATTGGGGGCTCACTAGACTTCGCCAAAAGAAATCCCAGTTAAAAAAGAAAACCCAGCAAAGGCCAATGGCTTTAGGAACTGATTTATGGCGAATATCATGGATCCCTGTGTAGCGAAAATGTGGTTATCTTGACACAGGCGATTGGTGCCTCTTACCTCCTTGGAGAACCCACTCCACAGGATCTTATTTTCATTGATAAACAGCCTCTCTCCTTTCTTGGCATAAACATTATAATGTCCAACCTCCTCAAACACAATGGAGCCATCCTCTGGCGACAGGTGCCAATTGATGATGGAGTAATTCCCTATTAGGCCACCGGACTCATCAAAATCCACTTGTTCACCCATATTATTCGTGAAGTTCAGATGACGTAGATGTTTCAATACCTAGAGGTAAAAAGACACAGAGACATGATGGAAATATCACTTGAAGATGAAACACAGTCTATTTCCGAGAGACTAGCTGAGCCTGGGAGTTTTGGCAACAGTTACATGTCTAGGTTTTCTGTGCAGGAGCTTGCCAAGTCGGTTTTATATTTCTGCTTCTGGGATGCTGGATACCTAAGGACCATTTCAATCTCTCTCAAAGGACATTGTGTGAGCCAATGACTGTATATATGTTGCTCTGCATAACAAAGAGTAAACATCTTATTCTTTACTGATCATCTGTGTGGCATATCTTTTCTTTAGCAAGACAATGTGTGGACTGGTAAAGACGTGAACTATGCATGATTTTCATTCCGCCACAATTTCTGCCAATGATATGTAGTTTTCTCTGCTTTCCAAACTCAACAGCTAGCAGTTGTATTCTTACTAGGGATGTCAATGCTGCACTATTTCATATCGCCAATGCTCCATTATTCTATTCTCACAATCGAGGACAAAGGATTTCAGTAGTTTTCTCCTTGTTGAGGGAGAAAACAAATACTTTAGTGTAGTATTCTCTTCTAATTTGAATTTCTCGATATTGTGAAATAATTATTCTATGGTGAAAAAAAAAGTTTCCTAAGCAGGATTTATTTTTTGCACAGAAAACAGAGTTTTTGTGTGAGTAAATATGGTAGCTACATGGGTGGGTTGTTTGTTTTTTTTGTAATGCAGACTTTCAAAATTGGGATGTGCATTACATTCATTGGTGTATTATATTTGAGTAAACACTAGTAGGTCTAATTGTAAAAAAGTTATGGAATTTCTAACTCAGTATAAAAAGCAATAGTTAACATGTCCAATTTTCATAATTGGAATGCAAATTATATTAGTTTGTCTAATTAGAATAATTTACATAATGCACATATTAATTGCCTGGATTCGAGGAAGTGGAATACTTTACCTTAATTACATGAGGCAGAATAACTACACAAAAAAAGTTTTATCTGGAAAGTGAACTTGGATTATATGAAATCCAGTAGACAAATAAAAATCCTATTCTGCAGTAACATCAAGAAATCAGAGTTAACAAGATGTACTCCTGCATCTTTCAGCTTGAACTCATAGAAAGAAACAAAGCAAGTGAAATGTATCTCATCTCTTCCTTTCCAAGTGAGGAAGCTTCATTTTCATGAATTAAGCCAGTGTTTTTTAACCTTTTTTGAGCCGCGGCACATTTTTTACATTTACAAAATCCTGGGGCACACAACCAACCAAAATGACACTCTAACACAGTAATACATATAGTTAATATGTTTTTAAATGCATTTATACACTCAGTGTGAAACCTGCACCTATTTCGATGAACACAACATAGATATCCTGGCAGGAATGGCAGAAAGACACAAACTTCCCACACAGAACTCCCATAACCAAAGGAAAATACTATAAGAGTTTGGTGGGTTTTGGAGTTGTAGTTCACCTATATCCAGAGAGCACTGTGGACTAAAACAATGTTGGATCAGGACCAAACTTGGCATGACTATTCAATATGGCCAACTATGAACACACATGGAGTTTGGGAAAAATAGACCTTGACATTTTGGAGTTTCAGTTTCTAGGATTTATAGTTAACACACAATCAAAGAGGTACATCAGTTTAACAACTGAGAAACTTGATTGCCTTGCATGAATGCCATTTTCCAAAAAGGTTATGACACTCACAGGTCATGCTTTTTACCGAGAGGTTATGGCATCATTATATAAAAAGGTTGTAACTTTTAACAAAGTTATATCTTTCCAAAGATCATAAAATTCCAAAAAGGTTAAGGACATTTCCATTTTCCAAAAGTTATTAACCCTACCTTATGCTATTCAAAACTAACTGTAGTCTCTGTTGCGTGTCGCCATCTTGTATTACCTTTTGTGTCGCAGTGTTTTAATGTACGGCCTATTATGCCTTTTTATCTGTTGTTTTAATCGTGGTTTTAATCTTTGCTGTGTTTGGCTGTTTTTATGAACATGTTGTGAGCCGCCCCGAGCCGTTGGGAAGGGCGGCAAACAAGTACGAATAAATAAATAAATAAATAAATAAATAAAATGATAGATATTTGGTTGGAGTTACAGTTAAAAAATGTACCTGTTCCAACTTACATACACATTCAACTTAAGAACAATTCTACAAATCTTGTTGAGGTATTGAAATTAGTGTGCAATAAATGGCGTCTGAGAATCAATGAAAGGTATGATTGAGTTTGGTTTTTTTGGCACTTCTGGAAATTATGCAACACGAGAAAGAAAAAAAGGGAATAACTAGAAATTGAGGCAGAGCAAAATCAAGAGAAGCTGTTGAGTGCCAAAAGCCTTTGTACGGTTAGCTAGTGAGCAATCTTGAACGTGACTGAGCAAATCTACACAGGCCACTTACTTCAGCCATGGGCTAGAGTCCAGATTCTCTGGGAGGGTCGAACTGGATTTAGTTCCGCTGGATGGCCACTCTCACCTGTGCCATCTTGTTATCACCATAATTGTGGCTACAGAGCTCCAACCATTCCTGGGTATCCCCACTGTTCCCCCCTCCCTGAGTCAAGCGCCCTTGCTTTCATTGACAAAAGTGCCCAGGGTCAGCCAAAAGCCCCGTGGCTGCAGCTAGAGTGTTGACAATATGTTACAGGTAAATGCCAACGACATATTGGAAAGCAGGATAGTGGCGCTGTTCCATGTGAACACTACCCCCCAAGATGTGAATCTGCTCTGGAGCATTCTCCAAATTTCCTTAATGTGGGGGTACATCCATCTCACATTGCTGGTGAGACGGTTCAGTGTGTCATGTAAATTCTCACCAACATCAAGTATATTGCCCATGTAAATGTGCCTCATATCTTGCATACCAATTTCTAACTCAATTCATAAGAGAATAATAATTTGACCTAGCTGTTCTCTTACCTCCTTGGAAATAATCACAGAAATAGAAACACACGTTATACTGTCGACCTTTGCTGCTCAAGGTTGCATATATTGCTCTCAAACAAGATGCTTCCCCTAGCATGTCAGTTGGAAATCTCTTAACATACAGCCCTTGACCGCTTGCTGTCCAGAAGAGAATTTTGGGCAACCTGTGAGAACTATAGAGCAGTGTTTTTCAACCTTTTTGAGCCGCGGCACATTTTTTACATTTACAAAATCCTGGGGCACACCACCAACCAAAATGACACAAAATGACTCTCTAACACAGTAATACATATAGTTAATATGTTTTTAAATGTATTTATAGACTCAGTGTGAAACCTGGGCCTGTTTCGATGAACACAACATAGATATCCTGGCAGGAATGGCAGAAAGACACACACGAAGGTCTTGCTCAACAGCTGGGAGTTATAGTTCAACCGCAATCAAAGAGCATTCTGGACTCCACCAATGATGGAATGGAATCAACCTTCCCACATAGAACTACCATAACCAAGAGAAAATACTGTAAGAGTTTGGTGGGCCTTGAGTGTTGGAGTTGTAGTTCACCTATATCCAGAGAGCACTGTGGAGGAGAGGGAGGAAGACGTAGGGTGAGTCTGCGCAGTAGCGCCCGCACGGGTCACGTCTTTCTCCCTCCCCCCTCCTGCAGAAGCGGAAGCGTGAACAAAGCGAGGCAAAGCAAGCAGAGTGAGGCTGGGAAGAAGGGAGCCCGAGTGGAGAAGAAAAAGTGTTCGGCAGGAGGGGGAAGAAAGGGTATTGGAGGTTCCAATTTCCCACGGCACACCTGATGATCACTCACGGCACACTAGTGTGCCATGGCACACTGGTTGGGAAACACTGCTATAGAGGATATAAAAGAAAATAATATGCAATGAATGCTTTCTCCACACATAACTTGTACCTAACATGACCTTGTAGTGTCTCACATAACCTGCCTTCTACTAGTCACTATTGTGCATGTCATGTAACTTGGTGGGTGGGTTGCCACTGCATACTATTTCATGTTTGTCACATGTTCCACAGCAACTAACCATCATCAATCTGCATCTAGTCTGAGAGGAGTTAGAGTGGTTGTATCTTTTCACTGTGTTTTTGGTCAATACTGGTATTGACCAGGGACACTAGAGGCAAAATACAGTAGAGTCTCACTTATCCAACCTTCGCTCATCCAAGGTTCTGTATTATCCAACGCAGTCTGTCTCCCGCCTGGACTCACAGCTGTTTCAATACATTGCGATGTTTTGGTGCTAAATTCGTAAATACAGTAATTACTACATAACGTTACCATATACTGAACTGCTTTTTCTGTCGATTTGTTGTAAAACCTGTTTGGGTGCTTAATTTGTAAAATCATAATGTAATATGAAGTTTAATAGGCTTTTCCTTAATCCCTCTTTATTATCCAACATTTTTGCTTATCCATCGTTCTGCCGGCCTGTTTATGTTGGATAAGCGAGACTCTACTGCACTGTGCTTTGTTTGCTGAGAGGTAATAGCCATTCCTATACAATACATTCTTTGTCACAATTTTGAATCAAAACATCCTAATTTAACCTGTTTAGACACTAATCTATACACATAAAAGAAGTGAAAATTTGTGTGTATGTGACTGGGGTGTCCACTTACACAGAGAGGTTCCCACTTCCACAAACAGCCATAGTTCCTCACAACATCCAAGGATGGCTGCCATAGATGTGGGCAAAATGTCAGGAGAGAATGCTAATGCCTTCCAGACGTTGATGTAGATTTTTTGTGTGGAAAGGTTGGACATGCATCATAAATGTGAAATGTGCAAGTAAGCTGTGCCAGAGACCAGCATTTCTCAAGCTTCCTAATGCTGTGACCCCTTAATACAGTTCCTCATGTTGTGGTGATCTCCAACTGTAAAATTATTTTAATTGCTACTTCATAACTGTCATTTTGCTACTGCTATGAATCGTAAAGTAAATATCTGATATGCAGGATGTATTTTCATTCACTGGATCAAATTTGGCACAAATACCCGATATGCCCAAATCTGAATTTTGTCATTTGGGAGTTGTAGTTGCTGGGATTTATAATTCACCTACAATCAAAGAGCATTCTGAACCCTACCTACGGAATTGAACCAAACTTGGCACACAGAACTACCACGACCAACAGAATACCGGAAGGCTTTAGTGGGCACTAACCTTGACTTTTGGAGTTATAGTTCACCTACATTCAGAGAGCAATGTGCACTCAAACAATGATGGATCTGGACCAAACTTGGACCAGATTCCCAATATGCCCCAATGTGAATACTGGTGGAGTTTGGGGGAAAATAGACCCTAACATTTGAGAGTTGTAGTTGCTGGGATGTATAGTTCACCTACAATGAAAGCACATTCTGAACCCCCACCAGTGACAGAATCGGGCCAAACTTCCCACACAGAAACCCCATGACCAACAGAAAATACTGTGATTTGTTATGGTCTCTGGAGACTCCCTCGCGACTCACTCAGGGGTCCTGACATATAAATAAAAGTGATATAAGCAGTACATATATCACTTTTATTCAAATGCTCTTATTTTCAACTGTAAGCACAGCTCCAGAAATCAGTTTTTGAGGCTGCCGTTTTTTTTAGATCACAATCCCATTCACCTGTATTTGAAAATAAGTCTGACTGAGTACATTGGGACTTCTGATCAGCTGACTGTGCTTACAGTCCTACACAGCAATATGTCTAATTGAAATTGACCATTTTCTTTTGAGCTAGGATCTCGTCATATCCCACAACTGTGCTTTCTCCAATGTTATAGCATCCCCTTTGCAAGATAAATTGTGTTTTTATCTTAATATTAACTGAACCAGACCTTTAAGATTATTTCTGGAATATTGAGCACTCACCCACCCTTCTCACACTTTTCTTTCTCTGAAGAGCTAAAAGCCAACGGAAAAAAGTCAATGCAATGAAGCAGAATTCCTTTCATTACTGCAATAGTAAATAGTATCCTCTTTCCTTTGCACTAACAGGTCCATTATCTATATTCCTGGGCTTGATAAATGATAACAACCTCTTCTGCAATCGGGGCTTTACACGCACTTCGCTACCTGCCTCCCTAGGGCGGCCACCTCCGCTAAAAATCTTCACAACGACATATCCACAGCAATCTGCACACCTCACCGTTGGCATTGAAAAACAAAACGTTTCATGCTTTTGTTTCATGTTACTATCCCTTTTGTCACTGCTTAGATTTGCCCTAAATGAACCATGCTTCTTTCAAACGCTGCTGAATTGATTCTTTGGTATTCATGTTTCTATCTTTAGTTACAAAACATACATGACGAGCTCTTAACAGTGACCGCTTTGGCTAATTATTGACAGTCCGTAACCTGTAAAAAGCTGCAGAAGTCACACCGTGGAAAGGGCAGAGGATGTGGATTTTTCTAAATGCTTAAAAAAGCATTCAAAAGGAAGGCGGTAATTATCTATTACTACGCATCAAAATGTTCTGTCCATATGGCAGGCTGGTTGTGGATACAATGTGCATTGGTGCAATTCCCCGTCAGTGGGATCCTGCAAGTTTTTCCTCACTGTGTTCTCAAGGGTTAGTATTTTACCCATATAGCAGTGAACACCAGAAAGTTTTAAAAAGAGAAAAGTAATATCTATATATATAAAAAGAGAGTGGTCGTGGGTCCCAGCAAATAGGCGCGAAAACTACATGTCCCAGACACACGAAAAACGGCAGGCCACTAATCCATACCCCAAGGTCCCTATACGGCCCACAAAAAAACCCTGAAACACAACGCAACACCCCCCAAAACACCCCCGTGCCACAACATTACCACGCATGTGTGAACAGCGGCGGCTGCAGCGGCACTCCTCCTCCAATGCTCCCTCCCACCCCTCCTCCACGCGCCGACACATTACCTCGCTCCGGGACACGACCCGCCTCTCAGCCGCTCCCAAACCCCACCCGCGCCGCCAACACAGTGCCCCCCTCCTCCGCCGCTTCCAAGCCGCTCCTGCACCCGGGCCGCGCGGCCCAAAACGGACAAGGTGCCTCCTGCACGGCCCGGGTCCGTCACCAGCTAAGAGGCGGTGGAGAAGGCCGAGGAGGCGACGGCGGCCTGGGTCCGGAACCGGATGGCAGCCAACAAGGAAGGCCAAGGACGCGGCAAAGAAGCCGGCCAAGATGGCACCCACGCAACCCAGGTCCATGGGGTGGCTGGAAGACGACGGAGACTACACCTCCCAGAAGGCTCTGCGCTGCTCACTGGGAAGGAGGGGCGGGGCCTTCTGGGAAGTGTAGTCCCATGGCCGTGCCCGCCTCCTCCGCCTTCTCCCAGCCACTTCCGGACCACAGTGTGAGTGAGGCCTTGTGTAGAGCCCACTCTCAGTCAACTGCAAATCCCAGGGTTCCGTAGGATCCCGCCTTCCTTGTTTCGAGGCCTCAAACGTAGCACCAAGAGGGCCACAACACGAGGGTGGCAGGACCCCGAAGCCCTCACTTTTCCCTCCCTTCCTCACCGGCAACACTGGCAGGCCCCTCATAGGCTCACTCGCTTATCCTCGTTGTCGGACATCTTGAAGCAATTAGGCAGCGCACGCGCACCACGAACTCCTGCTTAAGCAAGCATCTTCTGCGAGTGGGAATACTTCCGGCATAGGCCTTGACGTCAGCGGAAGTGGGGGAGGGAGCTGGTTGCCATGGTGACGGGAGCCGCCAGCTCAGGTAAGCGCGAGGGGGAAGTGGTGAGGAGGGTGCTCCTTAGGTAGAAAGGAGGAAGCAGGTGGTCCCCTCTTGAGATTTGAAAATAATAAACTCCCATAAGACTGGGACGAGAATTAGGCAGCGTTTTTATTTGTTTCAACATTTATATTTATTTTTTGGGGTCCATGATGTGCGCCCCCCTTTGCTTGCGCCCCTAGGCCATAGCCTAGGTTGGCCTTATGGGTAATCCGGGCCTGGGTATTACACTGAACTTTTGGACCAATTGAAGGCAGCTCTGAAGCCCAAAAGGCATGGCAAGCTGTCCAAAGGAATCTTGTTCCTGCAAGACAATGCCTCCGCTCACACGGCACAAGCGTCCATGAGCTAGGCTTCCAGCTAGTTGACCACCCACCTTATTCACTGGATCTAGCTCCCTCCAACTATGATTTGTTTCCAAACCTAAAGAAACACCTCAAAGGTACCAAATTTCACACCATTTCTGATGCCATGGCTGCTACGGATGACTAGTTTGAGACACAACTGAAATCTTTCCTTTTGCAAGGCTTACAGAACGTGGAATACTGATGTTAGAAGTGTGTTGATATCAGTGGAGAGTATGTGGAATAAATGTAAAGTTTCATCTTCTTATCTTGTGTCTTTCTGGGTAAAGCCAAAGACTTATCAGCAGACCCTCGTATTTTTGCTCTTGTGGTTTAGAAAAAAAGGGGCTTTTAATTCCTTTTGGATCTTTTTACTGTTGGAGACATGAATAAAGCTAAATAAACATAAGCTAGCAAAACGTGGCTGTAAAAGGAAACTCCCCAACTGAATTGAGTAGTGGTACTTAAGAACTGTAAGGAAGGTCATAAAAGGCTAATAATAATAATAATAATAAATCTGTATGTAAATTGGAACAGGTGCATTTCTTAAATGTGTTCTCCATATATATGTATGTATGTATGTATTTATTTATTGCTCAAACTTACTATACCGCTCTATCCCGAGGACTCAGAGCGGTTCACAGTTTGACAAAGAAATACAAAGCATACACAAATAGAACATACAGAGCATACACAAGGTAAAAACATCAACAGGGGAGACCACAGCCAATAGGGGAGGGAAGCCAAGCTCATGCCCAAAAGGCAGAGCCATCCGGTCAGAGCTAACAAGCACGTCCGTCGAAAGGGGGGAGCCGAGGAGGGTCCCACAGATCGAAGAGCGTCCTTAAAGACTCAAGGTCCATGCAGTGGCGAACATTGCTGGCTTGTGGGTTAGGTCTCATCATCGGCGGCTTGTCCACCCTCCTGGATTGGAGGTTCGCCGACGGAGGCACCTCGCGCCTGAGGGCCACGTTCCAGAAAGTCCTGGAACGGAACCCTCCGGAGGTCACCTTCCGAAGCAACGCAGGTCTCCCTTGCAGAGGTGTTGCAGCGCAGGGCTGAGATTTCCTCCGGCCCCGCCCCCTGCCCCGCCTCTGTTTCGTCTGAGGTGGCGGAGGATTTTTCAGGTGTTTACTAATCCTCCCGCCGTGACTCGGGCCATGCCATCGGCTGTCCATGACCCCTAGGCATCCCATCGGGACACCGGGGAGGGGGACCGGCCTCAGGGCCTCCAATGTCAGCAATGTTCCCGGTCACAGGGCCACCGACAGCAGCAGGCCGGCCACCAGTAGGTGGGGGTGCAGACATGAGAGGCATAGGACCTTGGGAACCTTGAAGGGGGTTCAGTGGAATTTTACAGGCCCGGCGACGAGGTCGTTCCCCGGGTACCTTAGCCAGCACCTGGGCCACGTTTAGTGCCTCTAGTGGTGGTCTCGCCAGCAATGATTGTCTCAGAGTACAGTCGGGAGGGGGGGTGGCCTCAGCCCCTGGGATATGCAGGGGGGGCGGGGTTGAGGACGCCGAGCAGCTCAGACTCGGCGCCATCTTGGGATCCCCGGCCAACGCCTCCCTCGGCAGGCCCAGGGAGGCCCTGCGTCCCAATGCCCCCCAGGGGCTCCACCAGGGCGTTTCCAACTCTCCAGCCATGGCCCCGTCCTCAGGCCTCTTCTCAAAAGGGAGGCCTCCTCCGCTGGTCGGCTGGCACCCCTCCGCTCGCCCCTCAGGAAGCGGGCCTGGCGGGCCTGGGAGCAGCCCGGTCTGCAGGCCCACAGCCAGCGGCCTGCACGCCTCTCCCTCGCTGCCTGCCTCCTCCTCTGTTTCCACGGGGTCCGAGCATCTGCTCAGCGAGTCGGCCGCCTCTCCCACGCCGCTCGCCTCTCGCCGCTCACCACTCGCTGCTTCATCTTTCTCCCTGGGGTCCGGTCGCAGCGGAACCCGATGCGGCCGGCTTGGCCCTCCGGGGGCCACGGCTCCTCCGGTCCCAGGAGCAGGGTCCAGGCCTAGTATGTATATACTAGCTTGGGGACCCGGCGGTGCCTGGGTTATTTGAGAAAGGCATTGTGCGCCAAGGTTGGTCTTTGGTACTTCAAGTCCCATCATCCATGGTCCATGCTCCTCCAAACTGCAGTAAAAGATAGAGTGGGTCATGGGGGCTCTGTGTGCCAAGTGTAGTCTTTATAGGTCCAAGTATACGTGCCAAGTGAAGTCTTTATAATATTATTATTATTTATACCCCGCCACCATCTCCCCAACGGGGACTCGGGGTGGCTAGCATGAGGCCAAGCCCTTCCAAAATACAACACAGTAAAATACAAAATACAACACAAAATACATCAGAAATAATAATTTTTAAAAATACAATTACAAAACAAATGAAGTGACACAAGAAATTCACACACAAGAACCGAATAAAATACTTGTTAATTTGTTATTATATGGTTTTATATGGGGGGGGGGTTGCCTTGTTGCTGTGTTGTATTGAGGGCAGAGACTGCCTGTGTAAACCGTCCCGAGTCGCCTTCGGGCTGAGAGGGGCGGAATAGAAACGTGACAAATAAATAAATAAATAAATAAAATGGGCAGACCAAGTGGACACGATAAAATGATAAAAACTCTGGGTGTGATAGGAGTAGAAGATAACAAATGAGGGGGACCAAGAAAATGAAAAAGTGGGAACAGCCTTTCAGTTTAGGATGGGGAGGGGGGGGAGTGCATCATAGGGGAACACTATAGATGGGGCCACACAACTGGAGAGGATGGTCACTCTTCAAAGGCACAATGGAAAAGCCAGGTCTTCAGATTTTTCTTAAAGTCTGCTAAGGAGGGGGCTTGCCTGATTTCACCTGGTAGCGAGTTCCAAAGATGGGGAGCCACAGCAGAGAAGGCTCTCTCCCTCGTTCCCACTAATCTTGCCTGTGACTGTGGGGAAGCGAGAGGAGAGGATCTGAGAGGTCGTGCAGGTTGGTAGCAGGAGATGCGGTCACGAAGGTAGGCGAGTCCCAAACCGTTTAGGGCCTTATAGGTGATGACTTGAACCTTGAATTGGGACCGGAAGATGAACAGCAGCCAATGGAGCTCCTTAAACAGGGGGGTTGACTGCTCCCTGTAATTCGCCCCAGTTATTAATCTGGTTGCTGCACGTTGGACCAATTGGAGTTTCTGGGCCATCTTCAAGGGAAGCCCCACGCATTGCAATAATACAATCTAGAGGTATTAATAAACCTGAGAGGCTGGACAACTGCTAGCAGCAGCGTATGTGGTTAACAAAGAGTTAAAGACTGTTTACCTTAGATACAGCCATAACTAAGAAGAGTGACCATGAGCAAGTGAATATCTCAACTTTTAAAGACAAAACAAAAGTGAATGAGATAGAAATTAGAAAGAACACACACTCCACTGCCATTGATTGTGTAGCAGATATTATTCCAAGATAATCCCAATTATTTTAAATCAATTGACGAATGTCAAATATACTTTAGGCTACTGCTTATTCTGGAATATGCTGAAAGTTTTAGGAATTCTGAGGCAAGTGGCTGCAAAAAGAACTAGAAAAACGTCTGTGGACCAACTGATATCCCCCCAACTATTTGATGAATTGAAGATGATGAAAAGGGATCTCTCTGCTGATATGAAAAATATACATAGACTTTCATAGAATCATATAGTTGGAAGAGACCACAAGGGCCATCCCGTCCAACTCCCTGCCATGCAGTAAGACACAATCAAACCAGCACCGACAGACGGGCTCTGCTTAAAAACATCTGGAGAAGGAGACTCCACCACACGTTGAGGAAGCATATTCCACTGCTGAACGGCTCTTGACATCAAAAAGTTCTTCCCAATTTTTAGGTGGAATAATTATTCCTGCAATTTGAATCCATTGCTCCATGTTCTAGTCTCCAGTGCAGCAGAAAACAAGCTTAGCCCCCTTCTAATATGAGATGCCTTCAAATATTTAAAGATGGTTATCATGTACCCTTTCTTGAATATCAAGCAAAAAGTGGGTGCTAGAAATAATATCGTACAAAAGCTGACTGGCATAACCTGGGGATCACCACCAGACACAATGAAGTCATCTCCCCTTGCACTTTGCTCCTCTGCTGCTGAATACGAATGCCAAGTGTGGAATACATCTCACCACGTTAAAACAGTGGATATGGCTCTTAGTGAGACATGCTGCATTGTCACAAGATGTCTACATGTTACACCACTGGAGATGGTATTAGCTGGTATTGCACCACCTGCCATCCATTGGGAAGTAGCAGCCCTCAATGAAAGGACCAAGGCATTGACATCTCCGGCCCATCCTCTGTTCGGATATCAGCCAGCATGCCAATTATTTAAATCAAGAAACAGCTTCCTAAGACCTACAGAGATACTTGCAGGAATACCTGAGCATGCAAGAGTCCAAAAGTGGCAGGTTAAAACCCAGATCCTCAATCAGTGGCTGAAACCTGATGAAAAACTCCCTCCTGTGTACACAGAAAGCTAGGCTACTTTTATTTGGACGCCTCTGGTAAAAGTATGAAAGCTTGCACATTTAGATGGACCCTTAGACTCAATGGCTCTTGTGGTGTAATCCAGTGTTTTTCTACCTTTTTTGAGCCGCGACACATTTTTTACATTTGCAAAATCCTGGGGCACACCACCCAAAATGACACAAAATGACACTCTTAACACATTAATACATATAGTTAATATGGGATTTATAGTTAACACACAATCAAAGAGCATCCTGAACTCTTGCAACAATGGAATTGAACCAAACTTAGCATATTGAACTCTCATTACCAACAGAAAGTACTGAAAGGGTTTGCTTGGGAATTGACCTTGAGTTTGGAAGTTGTAGTTCACCTACACCCAGAGAGCACTGTGGACTCAAACAATGTTATGTTATATTGTTGTTTCTTTTCTATCCAGAATCACAATGGTCCCTAAAACAGACATGGAAAAACTTTGGCCCTCTGGGTGCTTTGGACTTCAACTCCCACCATTCCTAACAGCCTGAGGCCCTTTTCTGCTTAAGTGGCTGAGGGAGGAAAAGGGCTTGAGGCTGCTAGGAATGGTGGGAGTTAGAGACCAAAACACCTGGAAGGTCCAAGTTTGCCCATGCCAGCTTTCGACAGAGACCTCTTCCTCCCCTTCCCCTTCGCACCCTTTCTTCCCCCTCCTGCCGACAACTTTTTCTTCTCCACGCGGACTCCCTTCTTCCCAGCCTTGCTCTGCTCGCTTTGCCGTCATTTTGATCCAAGGGGGCAGCAAGGGGGCAGCGTGTGTTCAGGAGGGGAGGGGGGAGGAAGGAAGTTGTGGGGTAAGTCTGCGCAGTAGCGCCCGCATGTGTCACGTCTTCCTCCCTCCCCCCTCCTCTCCTGAACACACTCACGCTGCCCCCTCGGATCAAAATGGTGGCAGAAGCAGCAGCATGAGCAAAGCGTGGCAAAGCAAGGCAAAGCAAGGCTGGGAAGAAGGGAGCCCGAGTGGAGAAGAAAAAGTGTTCAGCAGGATGGGGAAGAAAGGGTATTGGAGGTTCCAATTTCCCACGGCACACCTGATGATCGCTCACGGCACACTAGTGTGCCGTGAGTTTGGAAACACTGGTGTAATCTATGATTCTGTTAGTCTGTTCTTTTATAAAATGGTTTCTTGAGATTATTTCCTCGCCTCAAAGGAAAAGCTTTCCCTAGTCCTAGTAGCTGAGTTCTTTCAAAGGGAGGTATCAGGGACTTGATTCCAGTTATTGCCTTCTAAACACTATAAGTTCTACATTCTATATTTTAAGAATGAGCAACGAAGCCATCAATCAACTTTATTTGTTCTAATCCCAAGACTGAAAACAATATTGAGACTGAATGATTTTATAAAAACATATCACCTGATAAAGCCCAAATGCTAATTTATGGAATGGCAAATGTCAGTTTGCTGAGCATAAATAAGATTAATGTGGCGCAATGAAGAAGTGCTTTGTAAAGCCCTGGTTTCACATTAGATGAACCCAATGACACGGAGTCGGACTACCAGCATGCCGATTGCCTCTTTAAATGACATTTCACAGACGAGTTGCAAAGTCATTTGTTTAACTCCCCAGAATTTAAACATCAGAATGAAATGGGAAGTTCACACAGTTGAGTAGTACATTTTCTTCACCCAAGTCATATGGAGGAAATCAGGGCGTTTTCAAACATATGCATTTTTATTGGCAATGACACAAAAACAAGACTAGCAGAAGTTATTTTGCTCCCTTGGGTGGACATTCCTAATTACTCTCCTCCCTACTATGCTAATATACATTTTCACAAACTTACATTTTTCTACCCTTTTATCAGAAGTCACAGAACAGTGACTAACTACCTGCCTATTCAAAGAAGTACCCACACTGGAACAAAGCAAAAAGTATACATCGAATTCTATTACATTTTTTTGTCTTATTTATATATACCTTAACTAAAAAGCACTGTAAATTAATTTGAGAACTGTATTACATATAGTATATAAGCGCTCCATGCAGTCATGCCAGCCACATGACCTTGGACGTGTCTACAGACAACGCCGGCTCTTCGGCTTACAAATGGACATGAGCACCAACCCTCAGAGTCGGACATGACTGGACTTAATGTTAGGGGAAAACCTTTACTTTTATCTCTATAGTACATAAGTTGTTGCTGATGCTGCTGCTCTTGTCACCCATTCAGAAGCAGCCTTGCAGCACCTAACATCCTGCTTTGCAGCAGCTGCAAAGCTATTTGGGCTGGAAGTCAGCCTGAAGAAAATGGAAGTTCTCTACCAGCCCGCACCACAGGAAGAACACCATCATCCCCATGTCAGCATAGGCAAATCTGTGCTTAACAAGTGACTCAAGCCTAAACAGAACAAAATACAAGCATATAGCAAAATGTATCAAAATATATTATTAAAGTACATAACAAGATGAGGACGCTCCCTCTAATTTCAATTCAATAATGATACTGGCTCTATATGGCCACATACAATATATACATCCATATATCGTGAACACAGAAAGTCCCGTATCAGCGCTTTCCTTCTATGCTACAAGTAACGCGATTTCGCAATACTGCCCAAACTAAACGACTTCAAGATATAAGGGCTACAGAGGGAACAGTACTCACTGTCCTGTAGATCTTCTGTCCTCAAATGAAGCACTTGTATGTCCGCAATGAGCCCCTTATTTCTCCAAGGTTCGCCCAAGTGGGCGCCTTTTGCAACCACCCGTAAATGCCGCGGTAACTGGAGAACGCCGTAAAGCACACCCGCTCCGTCACGCAGGAAAACTTTTGCGACTGCTGCACTGTTTAGGTGGCGTTTTTGAACTGGGTGACTTGAGAATGGGATTTTTAGGGCAGATGCGAAGGGTAGTGTCCAATAGAAAGGAAGTAAAGGTAAACACGCAAGGTAGTTGCTGAGGGGGAGTCCCAAGAAGACAGGGAGATGGCTTCAATCCGTAGAGAAGGAAGAGGAAGGGTGTCCTCCAAGCAGCGTCAAAGTAAAGTTCAAGCGGTTAGCTGCAACACTAAAAGTCTTCAAAGTATAAGTTTCCAATATAATATTTATTATTTTGAATAGTTCTGTGGCATGGAAAACATATATCTATTCCCAAATGGGGATGTGGAATCGAGGAAAACTTCTCTTCAAACAGTTCATAAATTCTCAGAGTCCTTATATCCGAATTAAATCATAGGTAAATATCATCACATATATGTCGGATTAAGGAACTTCTGGGGGTCGACGGACTAAATATTAAAGGCCTTGCCGTTTTCGGGAGACCAGCTTCATCGGGACCCAAAATCATAATATTGTTTTGTATTCCACTTTTGTCCGTGCATCATATTATCATTTTCATATATCTCAGTGGGCGCAGCCACTGCTTAGCATAGTAGTCAACGGTCCGTTGACTACTATGCGAAGCAGTGGCTGCGTCCCACTCTGAGATATATGAAAATGATAATATGATGCACGGACCAAAAGTGGAATACAAAACAATATTATGATTTTGGTCCCGATGAAGCTGGGTCTCCCGGCGAAACGGCAAGGCCTTTAATATTTAGTCCGTCGATTTCAGAAGTTCCTTAATCCCGACATATGTGATGATATTTACCTATGATTTAATTCGGATATAAGGACTCTGAGAATTTATGAACTGTTTGAAGAGAAGTTTTCCTCGATTCCACATCCCCATTTGGGAATAGATATATGTTTTCCATGCCACAGAACTATTCAAAATAATAAATATTATATTGGAAACTTATACTTTGAAGACTTTTAGTGTTGCAGCTAACCGCTTGAACTTTACTTTGACGAGATGGCTTCAATCCGCCTACGGGTAAGCATTAATGGACCCAATCCCGTTTCGTATCCACTTCCTCAGGGCGGAATCTACAATTTGAACTCTGTAGCCCTTATATCTTGAAGCCGTTTAGTTTGGGCAGTATTGCGAAATCGCGCTACCTGTAGCATAGAAGGAAAGCGCTGATACGGGACTTTCTGTGTTCACGATATATGGATGTATATATTGTATGTGGCCATATAGAGCCAGTATCATTATTGAATTGAAATTAGAGGGAGCGTCCTCATCTTGTTATGTACTTTAATAATATATTTTGATACATTTTGCTATATGCTTGTATTTTGTTCTGTTTAGGCTTGAGTCACTAGTGTTTCCTAGCACAAGATAGATATATTGAAATCTGTGCTTAAGTCAGTTCAGCAGTTTACCTTGCAAACGTAATACATGGCACTATATAATAATAACAACAACAATAACATTATGGAATTGAGACCTATAGAACAATGACGATGCAATGGAAACCGATTTTAATAAGGAGACGCTGAGATTTGTATTTTATATTTTTAACTGTGATTTTTTTGCTTTTATATGGTTGTTTTTATTAATTGTTATGTATTTATCTGTGGGCATTTGTTTGCCATTGTACACCGCCTCAAGTCGCCTTTGGGCTGAGAGGGGCAGTATAAAAGTATAGTAAATAAAATAAATAAATAAATAACAACATGTTTGTGGCTCACAAATGGAGAGTCTGATTCTTACAGCCCAATAATAAGCTTTTAGAACCAATGCCATCAAAATCAGAATTGAAAAGTCGATGACAGATTCCAAGTGTAGGCTCTGCAAGGAAGCAGACGAAACGATAGATCGCATACTCAGCTACCGAAAGAAGAAGAAGACCATGCAGACAGACTATAAGCAGAGGCACAACACAATTGCTCAGATAATTCACTGGAATTTGTGCCAAAAATACAATCTGCCTGCAACAAAGAACTGGTTGGATCACAAGGTGGGAAAAGTTATGGAAAATGAATGCATCAAACTACTCTGGGACTTCCAAATTCAGACTGACAGAGTTTTGGAGCAAAAATACTCCTGACCTCATAATCATGGGGAAAAAAACAAGTATGGATTGTTAATGTTGCAATCCCATGCAGGATTGATGAGAAGCAACTGGAAAAGCTTACACGATATGAGGATTTAAAGACAGAACTGTAAAGACTATGGCACAAGCCAGTAAAAGTGGTCCCAGTGGTGATCGGCACACTGGTGCACTGCCTAAAGTCCTTGACCCACGCCTAAAAACAATTGGCGCAGACAAAATTACCATCTGTCAGCTGCAAAAGGTCACTCTACTCAGATCTGTACACATTATTCGCCGATACATCACACAGTCCTAGGCACTTGGGAAGTGTCTGACGTGTACCGTATTTTCTGGCATATAAGACTACTTTTTAACTCAAGTAAACCGTTTCAAAAGTCAGGGGCCGTCTTATACGCAGGAGTCACCTTATACGCCGGGAGTTGTCTTATAGAGCGGGTGCTGAAACTTCTAATCCAGACTGGAAAATCTGAAGTGTACTAATCTTGTTGTGTTCCAATTATTATTATTATTATTATTATTATTATTCATTTGTAACCCACCCTATCTCCCCTAGGGGACTCAGGGTGGTGTCCAACAACATGGTAAATGGTAAAATGGCAAACATTCAATGCCAAAACAAACAAATAATAATAAATGAATAATAATAATAACAATAACAATAGAAATATTAATCTATGGGCCCTTCCACACAGCCATACAATCCAGAATATCAAGGCAAATAATCCAAAATATCTGCTTTGAACTGGATTATCTGAGTCCATAGTGCCATATAATCCAGTTCAATGTGGATTTTATACAACTGTGTGGAAGGGGTTAATGTTGTCCTGGCATGAAAAAGGTAATACATGGTGTTATATAGATATAAATAAATAAATAATACAATAATATTCATAATAAATATGAAATGATGTTGCTCTGGCATTGAAATCCTAAAAGACCTAAGTCGTGAAAGCCACGCACTGATTACCAAGGTTGGTTCAAACCTCATGTATGAGGAGTGCGTCAGCTCCCCCTGGTGGCCAGAGTTTGCCTCTGTTTGTCTATATGTGTGTATGTGGAAATGGAAGGGATTGTCTGCTAAGTATGTGTACCTTCGGGGTGAGAAGAGCGGAATATAAATAAAGTGTATTATTATTATTATTATTATGTATCATACTGTCCATTCTCCTCTATGGGTCTGTAACATGGGTCACCTATTGCCAACACCTACGACTCCTCGAGCGCTTTCATCAGCGCTGTCTTCGCACAATCCTAAATATACACTGGACCGACTATGTGACGAATGTTGCTGTCCTTGAGCAAGCAGGGATCACCAGCATTGAGGCCATGCTATTGAGAACACAGCTGCGCTGGGCAGGGCACGTCTCTAGGATGGAGGACCACCGCCTCCCAAAGATACTACTCTACGGTGAACTCGCCACGGGTCAGCGCAAGAGAGGCGCCCCAAAAAAGAGATATAAGGACTCCCTGAAACAACATCTCAGGCTTGGCCAGATTGATCACCAACAATGGTCCACCCTGGCCTCACATCGGGAGGCATGGAGAAGCACTATCCACAATGCTGCGGCCTCTTTCGAGAAGACACGCCGAATGGGTCTCGAAGAGAAACGACAACGCAGAAAGAACCGCAACTTGGAAAAAACAGCACCCAAGGAGACTTTCTGCTGCGCTTTCTGCAACCGAACTTGCCTATCTCAGATTGGCCTCTTTAGTCATCAACGCGCTTGTAAAAAGCGTGGGATGAGTCCTTCCTGAATCTTCGTTCGCGAAGTAATGCCGAGAGAGAGAGAGAGAGATTATGTATCTCATTATTCCCAGACCCGGAGTCCTCAGTGGTGCAATGGGTTAAACCAGGTACCCTCAAACTGCGGCCCTCCAGCTGTTTGGGCCTCCAACTCCCAGAATCCCTAATGGGCTTGTTCAATTGCCAGGAATTCTGGGAGATGAAGACCCAAACAGCTGGAGAGCCGCAGTTTGAGGATGCCTGGCCTAAACCCTTGTGCCGGCAGGACTGAAGACCAACAGGTAAGAGGTTTGAATCCAGAGAGAGCGTGGATGAGCTCCCTCTGTCAGCTCCAGCTCCCCATGCAGGGATATGAGATAAACCTCCCACAAGGATGGTAAACATCAAAACATTTGGGCGTTCCCTGGGCAGCGTTCTTGCAGAGGGCCAATTCTCTCACACCAGAAGCGACTTGCAGTTTCGGAAGTCGCTCCTGACAGGAAAAAAAAAATCCCCAGACCCACAGCAGAAAAGAGTTGTTTGCGGTGATGACTTAACTCCTGTTTTTCTATGGTTTGTACATTCTAAAAATTTAACTCCTTTGAGGGAAAGAAGTGGAAGGATCAAAGAAAATTGTGGAAAAAATTCGGATGATGTAGTGTGCTTTAGTTTCATTTCATGGAACTGTAGCATTATTATTTATTTATTATTTATTATTTCGCATTTGTCTGTCGCCCCCAACGGCTCGGGGCGACTTACAACAGTTCGTAAAAATACAATTGTCAGATAACTCATAATAACTCACAGTAATACCATTAAGATGGAATTACAATTAGAACAGTTGAAGCAACAAATGGAGTCGCAGTGGGCTGACAGCTAGGCGGTGTGAGCTACAGTTTAGCTAACTCCGAAGGCTTGTTGGAACAGCAATGTCTTAACTGCTCTCCTGAATGGGAGGAGGCCCTGGGTGGCACGGATGCCGGGCGGGCAGTGCGTTCCACATGGTAGGGGCTGCAACAGAGAAAGCCCGGCGGCAGGTTGCGGACAGATGGTAGGTCCTCACATTTGGGATGACCAGGAGGTTTAGCTCTTCGGAGCGCAGTGATCTGGTGGGATGATATGGGACAAGACGGTCCCGCAGGTACACTGGCCCCAGACCATGTAAGGCCTTAAAAGTCAGGACTAACACTTTGAAGGCAATCCGGCATTCAATTGGGAGCCAGTGCAGTTCGCGCAGGATTGGCGTGATGTGGTGGCCAATCGGGACCCCTGCCAGGAGTCGCGCTGCAGCGTTCTGCACCAGCTTGAGTCTCCGGATTACCAACAGAGGAAGGCCAATGTAAGAGCGTTACAGTAGTCCAGCCTCGAGATGACCGTGGCTTGATCACTGTGGCTAAGTCGTGCCGGGACAAATAGGGGCCAGCTTCCTCGCCTGGCGAAGATGGAAAAATGCAACCCTGCTGACGCTGGAGACGTGGGCCTCCATCGACAACAGGGGTCCAAGGTTACTCCTAAGCTCTTAACAGAGGGCAACGGACATAATGTCACGCCGTCCAGGGTTGGAAGCTGAACATCCCTACAGCCCGGAGGACCCAGCCACAGGATCTCCGTCTTTGCCGGATTCACCTTCAACCTACTGGCTCGCAGCCATCCAGTGACAGCCTCAAGGCAACGATGGAAATTATCGGTACAGTCGAGGCTGCCCTCCATCTTCAAGATAAGCTGGGTGTCATCAGCGTACTGATGGCACACCAGCCCAAAACTACGCACCAGCTGGGCAAGTGGTCGCATATAGATGTTAAATAAGAGGGGGGGGAGAATAGCCCCCTGAGGAACCCCGCAAAGAAGCGGGAAACCCCCGGAGACATCCTTGCCCCTCCTCACTCGTTGTAGCCGGTTCCGGAGGAAGGAGGTCACCCAATTAAGGGCTGTCCCCCTAACTCCGGCCCTGGCAAGGTGGTGAGTCAATAGATCATAATCGACTGTATCAAACGCCGCTGTGAGGTCCAATAACACGAGCAGCGCCGATCCGCCCTGATCCAGCTGGCAGCGCAACTCATCCGAGATGGAGACCAGGACCGTCTCTGTCCCATGCCCCGGGTGGAAGCCGAACTGGAAGGGGTCTAGCCAAGCTGCGTCATCTAGGAAGGACTGCAACTGCTCCATTGCCGCCTTCTCAATTACCTTGCCCAGGAACGATAAATTCGAAACCGGGCAGTAGTTGGAGGGGACCGTTGGATCTAATCCCGGCTTCTTCAACAATGGAGAGACCACCGCCTCTTTTAAACCCTCTGGAAATACTCCCTGGGCTAGGGAAGTATTAATTATATTCAACAGAGGGTCTCGTAATCCCTTCAGGCTGGCTTTCACCAGCCAGGAGGGGCACGGATCAAGGGAACAGGTGGTCGGGCGAGCTGCAGCAATAATCCTATCGACAGCTTCTGCGTCCAGTGGCGTGAACCGGTCGAAGGTGGGCCCGGCAAGAGGCCACAGAGTCTCAAGTTCACTAACTGTATCAATCGTGGCCGGAAGGTCCCGGCGGAGGGCCGAGATCTTGTCTGCAAAATAGCTCTGAAAAGCCTCGGCAGTGAGGGCCTGATTATCACCGTTTGGGATGGTAGGGACCATCGTCAGAGACCTAATTATGGCTTTTTGGTAAATGATTGTTTTTGGTGCTAGAGAAGAAAAGGAAGGATCTCTCCTTTTTTAAAAGAGTATTGTGCATGGGCAGTTCATGGTAAGCAGACACACAACCTCTAATTTTAGGGGGGGCGTTCACTCCCCCCCCTACATATTCATTCCATGAGTTCCTATTACTGTTGCATGAATTACCCTGCTTCTGCCATACAAAACGAGATTTTAATTGTTCACTTGCTCCAGTTACTGTCATTTCTTGTGAATTTGACCCCAAGAGCTCTACTAAACCAGTGTTTTTCAACCTTTTTTGAGCCGCGGCACATTTTTTACATTTACAAAATCCTGGGGCACACCACCAACCAAAATGACACAAAACTAACACAATAATACATATAGTTAATATGTTTTAAAATGTATTTATACACTCATTGTGAAACCTGGGCCTGTTTCGATGAACACAACATAGATATCCTGGCAGGAATGGCAGAAAGACACAAACTTCCCACACAGAACTCACATAACCAAGAGAAAATACTATAAGAGTTTGGTGGGCATTGACCTTGAGTTTTGGAGTTGTAGTTCACCTATATCCAGAGAGCACTGTGGACCGAAACAATGTTGGATCAGGACCAAACTTGGCATGAATACTCAATATGCCCAAATGTGAACACAGATGGAGTTTGGGGGAAATAGACCTTGACATTTGGGAGTTACAGTTTCTGGGATTTATCGTTAACACACAATCAAAGAGCATCCTGAACTCTTGCAACAATGGAATTGAACCAAACTTGGCATATTGAACTCTCATTACCAACAGAAAGCACTGAAAGGGTTTGCTTGGGAATTGACCTGGAGTTTGGAAGTTGTCGTTCACCTACACCCAGAGAGCACTGTGGACTCAAACAATGTTATGTTATGTTGTTGTTTGTTTTCTGTCCAGAATCACAATGTTTGAAGGAGGCTCACCACTTTAAGGTCCCTAAAACAGGCATGGGAAAACTTTGCCCCTCTGGGTGCTTTGGACTTCAATTCCCACCATTCCTAACAGCCTGAGGCCCTTTCCTGCTTAAGTGACTGGGGGGAGGGGGAGGAAAAGGGCCTGAGGCTGCTAGGAATGGTGGGAGTTGAAGTCCAAAGCACCTGGAAGGTCCAAGTTTGCCCATGCCAGCTTTCGACAGAGACCTCTTCCTCCCCCTTCCCCTTCGCGCCCTTTCTTCCCCCTCCTGCCGAACACTTACATTTTCTTCTACACTGCCGCCTCTGCCGCCATTTTGATCTGAGGGGGCAGCATGAGCATGTTCAGGAGGGGAGGGTGGAGGAAGGAAGATGTGACCCGTGTGGGCACTACTGCACAGACTCGCCCCAGAGCAAAGTGAGGCAAAGCGAGCAGAGCGAGGCTGGGAAGAAGGGAGCCCGAGTGGAGAAGAAAAAGTGTTCGGCAGGAGGGGAAGAAAGGGTATTGGAGGTTCCAATTTCCCACGGCACACCTGATGATCACTCACGGCACACTAGTGTGCCACGGCATACTGGTTGGGAAACACTGTACTAAACTACCAATTAAAGATCTGGATTCAAGATGGCCGCATCGAGCACACGCGTGAACGCTGAGCTCCGCCGAGGCCTCTGCAGACTTCCCCGCACGGCACCTCCACTGCTGGCTGCCTTGGATGGGACATGCATGAGGAGTGGCCTTCAAGACCCCTGGTCGCTGTTGGAAGCACCGGTGCGCCCCTTGCCTCTTCTTGAGGCCCTACAGGCCGACACTGAGGTTGCCCTGGAGGTCGCCCGAGTGCCGGCCTCGGTTCTCAGGGCCCACGCGTGCCTGAAGGACGCTGCGGCCCTCAAGAGGATCCCGGGCCCGGTGGCGGCTGCATCAACTACAGCGGCTACAGCGACCCCTCTGACTCGCCTGGCATGGTCTCACGTCCCCTGGCCGGGTCTAGAGGAGACCGGGACGTCCTCCCCCCCAACTCCATCCAGAGGGATGCGGACGACCACCCCGCCACCTCCCGGGGCACGCCACCAGACCCTATCCACCTCCTCCTCGACCTCAGCCGGCTGGTCGAGCGACTGGCCACCTGGCTGGGGGGGATGGAGAAACTGAGGCCGGTGTTGGCGTCCCTGTGTGGGGTGAACGGCCTACACCGCCCGGCCCCCCATCCCAGGCCTGGAGGGGCGGTGGCTGACGGAGCACCGGGCTCGCCTCGCTTGGATCCCCGGCGCCTGGGCTCGGAGGAGAGCAGGGCGAGCGGGGTGTCCGCTCCCGAACTCTCAGGCAGACGCCGTCCGAGCTCACCGAGCGCACGGGTTCCCGACGACCGAGCGGAGGAGAGGCGTGTGGTGACCGCGAGGAGGAGCGCCCGGCAGGACGACCCCCTGGAGGACGGTCGGCAGCCTTGTGAGGGCCCCCCCCCTTTCCAGGGGGGCGACCCCCCCTGGGCGTGAAGCCTCAGCGGAGGGAGCTGCGGTGCCGTGGTGGAGCCCATGGGAGGCATTGGGGCGCCGGGCTCCCCCGGTCCCGATGGTGAGGGCGTTGCCCGGCTGCCCCAACATGGCGCCGACCCTGCTGGGTTCGGCGTCCCTGGCCCTGCCCCCTCCGCCCCCCTCAATGGACATGACTACGCCCCCGGCGACCTTTGCCAGGGAGCAGCCGTCACTGCCTATCTCGCCGCCGGAAGCCGCGAGCTCCCCCTTGCCGCTGCCTGCGCAGCCCTCGATGGATGCGGTGGACATCTCGAGGGCCCTGGCGAGGGTTCCTGGGGAGCGGCCCCGGCGATGGGCAGGACGGTCGCCGGGCGTTCCCTCGACTGTGACTGGCCCATGGCGTCACCCAATGCTGGATGGTGACCGGCCTGCTCTTGCTGACAGCCACGAGGCCGGGAACGCTGCCGGTGCGGGGGGTCCCGTGACCGATCCCCTTCCCCAGTGCCCCGATGGGTCGCCCAGGTTCGGTGAGCATCCGACGAAGCGGAGGCGGGGCCGAGGGCGGGGCAGGGGGCGGGGCCGGAGGAAGTCCCTGCCCCGCTCTGTAATACCTCCCCCCCCATAGCGGCTGTCTCTCGGAAGGCGGTCCCTGGAGGGCCCCGTTCCAGGACCTTCCGGAACGCTGCCCACAGGCGCGGAGTGCCTCTATCGGCGAACCTCCACTCTGGGAGGATGGACAAACCGCCGATAACGAGGCATAGCCCACAGGCCGGCAACGACCGTCACTGTAGTGACCGCCACTGCTTAGACTTGAGTCTTTGAGGACGTTCCTGAATCTGTGGGACCCTCCCCGGCTCCCCTCCTTTGATGGACGTACTTGATAGCTCCACCGGGTGGCTCTGCCCTTGGGCACGAGCTTGGCTCCCCCCCTCCCTCCCTATCTGCTGTTGGTCGCCCTGTAGATGTTTCCTTTTGTATGCCTTGTATGTTTATCTATGTATACTTTGTATTCTGTGTTTGCCTTCGGCTCCTGTGAGCCGCCGCGAGCCTTAGGGAGTCGGCGGCATAGAAGTCCGAACAAATAAATAAATAAATGTTTTTCATGGAAATCAGAAATTTATTTCAAAAGAGGAGAAAACCCTAACATGGGCTCGGTATCTCCCTAAGACAGTGTCAACCTTCCTAATGCCACAACCCCTTAATACAGTTCCTCATGTTGTGGTGACCCCCAACCATACAATTATTTTCATTGCTACTTCTTAACTGTAATTTTGCTACTGTTGTGAATCTTAATGTAAATATCTGATATGCAGGATGTATTTTCATTCACTGGACCAAATTTGTCGCAAATACCCCATATGCCCAAATTTGAATACTGGTGGGGTTGGTTTGTTATAAATATCCTGGGTTATAAATGTTGGTTCCTCATTGCTTCTATTGTAAAAACGTGGGGAAAGTTGATTACATGAAAAACACTTCATTTTGGCATTTTCGCCATCCACTCATTTATCCAAGTTTGTGGCACACAAACAAAATTTGTGGAGTATGACAAGTACTTTCAAAGTGAGGTCTGCACACTTTCAAATCAGGAACAGAATTTTGTCATTATTATCATTTGAAGATCTGAATCCTTTGGCCAGAACACTTTTTGATCTTGCGGTTTTTAGGCTTTGTAGCGATTCCTCCCATGTTTTCAGCTCCATTTTGCCACCCTCCATTTTGAACTGGGTGCTCCTGGGATAAAGATATTGTGTGGATCAGTGTTTCCCAACCTCTGTGCCGCAGCGCATTACTGTTCCATGACGAATCATCTGGTGTGCCGCAAAAAGTCTCTCCCCCCCCCTTCTTCCTCCTCCTGCCTGCTGCTGCTGCTTGGGGGAGGAGGAGGAGGAAGGGCCGGGTGGCAGCAGCGAAGAAGAAGGGGCTGGGGTACAGCCTCCTTCGGCCATTTCCCCTCCGCACACCAGCCAGCCCGCCCATCCCAGTTGCCAGGGAGGGCCTGGTCACCACGGGGAGCCTGGGAAGAAAGGCTCCCCGCAGGGCCCAGGCCCTGCCTGGGAGCCAAGTTCGGCCGTCTCGCGTCTTCTGCTGAGCCTGGCGAGATATGCGAGCTGGCCAAACCCGGCTCCCAGGTAGGACCTGTTCCCCAGGCTCTCCCTCCCCTTGAGAGGGAGACCTGGGGAAACGGAGCACATCATGGGCCCTGGCTGCTTCCAAACCACGGTTTGGAAGCAGCCAGGACCCGAGATGCATCTCCTCCATTTCCTTGCGGGGAGCCTTTCTCCTGGTTTGTGGCTCCACCAAGCCCGGCAGAGCCGCAAACTGGGGGAACAGCTCCCCGCAGGGCCCCGCCCCTTCCTCCTCCCCCTCCTCTTCGGTGTGTGCGAAACCGCTCTCAGCCTCCCTCTGGCTCCCTGTCTATTTTCCCCAAACTCCATCTGTGTTCACTTTTGGGCATATTGAGTATTCATGCCAAGTTTGGTCCTGATCCAACATTGTTTGAGTCCAGAGTGCTCTCTGGATGTAGGTGAACGACAACTCCAAAACTCAAGGTCAGTTAACTATATGTATTACTGTGTTAGAGTGTAATTTTGTGTCATTTTGGTTGGTGGTGCGCCCCAGGATTTTTTTAATGTTAAAAGTGTTCCTCGGCTCAAAAAAAGTTGGGAAACACTGGTATGGATCATACCCAAATTCTGTTTGCTGTGTTCCCAAACTATCCATTTTTGGAATGAATGGAAACAACAGAGAAATAGCATCAAGGCAAATTTAACTGTTTATATGGCAATGGTGGAGAGGCACTCTACATCATCGTATAAGTGAGCAGTTTCTGTTTGTACTTAGATGACGGGAAATGGGAATTTTAAAAATGACTTGAATATTTATCAGAGTCTATTCTCCAAGACTACATATCTGAAAGAATAACAAAATATATGAATGGCCATCCAAAGGAGAACTGGAAGTTAAAATGGAAAGCCAGAGCTAAAGGGGAAGGAAAATATAAGGATCTGAACCAACAAATCTTTATGTTCGAACAAATAATACAAAGCCAATGAGTAGAGCTACATCTGTTCCCAGAGGGAGAGGGTGGGAGGAAGAGGGAGGGAGAAAATGGATAAATATAAGTAATAGATATACTGAACTGTAAAAGATAAAATGTAATCAACAAAATGTGTTATGTGAGAAAAAGATAAATAATAATAAATATATTACCATGTTCTTTCTCCCACCCTGGACATTCCACAGATATATAAACCTCACTTGCCTAGTTTCCAACAAACCTCACAACCTCTGAGGTAGCCTGTCATAGATGTGGGTGAAAAGTCAGGAGAGAAAGCTTCTGGAACATGGCCATACAGCAACGAAAACTCACAGCAACCCAATGTTACAAATTACTTACATCTAACCGATGATGATGTTAACCATAAAGTAAGAACATAAGAACATAAGAACATAAGTACTGAAAGTTTCTCTGGATGTGAGCAAACCATAAATAAAAATAATTGTGAAAGACAAGGGGGGGGGGAGGATGTGGAGAGCAGGAATATGGCAGGAGGCAGAGAGTATATAGGAATGAAATGGCAGAAGATTGGATGAAGAAATAAGCAAATAAGTAACTGGACCATTTCTGCAAAGAGATAAAACTGGTGGAGGTAGTGGAAATATATGAAAGAACTGGCTTGAAAGAGAGCATATGGATCTGTATGATGCACCCTCTTTGCTGTGGCTTACAAAGAGAAGAGACAATATCCTTTGGGTTGCTGTGAGTTTTCCGGGCTGTATGGCCATGATATTCATTTACTTTATTTATTTACTTTATTTATAATCTGCTCTCCTCACCCTGAAGGGGACTCAGAGCGGATTACAGGTACACATACTTCGCAGACAATCCCTGCCGTTTCCACATACACATATATAGACGAACAGAGGCAAACTCTGGCCACCAGGGGGAGCTGACACACTCCTAATCTCTCAGCGCTCCCAGCATCCCCTGTTGTTCCCTCCGCATTCCTCAGCGCTCCTGGAGTTCATTTAATGGCCTCATAATTCAGTCAAAATTTGCCTCCCCACTTAATGTGGTACCTTTATCTCCTACTTGACAGATGCAACTGTCTTTCGGGCTGCAAAGGTCGACAGCAGGCTACACTTAAAGATCGAGCACCCACCTCTACCCGGGCAGGCCTCGAACTCATGACCTACTGGTCAGAGAGATCTTATGCAGCTGACACTTAGCCAGCTGTGCCACATTTCCAGTGCAAGAATTATGTTCCAGAATTATCCTCTCTTGACGTTCTGCCCACATCTATGGCAGGCATCCTCAGAGGTTGTGAGGTCTGACACAGGAAAACTCACAGCAACCCAGTGATTTCGGCCATGAAAGCCTTCCACAACAAAATATCCTATATTGCATAATTCCTGAATATGGCCATGTGATCCTTGCCAACACAAACATTATCTAATAGGCCCAAGTCTATGAATCTGGAGGGGGCTGTGTCACACAATGTTCCACACTTGCTATGTCAATTAGTCTTTAGTATTAGGGAGTTTGTACTTTTTTGTTGTCTGTTCTGTAAAAGGCCTAACAGATATTCAGTAACATAGCCAAGCTTACCTGCCATGCCTCAACCTTCTTGATGTCTGCACAAGACCCATTGGTGAACATCCCTTTCCCTGGGACACAGGTGTAGATATCCTGCAAAGCATGGGCTATTGAGTATACTGCTAAGTACACATTATAAGATATCCGTAGGTGGGTATAATCCATGTAAGGAGTCTCTATGCTGCTGATGTTTTCCGCCCCTGTACACGGAGGGCGGAAGGCAGCTGTGACATCTCCAGGTCTAGCGCCTTCTTCATGGCCCTTAAGGAAAGACATAGAGCCTGGATGGTTCTTGTTTCCATCTGGTAGGTAGCAGTTAAAAGTTTCCTCCCAAAACTCTTTGATAAATCCATTGTTAACAGATTTCTTTGGATGCACCTTGTGCAGAAATTTGCGAAAGCCTGGGATCTGTCCTGCTTTCAGAGCAAATCCAATGGTGCCACCCATGACGTGAAAAAACTGTGGCATGGCTATCAGCGAAGAGCTGGCCCAGGCTTCACTTGCTAGCCAAATCCGGCCAGTGATGTTATGTGTCACAATCTCTTTGATGAGTGGTTCCAGGTCTGGGCCACTAGAGAAGACAACAATCACCTTTGCTGTAGAATTCTGAATGACTTTCACCACCTGTTGGATCTGGTCCTCGGGCAAGTACTGGGCAATCAGCTCGCTGAAGTCAATGCAGATGTTCCTTTCCTCTGTCTCTTCTCTGAATTTTTCAATCCCTGGTCTGCCATAATTATCATCTGCAGCAATGGTACCCACCCAGTTCCAGTTGAAGTACTCAACGATGTCTGCCATGGCTGTGGCCTGATGTTCATCATTTGGTATGGTACGCAGGAAAGATTTATACTCATTTCTGTTGCTCAAGAGCCGGCTGGATGAAGCGTAACTAACCTGGGAGAAAGGACAAAGAATGAGCAGTAACGCTGCTAAGCAAACTGAATAAAAGTAACAAGCCAAGTCAAAACAGCTCTGAACCGGCCCAGATTACCCATAAGGCCACCCTAGGCCATGGCCTCGGGCGGCAGATTTGGGGGGGGAAGCGGATCCGGACCCCCCCCCCCCAAAGTTTTTTTTTAAATTCAAAAAACAAAGTGCGCATGAGCGCGCGGCGGGAGGCGCCTCTTTCCCCTCCTCTGCCCGCCCTCCTTCCTTCAATCAAGGGAGGAGGGCGGGGCGAGGAGGAGAAAGAGGCGCCTCCCGCCGCACGCGCATGCGCGGCAGGGGTTCCTCCACTTCTTTCCCCTCCTCTCCCTGCCCTCCTCCCTTGACTGAAGGTAGGGGGCGGAGCGCAGAGGACGAGGCTGGCCTACGGCGGCAAACTTACTTAATCCGGGCCTGGCTCTGAAAGCTTTGCTATGTGTTTATTTGGGAAGGTGCTTTTGTTATCTAAGAATTCTTGTTCCTTATGAAAGAAGTAAAGCTTGGGGTGATGTCGCTCTGTGTGTCAAACAGGGCACAGAGTCAACAAAGAGACAAAATTTACATGTTCTGCCCTTACACAACACAATTAAACTGTATATTATAGACGGAGATCCTGTGGCTGGGTCGTCCGGGTACGGGAGAGATCCAGCTTCCAACCCTAGACGGGGCGATACTTTGCCCGTCCCCATCTGTCAAAAGTTTGGGAGTCACACTTGACTCTCAATTATCAATGGAGAAGCATATCTCCATTGTCAGCGGGGTAGCTTTCTACCATCTCCGACAGGCGAGGAAGCTGGCGCCCTAACTGTCCCATCATGACCTAGCCACAGTGGCCCAAGCCACGGTCATCTCAAGACTGGACTACTGTAATGCTCTCTACATCGGCCTTCCTCTGTTGGTGATCCAGAAGCTTAAGCTGGTGCAGAACGCTGCAGCTAGGTTAGTGGCAGGACTACCACCCCGCTGCCACATTACGCCTGTTCTGCGCGAACTGCACTGGCTTCCAATAGAGCATCGGATCACCTTCAAAGTGATGGTTTTGACCTTTAAGGCCTTGAATGGTCTGGGGCCAGTGTACCTAAGGGACCGCCTCTCCCAATACAACCCCTAGAGGCTGCTGCGATCAGAATCCCGAAACCTTCTGGTGATACCGAGCTGCCAAACTCTGCGCCTGACCGCAACGCAGAGGAGGGCGTTCAGTGCCATTGCACCCGCACTGTGGAATGCTCTTCCTCCCACAGTTCGGGCTCTATCGAACCTGCTGGCCTTCCGTAAGGCCTGTAAGACTCTGCTGTTCTTGCAGGCCTTCGGTCAGTAATAACTCTTGGCCGTATAATGTACTATGTAGGCCATAAGAGCACTCGGCGCATATGTATATCGTATATTTTACTCTGTTAGATGTTGGTTGTTGTATAGTGTTTTATAATGTTTTTACTCTGTTTTAATGTTTTGATCCATGTAAGTCGCCCTGAGCCTATCGGGAGTGGGCGTCTAACAAGTCTAAATAAATAAATAAATAAATAAATATTAAGCTGTAATTAAACTTCATCACACTAGAGAATGAATCCACTTAAAATCCAGTTTCTGCCTCCTGCAGAATTCTGGGCTTTGTAGTTTAGTGAGGCAGTTAAAGGCTCCTCCCTAAACTACAAACCCCAGAATTCTGCAAGAAGCAGCAACTGGATTTTAAGTGGATTCATTATCTAGTGTGATGAGGCCACATATTTGTTTGTCCTCTTCTCCATACCGTAATCACACAGTTTGCTGAAGAATGGGCAAACAAAAGAAATTCCTATGTTGTGAGATATGGTAACAAAAATTAACATGATACAAAAGAATCAGGCTGGATGTACACTGCCATATAATACAGTTTCAGAATGCAGATTATCTGAATTGAACTGGATTATATGGCAGTGTAGATGCAGCCTCAGTATCAGAGGAAAGACTCTTTGCAAAGGCAAGACTAAATGTATTTCTCTCAGAGCTGTTAAGGCAGACTGAAATTCCTTACTTCCAAAGACTATGCCCCTGTTAAGGAAATGAAGTAGAAACAATAAAACACATTTTATTGCAGTGCCATTATTATACAATACAACGTAGCCAGCTTTTATATCCAATTTTTATGCTACCATGGCTGCACTGGAGAAAAGACAGGATATACATGTAATAAATAGAAATCCAGCCAAAATAATACAACATAACCGTATATACAACATAACTATAATAAAAAGAAATCCAGACAAAATAATACAACATAACCACATGACCAGACATCTCCCACAGAGGATTTTTAGATATCTTCTAGAGCAGTGTTTCCCAACCTTTTTTGAGCCGCGGCACACTTTTAACATTAAAAAAATCCAGAGGCACACCACCAACCAAAATGACACAAAATGACATTCTAACACAGTAAACAACGGCTGGGGGATGGTGGCCTGCTGGGAGCAGCTGCTAGGAGTGCCGAAGCCAGGGGAAGGGGCGCACCATGTCCCGCCCCCTCCCCCCGACTTCAGCTCTCCCAGCAGCTTCTCCAGCCTTGAGGGGGCAGTGCCAAGCCAGCGGTGGCAAAGCCAGCACAATGCTGGATTGGCACTGTGCCCTCAAGGCTGGAGCAGCTACTGGGAGTGCGAAGCTGGGGGAGGGTGGAGCCAGGCTGCGCCATGCCCCCCTCCTCTCCCCAGCTTCAGCTCTCCCACAGAGGAGGAGCAGTGGTGGATGGGGTTCAGTGGGCAGGGCTCCTCCTCTGCGCAGCTTCAGCGAGGGGCGGAGTCATGGGGATTGGAGGGAGTCTGGGGAAATGGCGGAATGGAGGCTGGCTGGGGGAAATGGCCGCCACCTGGCCTTCCTCCTCCTCCCCGCAGCAGGAGGAGGGGGGAAGGAAGGGGGAAGAGAGCTTTTCTCGGGGCACAGCAGGAGGTCCGTCACGGCACACTAGTGTGCTACGTCACAGCGATTGGGAAACACTGGTATAAAGGACAAGTGTCACATAGTGGCAAAATTCCTCACAGTGGCAACAAGGCTGAGAAAGAAACTAATCTATAGAGGTATGACTTGAAACCATGTAGATGTATCTTGTACAATGAACTTCTGAGATGGGAGAATTTATTAATGACTGTTTGTTCACTGATGGGTCTATGGACTGTAATAAATATTGTTGTTGTGTCAGAGGAAAAGGCACAGGTGCCAGAGAGTATCAGTGCAAATCCACAATACAGGATTCAAGTCACTCAAGGAGAAGGGGAGGCAATCTTGGGGAACATCTACACCAGACCCGCACACACTGGCCCTTGCAAAGAGCTAGTTTTTTAAAACTACTGCATGAGACCCTTCCCTGACCAGAAAGGGAAATGGTGCAAGGCCGGTGAAAGGTCTTTTCCTTCCCCGGTTTGACCCTTTGTCTACCTACCTGTCCATATAAAAATAAGTTTGAAGATTCATATAGAACAATAATAGTTTTCTGCTTGGTCATACAAATATAGCAACTACAGTTATGTTGTATTATTTTGGCTGGATTTTTATTTATTACATTTGTAATGTAAGCCACCCCAAATCCTGTTAGAGAAGGGGCGGGATATAAATAAAGATCCCGTCTTTCCTCCAGTGCAGCTATGGTAGCATAAACATTTCTCCCCTCTCATTGCATCTACTGATAGAGATAGAAATTGGCCTAAATAGAAATCACCTTCCAAAATTCAGTCCTGTTTGGCTATCCCCCTAAGACAGAGCTGCCCAGGAAGTTGATCACGACCGAACAGTCGATTCGTGGGACCGAAGGAGGTAGATCGCAGCCAGATGGGGCGCTTCTCGGAGGGGGGCGGAGCCAGGCCACCCCCTCCCCCGGCTGCGGCACCCCCAGAAGCTGCTCCAGCCTTGAGGAAGGCAGGGCCAACCCAGCCTTGCGCTAGCTATGCCACCACTGGCTTGGCCCTGCCCTCCTCAAGGCTGGAGCCAGCAGCTGCTGCTACAGCTGAGCCAGAGGGGCCACCACTGGCTTGGCCCTGCCAGGCAGCACCAAGCCCCGCCCCCCTCCCCGGCTTTGGCACTCCCAGCAGCTGCTCCAGCCTTGAGGAGGGCAGGGCCAACCCAGCCTTGTGCTAGCTATGCCACCACTGGCTTGGCACTGCCCTCCTCAAGGCTGGAGCAGCTGCTGCAGCAGCTGAAGCCAGAGGGGGCGGAGCCAGCCTTGCACCAAGCCCCTGGCCCCCTCCTCCAGCTGCGGCAGCTCTCAGCAGCTGCTCCAGCCTTGGGGAGGGCAGGGCCAAGCCAGCCTTGTGCTGGAAAAGTGTATGCCTTAAGGCAACTGGCTCACACACACACCACCCCCTGACAATATTCTCAAGGCTGAGCAGCTCCCTCTCCTCCAGCAGCTGAAGCCAGAGGGGGAGGAGCCAGCCTTGCCAAGCTTGGCCCTCCCTCCTCAAGGCTGGAGCAGCTCTCAGCCAGAGCTGCTCCAGCCTTGAGGAGGGCAGGGCCAAGCCAGCCTTGTGCTAGCCTTGCCACCACTGCCACCACTGGCTTGGCCCTTCCCTCCTCAAGGCTGGAGCGGCTGCTGCCACAGCTGAAGCCAGAGGGGGAGGAGCCCGTGCCAAGCCCCTCCCCCTCCCCGGCTTTGGCACTCCCAGCAGCTGCTCCAGCCTTGAGGAGGGCAGGGCCAAGCCAGCCTTGTGCTAGCCTTGCCACCACTGGCTTGGCCCTGCCAGCTCCTCAAGGCTGGAGCACTGCTGCTACAGCTGAAGCCAGAGGGGGCGGAGCCAGGCCGTGCCAAGCCCTGCCCCCTTCCCCTGCTCCACCCTGCTTCTCTCTTGTCCAGAAGCAAACGTGGACGGTGCGCAGTGTGGGAGCCGTGCACACAGAAGGTAGATCTTTCTGACTTGGCTTTATTATAAGTAGCTCGCATGCAGGAAAAGTGTGGGCACCCCTGCCTTAAGGCAACCTTAAGAACCCCCCCCCCTCTCACACACACACCACCCATTTACAATTATGGGAAATAACAATATATATCCAGTACCTGAGGTATGTAAAAAAGACCTAAGAGATTGGCCACCGCAGTAGAAATTCCAGACCCAGTTGCTCCCACAACTGCAATTGTGGAAGGAATGTGCTCTGAGCAATTGCAGAACTCATCCAGATTCAAAGAGTCAATCTTGTTTTGGGCCACAAAACTCAGTGTGGCTTCCAGGGCTTTGGAGACAGTGTTGCAGGTGTCAAATATGCTGTATCCAAGAGTCATGTTGGGAAGAAGAGTTGGGCTGCTATTAATCTCCTCAATGGCAAAGATCATTGCCTGAAGCCAGCGGAAACCACGGAAATTATACCTATAAAAGAAGGGGAGACATTAAAATAAGCACAGCTGCCTAGAAGTGAAGCAGAGCGAAAGGGGAAGGATCTGTGTGCTTCATGAAAGTGTATGGCCAAAGTCTTTCTTCACAGAGACATATATCGACTCAGTTCAAAACAGGGAATACAAAACAGATTCATTTCATATATTGCTCACATCTAAAAGAAAGTGTTAGGCCAGTGTTTTTCAACCTTTTTTGAGCCGCGGCACATTTTTTACATTTACAAAATCCTGGGGCACACCACCAACCAAAATGACACAAAATGACACACTAACACAGTAATACATATAGTTAATATGTTTTTAAATGTATTTATACACTCAGTGTGAAACCTGGGCCTGTTTCGATGAACACAACATAGATATCCTGGCAGGAATGGCAGAAAGACACACACAAAGGTCTTGCTCAACAGCTTTCAGTCTCTCTCTGTTTTTAGTTTTTATCGCAGTCAAGCTAGAGAAGCTCATCTCACACAGACATGTGGTTGAAAATGGGAGCAATGTCAAAATAACTTGGTTGGCCAGAATGGGGAACTCCCTGGCAACAGATAACCAAAACCTGTCCAAAGGAAGATCAGCAAATTTTAGCTTTAAACTACGATCTTGTTTCAGTTCAATTTATAGTTAACACACAATCAAAGAGCATCCTGAACTCTTGCAACAATGGAATTGAACCAAACTTGGCATATTGAACTCTCATTACCAACAGAAAGTACTGAAAGGGTTTGCTTGGGAATTGACCTTGAGTTTGGAAGTTGTAGTTCACCTACACCCAGAGAGCACTGTGGACTCAAACAATGTTGTTATGTTGTTTTTGTTTTCTATCCAGAATCGCAATGTTGGAAGGAGGCTCAGCACTTTAAGGTCCCTAAAACAGGCATGGGAAAACTTCGGCCCTCTGGGTGCTTTGGACTTCAACTCCCACCATTCCTAATAGCCTGAGGCCCTTCCTGCTTAAATGGCTGAGGGGAAAAAAGGACAAGAGCCTGAGGCTGCTAGGAATGGAGGGAGTTGGAGTCCAAAACACCTGGAAGGTCCAAGTTTGCCCATGCCAGCTTTCGACAGAGACCTCTTCCTCCCCCTTCCCCTTTCTTCCCCCTCCTGCCGAACACTTACCTTTTCTTCTCCAAGTTACTCAGGAATCAGTTGGCTAGTGTTAGTATATTGAAACCTTGTTTGGCAACATCTTCTTAAGTCAGTGTTTCCCAACCAGTGTGCCGGGGCTTTAATGTTCCCAGCCTTGTTCTGCTCGCTTTGGTCACACTGCCGCTTCTGCCGCCATTTTGATCCGAGGAGGCAGTGTGAGCGTGTTCAGGAGGGGAGGGGGAGGGACGAAGACGTGGGGTGAGTCTGCACAGTAGCGCCCGCACAGATCACGTCTTCTTCCCTCCCCCCTCCCCACCTGAGCAAAGCGAGGCGGCAGCGTGAGCAAAGCGAGGCAAAGTGAGCAGAGCGAGGCTGGGAAGATGGGAGCCCGAGTGGAGAAGAAAAAGTGTTCGGCAGGAGGGGGAAGAAAGGGTATTGGAGGTTCCAATTTCCCACGGCACACCTGATGATCGATCACGGCACACTAGTGTGCCCCGGCACACTGGTTGGGAAACACTGTGTTAGGCATTACAGAGCTTGCTCTTGGTCCTGTTGGATGAGAACAAGATGCATTTTTACAGTGACCGGAGATATGTCATCCTTTTTATTATCTTGGTCTCTGATACATTTGATCAAAAGGCACTTCTGGGCACGAAGGAAACACTTTTCAGTGATCGTAGGCTTCTGTGTGGGAATCTTTTCCTCAGGTGTGATCCTATGGGATTTTTTTTTAGAATTCTGGTTTGTCTCCTGTGCTTTTAACACTTGCAAACAACATTGAGCCAGATCAGTAAGAGACGGGTTTAAGTGCAATGTCATCCCCAACTGATGATACCCAACTTTTTTTTCTCTTTTTCATCAAATCCACATTAAAGTGATGCACTTTCTAAACATGGGATAGGGAAATTGTAATTCTCAAGGTATTGTTAAACATTGATTGTCATCAGTATCAGCCAGAGAAGGCAATAGCCATAGTCTTAAAACATGTGGAGAACTACGGGTTCTCCATCCCTGCTTAAGGACCTATCTATAGTGACGGTTAGGTCAGGGTGAGTGTGCACTGATTTGGTTTAACCTGGGCAAAGCGGTTTAATGTGGCTGCCCTTTGAGTTTAAATAAAACACAGGAGAAAGTACAAATCCTGTATTCCAATCGGAGGTATCTCATGCATCCATGTCTAGGCACAAGCAGGTCAGAACTGACATTTTGGCTGCTGGTTCCAGACCACATTTAGTGGCTGTGTAGAACCATTTTTAGACTCAGAATGAAGATGAATCTTTATTTAGGTTGCATTCTGTATCTTACTTCAATGGGTTTAAGAAAATATTTATTTTTTATTACTTTACATCATTTATATTCTGCCCTTCTCAACCCGCAGGGGACTCAGGGCGGATCACAATGCACATATACAGGCAAACATTCAATGCCATTTGACATACAACATATACATACAGACATAGAGGCAATTTAACATTCCAGCTTCTGGCCACCAGGAGGAGCTGTTGCATTCCTTCATTCTTTTTTGTATGTATTTCCTGGAGATTTTATGGCCTCGTAAATCAGTTAAATTTAGCCTCCCCACACAAGTGGTACCTAAATTTCCTACTTGACAGATGCAACTGTCTTTCAGGTTGTAAAGGTCGACAACGAGCTACACAATTGGTCGAGGGCTCACCCAGACCTGGGCAGGCCTCAAACTCATGACCTCCTTCTGGTCAGTAGAGATCTTATGCAGCTGACACCCAGCCAGCTGTGCCACGGTTGTATTTTGGATTAGTTAAAATCCTGTTGCTTGCCTACTGAGCGAAAGATTACATTTCTTCCTCAGACGCTGCATTGGCTACAGCTATGTTCTCTCGGACACAATTCAAGGTGGTGGGTTCAGAGGCTTTGTTGACTGTAAGGGGGCATTGTGCAGGAGTCAATGGCCCCTTCTATACTGCCACATAAAATCCAGATTATCTTCTTTGAATTGTATTATATGGCAGTGTATACTCATATAATCCAGTTCAAAGCAGCTAATGTGGTTTATCTGATTTGATAATCTGGATTATATGGCTGTGTAGAAGGAGCCTTAGGATAAAGAAAGAAAGACTAGTATTTCCTGGGGAAAAGACTTCTCCGTACAGAAGTCTGTCTGCTGTAAAAGCTTCCTGAGCAATTATTAAGTCACTTGTTTATATCTCTGCTAATGGATTAGGATTTATGAATTCAATTAACTCAGTAGTTTCTCTTTCTAGTATTTCTTTGTAATTTCCTTGTTCAAGGACCACAACTTGCCAAAAGTTAAGGGAAACTCATCTAGGTGGTGAGGCCAGGCCCGGATTAACTCCTTTTCGTGCCCTAGGCCACACTTTGGAAGCCCCATCCCCGGGGCCGCTGCTGGGCCGGAATACCAGGGCTAGAGGTCCAGGGCCGGAATAGAGGTCTGATGACCTCGGGGCCGCTCGGCCCGCCCCAGGCCCGCCCCCAGGCCCCGCCCCAGCCCAGGCCCCACCCTCTCCTAAAGCTGTCATTCTCCCTCCTCCTCCTCCTACACTTTCCGGGGCCACGGCGCCAGGGAAAGAGGAGGAAGAGGAGGAGGAGGAGAGATCTCTCCTCCTCCTCCTCCTCCTCTTTCCCGAGCACCGTGGCTGTCCCGAGCGCCATGGTGCCTGGGAAAGGCACGGCGCCCGGGAAAGAGGAGGAGGAGAGAGAGCAGAAGGCGGCGCCAAGGGCAGCGCGTCAGAGGCCAGCCGTGACGCGCTGCCCTTGGCGCCCGCTACTCCGGCGCCCCCGCCCTTCCTAGGGCGGGGAGCCGCCAGGGCGGGGGCGCCGAAAGGAGGAGTAGGCGGCGCCAAGGGCAGCGCGTCATGCCAGGCCTGTGACGCGCTGCCCTTGGCGCCACCTTCTGTCCTTTTTCGGCACCCCCCCGCCCTTCCTAGGGGCGGGAGCCGCCGAAAAAGGGCAGGGGCCGCGAAAAGGAGGAGTAGGCGGCGCCAAGGGCAGCGCGTCACAGGCCTGGCGTGACGCGCTGCCCTTGGTGCCGCCTACTCCTCCTTTGGCGCCCGCCCCTTTTTCGGCGGCCCTCGCCTCTAGGAAGGGCACTGGGGGGGGCCGAAAAGGAGGAGTAGGCGGCACCAAGGGCAGCGCGTCACAGGCCTGGCGTGATGCACTGCCCTTGGCGCCGCCTACTCCTCCTTCGGGCGCGGAGAGAGGGACGAAGGGGCGGTGCAGGGAGGAGGAGCTAGCTCTCTTCCTCCTCCCTGCCCTGCCTCCCCCTCCCCCCCCGGCCGCCATTTTTTAAAAAAAAATTAGAATTTTTTAAAAAAAATTAAAAATGGTGGCTGGGGGCATAGCTGGGGCCGTGCCCAACAGGCTGGGGGGCCGGATCCGGCCCCAGGGCCGCCAGTTGGACAGCCCTGCGCTATGCAATCTAGTCACTTCATCACACACAATTAAATAAGCATTTTTACACACTTAAGAAACTGCCACCGATGGTGCCCATCACATGACGCAAGCTTCAAATGTGGGGTTGAGGTATCTTGTCGTTTGTAAACTGTGGGTTTTCCCCATGATTCCTGAGTCAATTGATAAGTGACTCATTTTTCAATTCTCTGCATAGACATGTAAAAACTCTTAATTAAACATGTGATGTGAATCCCCCCCTTGCCCATTTGTAAATAAAACAATGACATCGTCATGTGGGGAGGGGACAAGATGGGTAGTGTAGAATCCTTTCTTCCGCCAAAACCCCCGAAGAGGTAATTTATATCTTTTTAAAGCAATGGCTAATGGTCCTTAAGATGGTGTGGTTCCCACTGAAATAAGTCTTTGAAATGAGTGCCTTAGCTTCATTGAAAGTGTTGAGGGCAAACGACCCTAGAGAAGGTGGTTTCGTAAGTCTGATGCTGTAACCAAGGTCTAGTTGAAAAATATAAGGCAGTGGTTCTCAATCTGTAGGTCCCCAGGTGTTTTGGCCTACAACTCCCAGAAATATCAGCCAGTTTACCTACCAGCTGTTAGGATTTTTAGGAGTTGAAGGCCAAAACATCTGGGGACCCACAGGTTGAGAACCACTGGTATATGGGGAAACAACCCCAGGAAAGCTGGTTTTTTAAGTCTGATGCCTTAACTCAGGTCTGAGTATGAGGGCAAATGATAGGGGAGAAGACAGTGGGAGGAGACATATGTCTCCCGTGTGATGGCAAATCAAACAGATACATTCTAAACAAAGTGAAGAAAATGATTAGGTGTGATGGGGGTAGGAAAATCTTTCATGTAATTTCAAAACTGGGCATGTTGAAGTTTAAGGGAAAACCAACAATTTATTTTATTTTACTTATCCTGTGGGATGAAGTCCTTCAACTGGCTTCCTTTCATTATGCTGAACATGCAATTATCTGCTATATACATAATCTATATATATAAAAATCTTCAATCCGTGTTTATATGCTTATAGACAGCAAAACTACACAACGAACACACACAAAACCAGGCCACACTGACACATAACCCAACAAGGTATGTTTGCCAAAAAAAACCAAACCCAAAAAATTAAAGAAAACAGCCAAAAAACAGTAAAAATATTTAGGACTACAAGTCCCAAAAACCACTGGGGCAGGCCAAGAAAAACCGCGCATGGCAAAGGCAGTTGGAACAGCTCCCTTTCCCCCCCCCCCCAACAGATCGGGTGCGCGCTGTGCTTCTCGCCGCCTCCCAACCCCTCGCAAACAACACACGGAGCGCGCAAAACCACCGGCCAATCAGAGGGGTGGCGTGAGGAAAAGCTCCTCTACTCCCCCCTCCCAACAGATCGGTTGCCCTAAAGCTTCTCCCTGCCTTCACCCCCCCCCCCGGCCTGTGTGTGTGTGGGGGGGGGATTGGCTGGATCAGATTGCTGTTTGGGATGGATGGATGGGAGGAGAAAGGAAGGATAGCAGCAGGAGGAGGACATCCCGCCTCCCTCTCGCCTCCGCCGGCCTCAAAAACAGACCTGGTGAAGGGGGGGGATCTCCGTGGGGTGACTCCAAGAAGGAAGGAAAAAAGGAAGGATAACAGGGAGAGAGGGAGGAAGGGAAGGAGACAGGTAGGGAAGGATAGAAGGAAGGTAGGATGGATGGAAGGAAGGATAGAGGGGAGGAGAAACGAAGGAAAAAGGAAGGATAGAGGGAAGGAAGGAGGGGAAGATAAAGGAAAGCAGGAAGAGGGGGAGGGAGAAGATGAGAAAGGAATGGCAGGATAGAAGGAGGGAAGAAGGAAGGTAGGATGTATGGATTGAAGGAAGGAGGGGAAGAGAAAGGAAGGCAAGCAGGAAGGGAGGGAGGGGAGGAGAAAGGAAGGGAACGATAGGAGGAGGGAAGGAAGGTAGGATGGATGGAAGGTAGGAGGAGAAGGAAAAAGGAAATCTAGCAGGAAGGAAGGGAGGGGAGGAGCAGGGCTGGACTGGATGGCATTTGGGGGTCCCTTCCAAATCTATTTATTTATTTATTTATCATATCTATATATTTATTATATCTACACACAAACACAGGCACTCCCCAAGTTAGAAACGACTCATACTTAGGAACACAGCTGGATTGGATGGTTTTTAGGGGTTGCAGGTCATTTGATTGTGCTTTTCTACTATGCTACAGCAACGCGTGGCCGGGTCAGCTAGTCTTACATAAAAGTCTTCTTTTTTTACATAGTTTTAGAAATAATTTGGGAAGAACCGAATTATTTACACATTTTATTCACCATTTTAAAAGAAAATATTGCATCATTTATCTGTACAGGGGGAAAAACACCAAAAGCTTCAGACAAAGATGCTCTCCCATTTTTCCATCCCTCGCTAGGACTTCGCATCTCTACACACTACACATTTTCAACTCTTTCCTTCAAGTATGATTCCCTCAAAAGACATACGAACACTCACTCACTAGGACTGCTCCTTAATTCTTCTAGTCTTTTTCTTATAGCATCCATTTTCATTCACGACTTGCAGCACCAATACAAACAGCATTCATTTGGCATTCATTCCCTTCCCATTGCCACCCTAAGGTGCTGCCACCTCCCTCCTCCTCGCTTTCACCCTGACTGGCTCCCAGGGCACTCTTCCCTTGCTTGGTCTCCCTGCAAACTACTTCACCTGTCGCTACCCTAGATCACAGTGTCTTTCTTGGCTTTTCTAGGTTGTCCTTTCCAGTTTTATTCAGGGAACTGTTGGAAACTTCAAGCACACAGGTGTTCTTTCCTCTATATTCAGAGACAGGTTTACTTCTCCAAGATTCCTTATGTTATATTTGAAGCAGCAAGGACTCTTCTGCTAATATATGTTGTCTTTGTTCATATCTCTGCTAATGGGTTAGGATTTATTAGTTTCTCTTTCTAGTATTTCTTTGTAATTTCCTTGTTCAAGGACCACAACTTGGCCACGGTGGTCCACGCTCTGGTTACATCCCAAATAGACTACTGCAATGCTCTCTATGTGGGGCTGCCTTTGAAAACTTATCGGAAGCTCCAATTAATCCAACGGTTGGCAGCCAGGTTGTTAACCGGAGTGGCATACAGGGTGCGTACTACTCCTTCGTTGCGCCAGCTCCACTGGCTGATGATTAGCTTCCGAGCACAATTCACAGTGCTGGTTTTAACCTTTAAAGCCCTGAACAGTTCTGGCCCAGATTACCTGTCCGAACGTATCTTCTGTTATGAACCATCACGAAGCTTAAGATCATCAGGAAAGGCCCTGCTCTCAATCCCACCACTCTCACAAACGCGGTTGGTGGAGACAAGAGACAGAGCCTTTCCGGCAATGGCCCCCATCTGTGGAACTCTCTCTCGAAGGACATCAGGTTGGCCACCTCCTTCCTGTCCTTTAGAAGACGACTGAAGACCTGGCTCTGGGGCCCAGCGTTCAACTAGATGATAGCGGCAATAGAAAAAGGAATTTTGGGCTTTTGCGACGTTGGATTTTTCTGTTTTGGTTTTTGGTTTTACTTGCATGTTAATTTATTGTTAAATGAATTTATTGATGATTCATATAATGTTTCAAAATGTTTTAATTGTAATTTTATAGTATACATGTTTTTAGCATCATTTGATGCCTATGTGAGTTCCCCTTGTGGAGAGAAGGGCAAGATAGAAATATACGAAATAAAAATAATAAATAAATAAATGTCTAGGAGGATTGAAATATCAAAGAACTGATTTTAGGGAGAATATTGCCATTTCTAATGTGATATCCTCTTGGGTAGCGTATCTGTCCAGACTATACAGGGCAGGCATGTAGCCTTTGAAATTCTCAGGGTGGTCCATGAGAAGGCCTTACTGGTAAATTATTTAAACTGTTATGTTTATTCATATCATCATCTGATCACCATGCTCAATATATCTCCCATATGCATGGGGGTATTGGGATAATGATACAAAAGGCTTGCTAGGGTAGACCCTCTCTCACTCAGACTCAGTCCCCCACCCCAATCCCCCTGAATCAAAATCCTGCCTACGGCCCTGATACAGGGGCATTGCAATCATAGGCTAGCATCTATCACATTGGAAGAACTAGTAAATCTGCCTCTAAAGTTTTGAATGACTTTATTGATCCCTGCAGTATAGCTCCCAGAGTAACTGTGGGAACAGAGTTGGCACCTGGGTTTATGGCAGGGTCTTGTGCCTGTATGACTATCTATGATGTGTATTCTGTAGTAAGCGAGTAGTTGGAGGATATATGTAGACAACTAAAGACCTACCTTTTAGAGCTTCTGAGGCCCCTTCTACACTGCCATAAAATCCAGATTATCAAACCAGATAATCCATATTATTTGCTTTGACTGGAGTATATGAGTCTACACTGCCATGTAATCCAGTTCAAAACAGATAATCTGGATGTTATGTGGCAGTGTAGATGGGGCCTGATAAGGCTGTGTTATTCACCAGGACTGGCTGTAGATCATTTATTATGCATTTGTGTGGTCTCAGCTGGTGACTGCATCACAAAATGTTTGCTTCCACTTGATTAATATATATTATCATGATATTTATTTATTTATGGTAATTGTGCCCCGTAGCTTCTCACCCCCGCAGGGGGACTCAGCACGGCTTACATTTGCAGCATTACAGGCTGCAACACCACAATATAATTTTAAAATACACCATATAATCAATGTCATTAAAAGCATTAAAAACATTTAAAAACACTACATTAAAAAGCACTACATACAACAATAATTAATTGAAGCCATCAAGCGGAACACATTGTCAGTCCAGTCAAGTCCAAAGTGTCAATCCGGTCAAATCCAAAGGTACAATTTACATCTGCTGCCCAAAGGCCTGGTCCCAGAACCATGACTTTAGCTTTTTTCTAAAAGCGAGGAGAGATGGAGTCGATCTTATTTCGTTTGGGAGTGCGTTCCATAGGCGAGGGGCCACTGCCGAGAAGGCCCTGTCTCTCGTCCCCACCAGCCGCATTTGCGATGCTGGTGGGAGCGAGAGCAGGGCCTCCCCAGATGATCTTAGACTGTGAGATGTGACATAGAGGCAGATGCGTTCGGACAAGTAAGCTGGGCCAGAACCGTATAGAGCTTTATAGGTCAATACCAGCACTTTGAATTGGGCTCAGAGATGGACAGGCAACCAGTGGAGCTGACACAGCAGGCGGGTGGTATGCTCCCTGTATGTTGCCCCAGTTAGCATTCTGGCTGCCACCCGTTGGACCAACTGAAGTTTCCGAACCGTTTTCAAAGGCAGCCCCACGTAGAGTGTGTTGCAGTAGTCTATTCAGGATGTAACCAGAGCGTGGACCACCGTGGCCAGATCAGACTTCCCAAGGTACGGGCCAGCTGGCGCACAAGTTTTAATTGTGCAAAAGCTCTCCCGGCCACTGCTGAGACCTGGGGTTCCAGGCTCAGCGATGAGTCCAGGATCACTCCCAAGCTGCGAACAATATTTATTTATGTCCTGCTTTTATCTGTTGACTGAAACACAAAGCGTCTCATAACAATAAAAGGCAATACTATTTAAAATCCACAGCATACAAATATTAAAATAGAATTAAATACAGAATCGTTGAATCATAGAGTTGGAAGAGACCACGTGGGCCATCCAATCCAATCCCATGCCATGCAGGAAAAGCACAATCGAAGCACCCCTGACAGAAGGCCATCCAGCCTCTGTCTAAAAGCCATCAAAGAAGTATCCTGCACTACACTCCGAGGCAATAAGATACGCTGTAGTACAGCTCTTTGAGTAAGGAAGTTCTTCCTAATGCTCAATTGAAACCTACTCTCCTGTAACTTGCACCTATTGCTCCAATTCCTAGTTTCCAGGGCAGCAAACAAACAAGCTTGCTCTTTCTTTCACATATTTATACATGAACTGCTCATTGGGGGGAAGGATATTAGAGGCGAAGATGAAGTATTTTGGCCACATAATGAGAAGACAGGAAAGCTTAGAGCAGTGTTTCCCAACCAGTGTGCCGGGGCACACTAGAGTGCCATGAGTGATCATCAGGTGTGCCGTGGGAAATTGGAACCTCCAATACCCTTTCTTCCCCCTCCTGCCAAACACTTTTTCTTCTCCACTCGGGCTCCCGTCTTCCCAACCTCGCTCTGCTCGCTTTGCCTCGCTTTGCTCACGCTGCCGCCTCGCTTTGCTCAGGTGGGGAGGGGGGAGGGAGGAAGACGTGACCCGTGCGGGCGCTACTGTACAGACTCGCCCCACGTCTTCCTCCCTCCCCCTCCTGAACATGCTCACCCTGCCCCTTGGATCAAAATGGTGGCAGAAGCGGCAGTGTGAGCAAAGCGAGGCAAAGCGAGCAGAGCGAGGCTGGGAACATTACAGCCCCGGCACACTGGTTGGGAAACACTGACTTAAGAAGATGTTGCCAAACAAGGTTTCAATATACTAAAACTAGCCAACTGATTCCTGAGTAACTTGGAGAAGAAAAAGTAAGTGTTCGGCAGGAGGGGGAAGAAAGGGGAAGGGGGAGAAAGAGGTCTCTGTCGAAAGCTGGCATGGGCAAACTTGGAACTTCCTGGTGTTTTGGACTCCAACTCCCACCATTCCTAGCAGCCTCCGGCTCTTTTCCTCCCCCCCCCCCTTCAGCCATTTAAGCAGGAACGAGCCTCAGGCTGTTAGGAATGGTGGGAGTTGAAGTCCAAAGCACCCAGAGGGCCGAAGTTTTCCCATGCCTGTTTTAGGGACCTTAAAGTGGTGAGCCTCCTTCCAACATTGTGATTCTGGATAGAAAACAAACAACAATATAACATAACATTGTTTGAGTCCACAGTGCTCTTTGTGTAGGTGAACTACAACTTCTAAACTCAAGGTCAATTCCCAAGCAAACCCTTTCAGTGCTTTCTGTTGGTAATGAGAGTTCAATATTTTATTTATTTATTTATTTATTTATTTATTTGTTCAGTCTTATATTCCGCCCTTCCCGGCCAGCTCAGGGCGGTTTACACAGACATTAAAACACTGCGAGGCAGTGGTACATCATAAAAACAGCCAACACACGAAATAAAAGTTGCAAACAGTGCAACGGCAGTATAGTGGACAATTATGCCAAGTTTGGTTCACTTCCATTGTTGCAAGAGTTCAGGATGTTCTTTGATTGTGTGTTAACTATAAATGGAACTGAAACAAGATCGTAGTTTAAAGCTAAAATTTGCTGATCTTCCTTTGGACAGTTTTTGGTTATCTGTTGCCAGGGAGTTCCCCATTCTGGTCAACAAAGCTATTTTGGCATTGCTTCCGTTTTCAACCACATACAGTATCTGTGTGAGATGAGCTTCTCAAGCTTGACTGCGATAAAAACTAAACACAGAGAGAGACTGACAGCTGTTGAGCAAGACCTTCGTGCGTGTCTTTCTGCCATTCCTGCCAGGATATCTATGTTGTGTTCATCGAAACAGGCCCAGGTTTCACACTGAGTGTATAAATACATTTTAAAACATATTAACTATATGTATTACTGTGTTAGAGTGTCCTTTGGTGTCATTTTGGTTGGTGGTGTGTCCCAGGATTTTGTAAATGTAAAAAATGTGGCGTGGCTCAAAAAAGGTTGAAAAACACTGGCTTAGAGAAGACAATGATGCTGGGGAAAAAGGAAGGAAAAAGGAAGAGGGGCCGACCAAGGGCAAGATGGATGGATGGCATCCTTGAAGTGACTGGATTGACCTTGAAGGAGCTGGGGGTGGTGATGGCCGACAGGGAGCTCTGGTGTGGGATGGTCCATGAGGTCACAAAGAGTTGGAAGTGACTGAACGAATGACCAACAACATCACGTCTCCTTTAAACCTTTTATTCCGCATGTTAAAAATACCTGGCTCTTTTAAGATGCTCCTCATAGGGCATGGTCTCCAGACCTTTGATCGTTTTAGTCACCCTCCTCTGGACTCATTCAGAAATCAATTGAAGTAATTTAAATCACTTGAAAATAGTTAAAATAAGCACCTTGTCCCAACACACTCTTAAAAACATCCTCCTGGTCAGTCGAAAGGCCGAATAGGGCATAGGGTTACAGTCTGTGTTAGATGGGGTTTCACTCCCCCTGAAGACGCAGGTTTGCAGCTTGGGAGTGATCCTGGACTCATCGCTGAGCCTGGAACCCCAGGTCTCGGCGGTGGCCAGGGGAGCTTTTGCACAGTTAAGACTCGTGTGCCAGCTGCGCCCATACCTTGGGAAGTCTAATCTGGCTACGGTGGTCCATGCTCTGGTCACATCCCGAATAGATTACTGCAACACACTCTACATGGGGCTGCCTTTGAAGACAGTTCGGAAACTGCAATTAGTCCAACGGGCGGCAGCCAGACTACTAACGGGAGCTACATACAGGGAGCATACCACCCCCCTGTTGTGTCAGCTCCACTGGCTGCCTGTCCAATTCCGAGCTCAATTCAAAGTGCTGGTTTTGACCTTTAAAGCTCTATATGGTTCTAGCCCAGCTTACTTGTCCAAACGCATCAGCGGCTACGTCCCACCTCATAATTTAAGATAATCCGGGGAGGCATTGCTCTTGCTCCCACCTACTTCTCAAATGCGGTTGGTGGGGACGAGAGATAGGGCCTTCTCGGTGGTGGCTCCCCGTCTGTGGAACACACTCCCTATTGATATACGATCCACCTCATCCCTCCTGGCATTCAGGAAAAAAGTGAAATCCTGGTTATGGGACCAAACGTTTGGACATTAGCACGATACAGCACTTTAGATTGGATTGAAATGGCAAACTGGTGGACATGACTTTTATTATGGACGGAATACTGTTTTTAACTTATGTGAATGTATGATGTATTTTAATGCTAATTGTGTTTTAATGTATTTTAATGCTAACTGTATTTTAATGTATTTTAACTTTGACTGTTTTTGGTTTTTATTATATGTATACTGTGTTTTTGGCATCGAATTGTTGCCGTTGTTAGGTCACTCTGAGTCCCCCCTAGGGGGTTGAGAAGAAATGGGGTAGAAATGGTGGAAATAAATAATAATAAATTCTTTAAAAAGCCTCCCTGAAAAAAAATGTTTAGCCTGTCAGTGGAAGAATAACAGGGAGAGGGCTCAGGTACAGGCTATATGGTAAATCCCATCTCCTATACAAATTTATTTGGGCCCTGAGATTCTTAGGGAGGGCCTTCTCTCGGTCCCAGCACCATTGCAAGCTCAGTTGGTGGCATGCGAGAGAGGGCCTTCTCAGTGGCAGCTCCTCAGCTTTGGAGAAGGAGTTCCAGAGTTGAGGAGCTGCCACTGAGAAGGCCCTCTCTCACATGCCACCAACTGTGCTTGCAATGGTGCTGAGACCGAGAGACTCTCAGGGCCCAAATGTGTACAGGAGATGGGATTTACCATGTAGCCTGTACCTGAGCCATGTAGGATATTAAAGGGCATAACCAGCACTTTAAATTTTTGACCAGAAACAAATTGACAGCCAGTTGAACTGTTGTAGCTCTGTGTGAGTATGCTCCATGTAGTCAGCCCCACTAAACAATATGGCTGCATCGTGCCAGCCAAAATTTCTGAACACTCTTCAAAGGCAGCCCAAAGAAGTCTATTACAGTAATACAAATGGGATGCAATAAGGCACGTACCACCATGGCTAGAGACGATGTCCTAAGGAATGGGCACAGTTGGCATACAAGTTTTAAATGTGTGAAAGCACTCCTGGCCACTGTGGAAAATTATTTATTTATTTATTATTCCAACTTATATACCGCCACTCCTCGAGGGCTCGGAGCAGTTTACAGTGCGAACAAGAACAATATACATAAAAACCAAATTAAAACAAAGAGAAATCTCCAATCAGCAGGATTCGAATGCCTGCCGGAATAAGAATATTTTGCATGGCCTCCGAAAGGAAGGTAAGCCTCGCAGAGCTCGGGTTTCTGCCGGCAAGGCATTCCGTAGGTATGGAGCCACAATCGTGAAGGCTCTGCGTCTGGTGGCCACCAGGTGGAAGGTCTTAAAGTTGGGAACTTCAAGCAAGTTTTGGTCTTCCGAACGAAGTGATCTCTGGGGTTGGTAGGGGGTGAGGCGGTCCCTCAGGTACGCCGGCCCTGGACCATATAAGGCCTTAAAGGTGAGAACCAACACTTTGAAGGTAATCTGGTGCTCAATCGGCAGCCAGTGCAACTGCTGCAGAATTGGAGTAATATGACATCTCGCTGGCTCCCCGGGCAGCAGCATTTTGCACAAGCTTAAGCTTCCGGAACACCGACAGAGGCAGGCCAATGTAGAGGGCATTACAGTAGTCTAATCTTGAGATGACCGTAGCCTGGACCTCCAGCTTCAACACCGTGTACAGGTGTACTCCCAAACTGCAGATCTGGATCTTCAGGGGAGTGTAACACCATCTAGAATAGGCTAGATCCCGATTCCTTTGTCTGCTTGCTGGCTGACCAGGAGCACCTTTGTCTTCTCTAGTTTCAATCTGTTTGCCCCCATCCAATCCATTATAGCTGCCAGGTACTGCTTTAGCACTTGGAATTAGGTTGAAAGAAGTAGTAGAGCTGAGTATAATCTGCATACTGGTGTCACCTAACCCCAAAACTCCGGATGAACTCTTCCAAGAGTTTCATGTAGCTATTAAACAGCATAAGGACCCCTCAAGCTGTCCTCCCACTCCTCACCAAAGCATCCCCAAGTAGATGGTGACTGATGGTGAATGGGCAGAAGGAGACCTGGAAATTTGGGTTCACATGCTCATGAAACCTGCTGTCAACAAAGTTGCCCATCACTCCCAGCACAGAGAGAATGGTGGCAATAACCACCAACCTCAATGTTTGATTCAAGAAGCCTGGAGGGGCTGTGAGGGAGAAAGAGAAAAGGAGCAAAAGCAGAGAGGGAGGGAGAGAGAGCTGTGGGCTCTTGCAGGTTGCTGTGGTGGGGTCACTGCATTCTCTAAGGACTCCCACCAGACCTCTTTGTCTTCCCGCTTTTCAGATTCTCCTGGCATAGCAGCACAAAGAGTGGTCTGCACAAGGGAAATCCTGAACTACTCCCTATTCTATTTTATAATAATTTTATTATAATAATATAATAAATAATATTATATTATATTATAATTTCAATATACTATAATGTCAATATATATACTATAATATAATAATTATGATATTAATACTAATAATATATGAATATTTCTTGATATATTAATATGTTAATATTAATGATGTGTAATATATAGTAAATATAGTAAATAAATAAATAATGTAGATTAGAATGTAGTTCAGCCTTTAGGTGCGGCCCTCCATAATATTTTTTGGCTCTCGCATGGCCCCTTGGAAAAAATAATTGCCCAACCCTGGTGTAGACGCACCCATTGTGTGTCTTCAAGTCGCTTCCAACTCATGGTGACCCTATCATAAATTAGAGAGCATGTCTTTCTTCAGGTCACCCAATGGGTTTTTGTGGCCAAGCAGGGATTCATAATCCACTGCTCAAACCATCACACCATGCTGGCTCATTAAGTTTATGGGTAGGGTCATAATTGATGTGTATCAGTGTCACAACATGTGTGGAGGAAGACAGGAGTGACCGGTCTGGCAGGGGAAATGAGCGCAGAAAGGATCATTTTTCAAAACTAAGGGAAATAGGCTAGTTGTTTGAATACTGTCAAAAAGCTTAGAGAACTTACTATATCTTTTTGAACAGGAATTATTCAATGCACAAGTAATCCAGGGGTGTGTAATTCCTCAGGTTTGGGGGCCACACAACACATGCCACCCCAGGTCTTGAAGGACTGCTTCTCCCATGTTTCCATATTAATTACATTTTTTTAAAAATCAAAACTCTGCATCATCTACTGTTTTTCAACCTTTTTTGAGCCATGGCACATTTTTTACATTTACAAAATCCTGGGGCACACCACCAACCAAAATGACACAAAATGACACTCTAACATAGTAATACATATAGTTAATATGCTTTTAAATGTATTTATACACTCAGTGTGAAACCTGGGCCTGTTTCAATGAACACAACATATATATGACTTCCTCTCACTTGGCTATCATGTCTTCTCTCAGCTTTCTCTTCTTCAGGCTAAACATGCCCAGCTCTTCAAGCCGCTCCTCATAGAGCTTGTTTGCCAGACTTTTGTGAAATTTCACCCTGAGTGAAACTTGCTTCCAGTTAACTATGGATGTCATGAAGCTGTTATAAACAGTTCCTTGGGGGAACTCTCAAAAAATCCAGTAAAATAGCAAAAATAACCACAACAGTTTCCAAGCGGAGAGGCTCAATTTGTTTCTTGGAAACCTGTGAGGGGGTTGCTAGGAGGGGGGGAGAGTGCCAATTTCCCACGGCACACCTGATGATTGCTCGCGGCACACTAGTGTGCCAGGGCACACTGGCTTGGAAACCCTGATCTACAAGATCATTTTGCCACATTTAGGTGGCATGAGGAATTTGTCTGTTTTAGGTCAAGAAGACAATATTGCCCACAAAGATGAAAAATACTTTCCTCAGCGTAAAGTAGGACAGTCTATGGATGCCTGAATGAAACTGGGGCAGGCTCCAGCACCTTCCATGGCTGGGGAGAAATGGCAATTCTGTATATGTTGTTGGTTACTTGATTGTGTGACAAACAACACTGGATGAAATTCCTGCCACTCCTTCCCTGTCACTGACCACGGCATATGTTGTGTATCAGAAACTAGAGCTGATGTGGTCTATCCAATACAATTTTCTGAATCAGCATCCCAAATCGAATCTAAATTTGATCAAAAACTGATTCATAACCCTTTTGGTACTAATGTTGGAGAGTGGTCCCTGGTCAAGCGATCCCTAGTCAAAGTGGTCCCTGTTCAAGTGGTCCCTAGTCAAAAAAAGATTGGGAACCACTGTGATAGACAGATTTAGAGTTATAAGCCGTATAACTAATAGGTTTAAACACAGAGTATATACATTTTGAGACCTTCCCCAAGGGAATATACTTCTAAACAGATAACAGTGTGATAACCCAGCTTGCCCTTATTATCAATTTACTGTTTCAAATTCTTCCCTCCAGTGACCGGGGACTGCTCAGCCTTCCGCCTTAAACTGGTGGTTAAAGGTTGGGTGTCCAAGACGTTCTAACTTTGCGTTGTTGATGTTATCGTTGTTTTTAAAACACATCTGATTATAGGAGCTGTTTAGCAGTGGAACTGTCTGCCTCGGAGTGTGGTGGGAGCTTGTTCCTTGGAAGATTTTAAACAGAGGCTGGATGGCTATCTATCAGGGGTACTTTGGTGGCAATTTCCCTGCATAGCAGGGGGTTGGAGTAGATGGCCCATGTGGTCTCTTCCTACTCTATTATTCAATGATTATTCTAGGAGAGAACTAAAGGGAAGGGATTCGTTCAAATCAGAAGCTGTTCTCTCTACACCCAGCCATCCTACCTATCAAAATAGGGTCAAAATAGCCAATCTAAGATACAATATATTTGCCTAATGATGTTTTTTACGTTTGGATATCACTGTGTAATCTCTTATGTGAATATGTGTTGATATCAGGCCCGGATTAACACTTTTTTGCACCCTAGGCCACACTTTGGAATTACGCCCCCTTTAAGCCAACCTCCCGCCACCTTCAAGGTCCGCATTCCCACCGGTTGGAAAGCTCCTCTGTGCTCTGAAGGTCTCCTCGGGAGTCGGGAGGTTTGGGGAGAGCGCAGCAGGTGCAAACTCGCTCCAAAAGGGCGCACAAGAGAGAGAGAGCACGCGTGTGAGAGAGAGGGCGCGTGCGTGTGTGTGAGAGAGAGAGCGCGCACAAGAGAGAGCGCACGAGAGAGAGCGTGCACGAGAGAGAGTGCAAGAGAAAGCGCACGGGAGAGCAAGAGAGCGCACGCGCGTGCGAGAAAGAGAGAGCGTGCGAAAGAGAGCAAGGAGGGGCATGAGAAAGGAGGAAAGAGGGGCGCAGACCAGTTTTTTTGGTCCGTGATCTGCCTCGGCTTGCGCCCCTAGGCCATGGCCTTATGGGTAATCCGGGCATGACTGATATACTCCTGTGCCAGCTTCCCATGTGGGGACATGAGAGAGGCCTCCCACAGGATGGTGACACATCCGGGTGTCCCCAGGGCAATGACCTTGCAGATTGCCAATTCTCTTGCACCAGAAGCAACTTGAAGTATATTCTCAATTTGCTTCTTACACAATTTTTTAAAAAGCAATTAATAGGTTATAGAAACACACACAAGCACCTATGCTACATTTGTGCAATTCCATATGCATGACATTACAATACTGCCGCCTTCTAAATTAGGCCCACACAACATTCGGCCCACAGGCCGGATGTGGCCCACAAGGGGGCTTCCCTGTGGCCCATGGAAGGAAGGCAGAAGAACATCAGCAAAAGGGCTTCCTGTCAGGCCCATGGAAGGAAGGCAGAAGAAGGGCCGATCAGCAAAAGGAAGTTCCCTTTGGGATTGGTTGAACTGTAGCCTGTTTTATTGCCTGTATTTTTACTGTGGGGTTAGGATCAGGAATAATAAATAAATAATAAATAAATAAATAAATAAAATTAACACTTTTTTGCGCCCTAGGCCACAGTTTGGAATTACACCCCTTTAAGCCAACCTCCCGCCACCTCCAAGGTCCCCATTCCCACCGGCTGGAAAGCTCCGCTGTGCTCTGAAGGTCTCCTCAGGAGTCGGGAGGCTTGGGAGAGCGCAGTGGTGCAAAAACTCGCTCCAAAGAGCACGTGAGAGAGAGAGAGAGCAAGAGAGAGAGAGAGAGAGCAAGAGAGAGAGAACGCACGAGAGAGAGCGTGAGAAAGCGAGAGACGGAGGGGACAGAGCAGAGACTTTGCCGGGAGAAGGAGCGAGGAGGGGCATGAGAAAGGGGGAAAGAGGGGCGCAGACCAGTTTTGGGTTTTTTTGGTCCGTGATCTGCGCCCCCCCCCCCTCGGCTTGCGCCCCTAGGCCATGGCCTCATTGGCCTTATGGGTAATCCGGGCATGGTTAGGATTTGCCTTGCTGACCAACCCTTCCCCTGTTTGCCTCTCTGGTCAGGCAGGCAGCGAAAGGGCCAGCTAGCAAAGACAATTGAAATGGAACTGTTTGATTGCTTTGTGCCCACCAATACTGCTGATAGAAAAAAAAAAGGTTGTTTGCATCTTTCTATGGGGCAGAGACTGTGACTCAAGGCTGAAAGAGCATGACTCACTCAAGACAGCCATTTATAATAATTAGCTTATGTACCTGGTGTTTTCTGTTTATGCATTTTCTCATCCTGATCATTAAACATTCTCATCGTTAACGTTATAATTATATGATTGCTACATGGTAAAAGCTTGAATGCATTTTTCAAGTTTTTCTTACCGTTTATATTTAGTTAATTAGCAAAATATTTCTTCACATGAATGTGATTTCATTATAAATAAATAAATTCTGCCCATGAATGAGGATGATGTGCTGTTCATTATACTGCTGTTGTTTTTAATTGTTTTTAAATAAATCGGCTCCTGTAAGCCGCCACGAGCCTTGGCATAGAAACGAATAATAACTAAAATAAATAAATAAATAATCAATTGCATAATCAATCAATAAATATTGAAGCTTCCCTTTCTAATAATGTGATTTATTTTCACAATAAGTTATTCATGCCTTAAAACTTTACTTGGAAAGTGAGGTGCTAAAAACCCATCTGCAATCCGAAGAGGCTGCACCCATTTTAATTTTGGCCCCTTACTACTGATAAGTTGTGCAGCCCTGTTCTAGAAGAAAGGCTCTTAGCAAAATGTGTCTTCTACATTCAGTGCCTTTTTGCTTCTTCTTTTGACATTTTTAAAATTATAATCATTATGCGAGAAATCACATGTTTAAAAAGAGAATGAAAACATAAGACCAGAATTTGATTAAAGCAGTGTTTCCCAACCAGTGTGCTGTGGCACACTAGTGTGCCGTGAGTGATCATCAGGTGAGCCGTGGGAAATTGGATCCTCCAATACCCTTTCTTCCCCCTCCTGTCGAACACATTTCTTCTCCACTCAGGCTCCCTTCTTCCCAGCCTCACTCTGCTCGCTTTGCCTCGCTTTGCTCTGGGGCGAGTCTGCGCAGTAGCGTCCGCACGGGTCACGTCTTCCTCCCTCGGCCCTCCCCTCCTGAACATGCTCATGCTGCCCCCTCGGATCAAAATGGCGGAAGAAGCGGTAGTGTAGAAGAAAAAGTAAGTGTTCAGCAGGAGGGGGAAGAAAGGGCGCGAAGGGGGGGGGAGGAAGAGGTCTCTGTCGAAAGCTGGCATGTGCAAACTTGGACCTTCCAGGTGTTTTGGACTTCAACTCCCAGCATTCCTAGCAACCTCAGGCTCTTTTCCTTTCCCCCCCTCAGCCACTTAAGCAGGAAAGAGCCTCAGGCTGTTAGGAATAGTGGGAGTTGAAGTCCAAAGCACCCAGAGGGCCCAAGTTTTCCCATGACTTTTTTAGGGACCTTAAAGTAGTGAGCCTCCTTCCAACATTGTGATTCTGGATAGAAAACAAACAACAACACAACATAACATTGTTTGAGTCCACAGTGCTCTCTGGGTGTAGGTGAACTACAACTTCCAAACTCAAGGTCAATTCCCAAGCAAACCCTTTCAGTACTTTCTGTTGGTAATGAGAGTTCAATATGCCAAGTTTGGTTCAATTCCATTGTTGCAAGAGTTCAGGATGCTCTTTGATTGTGTGTTAACTATAAATCCCAGAAACTGT
>JARBWK010000006.1:129308846-129376346 GCA_030556195.1 Anolis apletophallus | reverse complement strand
CATCAAAATTTCAAAATATAGCTTTACTGGCTGCCAGTCCACCTTGGCCTGTTCACTTCTTTCATAGACCTTATTATATAAGTCATCAGATTCCATTAAGTCGTTTAACTTATAAAGCCAGTCATCTATTAATGGTATATCCTCATTTTTCCAGTTTTTGGCTAGCACCAGCCTTGCGGCCGCTGATATAAGATGAAATAGTGTAACCTTATTTTGATCTAATCCTTCCTCTATAATATTTAATAAATATCCTTCGGGTCTGAAATCAAACTTCTCATTCAGTATTTTTTGAGTATGCTTATGAAAATTTTTGGACTTTGCTACATGACCACCAACAGTGCATAAAAGTTCCTAGATGCTTTTTGCACTTCCAACATTTGCTGTTGGCGTTTTTATAGTATAATGATATCTTCTGTGGGGTCATGTGCCATCTATAAAACATTTTATACCAGTTGTCTGCTGGTGAGGTAGAGCCTAGTATCTTAATAGTTCTTTTCCACACCTTCTCCCACTCTTGCATCAGTATAGTATGACCAACATCCTGCGCCCATTCTATCATCACATGTTTCACTAGTTCTGTTTCCGTATCTAGCTCTAATAATTTGTTGTACAACACTTTTATATGTTTTTTCTTTTGCTTCAGCACACCTTCCCATGCATTTTCTTCCAAGTTGAACTCCTTTTTACAATCCGCCCTAAAATAATCTTTTAATTGTGCGTGAAATTTCCACCCCTGATTCTCTTAGATTTTCCATTGTTTTCAATTCCCAATTAGAGTTTGTTCTTTTAATCAGTGATTTGTATGTGTACCATCTGGACATAGGTATTTCCCTTTTATGCTGGGCTTCCAGAGGCGAAATCCAAAGGGGGGGGGTCTTCCTATAGAATTGATCTTTATATTTGTCCCATACTTTTAGTAGGGCTGCCCTGATACAATGGTTGTTGAAGGTTCTTTCTACTTTGGCTTTTCCGTACCACATGTACGCATGCCAGCCTCTGTTGATATTGAAACCTTCCAAACTTCTAGTTTTCTTGAGTAAAGCCCAATCCCTTACCCAGCTAAGGGCAGCTGCTTCATAATATATTTGAAGGTTTGGAAGGGATAGGCCCCCTCTTTCTCTTTTGTCCGTAAGATTTTTGTATTTTACCCTGGGTCTTTTCCCATCCCAGATGTATTTTGTAATATCCCTCTTCCAGGTCTTGAAATCATATGATGTTCTTAAAATAGGTATGGATTGAAACAAAAAAATCATCCTGGGAAGTAAGTCCATTTTTATAACTGCTATTCTTCCTAGCAAGTTAAGATTTAAGAAGATTTAAGAATCTCCAACTCTTGGATCTTGCACCAGAATGTAGTGTTCTCCTGCAATAATTCTATCCTTTCTTTTCTAAGATTTTTCGTAAGTATTTTGGATTTGGAGTAATTGATTTTTAGACCTGCAACTTCGCCGTATGATTTGATCTTTTCCAACCAAATTGGCATCCTCTCCACCGGTTCCTCAATGATGCAGACGACATCATCTGCAAAGGCTTGCAACTTATACTCTTCTTTCTGATGTCTGAGGCCCTTTAAGTTTTATTTATTATTTCGATTTGTTAGTCGCCCCTTCCAATGGGCTCGGGGCGACTTACACACACTTAAAACCATAAAACACTGTAAACCACTATAAAACATCGGACCACTGTCCACGCATTAAAATTTACAAACAGGTACACTCTAAAATAACTCTTGTGGCCTACATTACAGAGTAAATGGCCTAGAGTTAATTACCGACCGAACGCCTGAACAAACAGGAAGGTTTTACAAGCCTTACGGAAGGCTAACAGGTCGGACTGTGCACGGATAGTGGAGGGAAGAGCGTTCCATGAAACTGGTGCGATGGCACTAAAAGCCCTCCTCCGTGTTGAGGACAGATGGATAGCTTGGCAACTGGGCACCACAAGCAGGTTCAGGGATTCGGATCGCAGTGGTCGTGGGGGGTTGTATTGAGAGAGGCGGTCCCTTAGGTATACTGGCCCCAGACCTTTCAAGGCCTTAAAGGTCAGAACCAGCACCTTGAAGGGGATCCAGTGCTCTATTGGCAGCCAGTGCAGTTCACGCAGAACAGGCGTGATGTGGCAGCGAGATGGAAGGCCTGCCACCAGCCGAGCTGCAGCGTTCTGCACCAGCTTAAGCTTCCGGATCACCGACAAAGGAAGGCCGATGTAGAGGGCATTACAGTAGTCCAATCGTGAGATGACCATAGCTTGGACCACTGTGGCTAGGTCATGACGGGACAGGTAGGGAGCCAGCCTCCTCGCCTGCCGGAGGTGGTGGAAAGCCTGGGGCACACCACTAACCAAAATGATACAAAATGACACTCTAACACAGTAATACATATAGTTAATATGTTTTTAAATGTATTTATACACTCAGTGTGAAACCTGGGTCTGTTTCGATGTCTCTCTCTCTCTCTGTCTGTCTGTCTGTCTGTCTCTCTCTCTCTCTCTCTCTCTATATATATGTAATGCTCATTTGTAGGATTAACATAACTCAAAAACCACTGGACAAATTGCTGCCAAATTTGGCCACAAAACATACTAATACTAACCCAAGGAGGGACCATCAGTCAAAATAATTATTTTGTCATTTGGGAGTTGTAGTTGCTGGGAGTTATAGTTCACCCGCAATCAAAGAGCATTCTGAACTCCACCAATGATGGAACTAAACCAAACATGGCACACAGGACTCCCATGACCAACAGAAAACACTAGAAGGGTTTGGGAGTTGTAGTTCACCTCCATTCAGACAGCACTCTTAACTCAAACAATGATGGATCTGGACCAAACTTGGCATGAATATCCCATATGCCCAAATATGAACACAGATGGAGTTTGGGGAAAACAGACCTTGACATTTGGGAGTTTTCGTTGCTGGGATTTATAGTTCACCTGCAATCAAAGAGCATTCTGAGCCCCACCAATGACAGAATATGGGCAAACTTCCCACACAGAACCCCCATGACCAACAGAAAATACTTAAGGCCATCCAGTCCAACTCCCTTCACCAGGGCAAGAAAATGTAATCAAAGCCCTCCTGACAAAGAGCCAACCATCCATAGATATAGATATATATTACTATTAACTAATTCATAAATAAAAGGGGTTTTTTACCCTGAAACATTGCATTAAACCACCAGGATTTCTCCAGAGAGGATGTGACTGAAGGTTTGCCAGGCCAGGCCTTGGTCGGGCTATCTTCCAACACCAGACTGACTTTCCTTGGGGCTCAAACAGAAAGCCCAGCATGCCAGAAGGTTGGGTAGCTCTGAGGAGTCTCAAGCACCTTCAAACCAGTCAGTTGGCACCCGGAGGAAGATTTCATGCCTTCAATATAGGCCATCTGACTGGGGCTTTGAGTGTCCCTACCTCGAGGCCACAGAGAAGGAGAGGACTTGTAGAGACATCCGGCTAAAGATTCCTGGACTAAAGCTGCAGATAGACTGTAAAGTAGGATCTTTCTTTTTTTAAGTTTTTATAAACTTAAAATAAAGTGAAGGAAAGGAAGAAAAGGCCCTTCAAGGCTGGAGGGAAGGAGGGAGGACTGAGGAAGAAAAGCGCCTCGGAGAGCGGCAGCGGCAAAACCCCACAAAACAGCAAAAATACCAAGATATATATTTTAAATTAATATTTTTTAAAATCCGCAAAACAGCGAGTCCGCAATAAGCGAACTGCAAAGTAGCAAGGGAACACTGTACACCCAAATTTGAATTGGGTAAGGTTGGCAGGGGGATTGATTTTGTCATCTGGGAGTTGTACTTGCTGTCACTTATAGCTAACCCACAATCAAAGAGCATTCTGAACGCCATCAATGGTGGAATTGAACCAAACTTGGCACACAGAACTCCCATGACCAACAGAAAATCCTGGAAGGATTTGGTGGGCACTGACCTTGAATTTTTTGGAGTTGTAGTTCACCTACATCAAGACAGCGCTGTGGGCTCAAACAATGTTAGATCTGCACCAAACTTGGCACAAATCGTCAGTATGCCCACACACTGGTGAAGTTTGGGGAAAATAGAGCTTGACATTTGGGAGTTGTAGTTGCTGGGATTGATAGTTCACCTACAATCAAATCATTCTGAACCCCACCAATGATAGAATTGGGCCAGACGTCCCACACAGAACACACATGCATTGAAGGGACTCCTTAGTGTGAGCCTCCCTCCAGCCTCACATGCTATATCTCCCGCACATGCACACCACGCTGCCATGCGCTGACCGCACCTGCTCTCCCTTCCCTGCTTGGAGTCTCAGAAATAGCCCCCCTTTGGCTGAAAGGCCAGCCAATCACAGTGGAGGAGGGCTTTTGGAGGGAGGTTTTGCATCTGTTTCCAAAAAGGAAGAGAAGGACAGGCAAAGAGATCTTCAGACTTCTCTGCCAAATGGGTTCCTAAGACCATCATAAATATATGTTTTCTGATGGTCTTTGGCAACCCTTCTGAAACCCACTCATGACCCCACCCCCATGTGTCCTGACCCCCAGGTTGAGAAACACTGCCCTACAAGATAATGCAAAAATTCTGTAACTGTTAAATTAAACTGAAGTCATGGGAGAAACATCACTTTATCACCTCATCCACATTGCTCAGAGCAGGCCAGGATTACCCATAAGGCCAAGCTAGGCCATGGCCTAGGGGTGCAAGGGGGGGGGGGCGCAGATCACAGACCAAAAAATAATAATAATGTTGAAACAAATAAAAATGCAACGCGCATGGAGATGAGGAAGGAAGGATACCGGAGGTCCTCCTTTTCGGCGGCGCCCCTTCCCCTTCCTGAATACCAGCTCCTGCCTCTGCTATTGTTGCAGAAACGGTGTATGCGCAGGGGCTCTCGACACTGACGTCGACGTCGACAGGAGGAACAATTAATTCCCTCGATGCCAACAGCATCCATTTGCTGGCTCCTTCAGTGCAAGTACAAGAAACTCCATTGCGCAGTCTGCGCATGCCCTAACACCATGAAAGCTGGTATTCCTCCTCCAACACAAGGAGGAGACTCCTCCTTACTGGAGAGAGAAGCGCAACTGCCGGCTACGGCACATGCGCAAACCCTAGTACAGGAGAGAAGCCCAACGCGACAAGCCCCGGTATCAGGGAGAAGCGCGGCATCGGTACAGCTGCTGACTACAACGCATGCGTAATCCCCGATACCAGGTAGGAGCCAAGTGCCTCAAGCCCCGGCATCGGGGAGGAGGCTCCTCCCCCCATGCCTGCATCCATAGTGCCTGCCGAGAGGGAAACTCCTGTGGTGGACCTAGTGGGGCCACACCGGGAGAGCTGGATGCGGGGCCCTAAGGGGGACGAGCGGATGAAAGATGGGGGGGGGGGTGCGGTAGAGGTTGGCTTAAAGGGGGCGTAATTCCAAAGTGTGGCCTAGGGCAGTGATTTTCAACCAGTGTGCCGCAGAACACTAGCGTGCCGTGAGAGATCATCAGGTGTGCCGTGGGAAATTATTTTCAAACTTCATTCATATATAAACTACTAGCTGTACCCGGCATGCGTTACTGTGCCCTTTTTTAGGAGATGCGAGAAAGTCCAATCATCCACGGTGTGCCCTCCTCTAAACTGCATTTGGATGGAGTGTGGGTCATGGGGGGCATGGTGTGCCAAGTTGGGTCTTTATTGGTCTTGGTTCTGGGCCACAGTGGTCTGTGGGTAATGATGGGTTTTGAAGTACTACAAATCCCATTTTCCATGGTGGTACTCAAGTCCCATCATGCATGGTCGGGGCTCTGTGTGCCAAGGTAGGTTACTGTAAATTCAGGCCATACACAATGTCCCATGAGCTGACGCCTAGTTAGGAACAGCAAGTTAATGAAGCCTTACTGTCAATTCAGGCCATACACAATGTCCAATGAGCTGAGGCCTAGTCGGGAGAATCAAGTTAATGAAGCCTTACTATCAATTCAGAGCGTAAACAGCTTCCCAGTAAGTGAGGGCTAGTTAGGGAAATCAAGTTAATGAAGTCTTACTGTCAATTTAGAGCGTAAACAGCTTCCCAGTAAGTGAGGGCTAGTTAGGGAAATCAAGTTAATGAAGTCTTACTGTCAATTTAGAGCGTAAACAGCTTCCCAGTAAGTGAGGGCTAGTTAGGGAAATCAAGTTAATGAAGCCTTACTGTCAATTTAGAGTGTAAACAGCTTCCCAGTAAGTGAGGGCTAGTTAGGGAAATCAAGTTAATGAAGCCTTACTGTCAATTTTGGGCGTGGTCTGTGATGTTTTGGGGTGTAAATTGTCGGTTGGAAGTGATTTGGGTGTTTGTGTTGGGGATTGGCTCAGGCCTTTTCCTTATTCTGTTTTGGCAGTTTATTATGGATCGAATTTTCATGTTGGCTGGCCAGTGCAGCAGTTATGCAAATCCGCCTTATTGGCAGCGAATCATGTTGTTCAGAATGTAGAGGCTGGGTGAGACTTTGGCTGCCCCGGAGGATGCTGGTAAATGTAGTTTTATTTTTACCGTTGTTTTGGGGGCCTTTTAGGTTTTGGGGGGGGAAGGTTTCTTTGCTACAAACGTACCTTGCTTGAGGCCTATTTCTGTTGGCAAGTATTGTGTTTCTGCGTTGTATGGTTCTTTGTTTGAGGTATACATCACATGACGTGAACCCATTTATATAATAGATAATGCGCATCTGTCCCTTTAAGAAATGGAACCATAGCACTCTCGCGTCACCTAAGAAGTGATGCAAGAGTGCTATGGTCGTGCCATCTTGGATTCAGTCAGACGCGCCTAAGTAAACAAAGTTAGAGTTAGTGCTGCAGCTGTGCGCCAAGTGACAGTGGCAATTTGGGATCACAGCAAGACAAGTGAGTGAGACTGACAGCTGTTGAGCAAGAGCTTCGTGTGTGTCTTTCTACCATTCCTGCCAGGATATCTATTTTGTGTTCATGGAAACAGGCCCAGGTTTCACACTAACTGAATGTATAAATACATTAAAAACATATTAACCATATGTATTACTGTGTTAGAGTGTCATTTTGTGTCATTTTGGTTGGTGGTGTGCCTCAGGATTTTGTAAATGAAAAAATGTGCCGCGGCTCAAAAAAGGTTGAAAATCACTGGCCTAGGGCGCAAAAAGGTGTTAATTCGGGCCTGGCCCAGAGGCATATCCCACTGTTTCCGTATTCCATCTTTGCACTCTATACATGCAAAGAGTCTGGGTGCTAATTCTGCTCTTTCTCTCCTTAGCAGAAGCAAACGCACAAACAGAAACATGCGCTTTACAAGGGTATAATGACATTTTCTTGAATCTCGGTAAAATTGTGTGGAGACCATTGTCTACTAAAATTTCAACAGAAAGTCCCTAAATTCTTCAAAAGGATCAAGGTTTTACTAAGGACCTCATCACATTGAGGACCTGAATCCAGGGGAAAGCAGAGGCATCTGTAGGGCAGTGGAGCAAATCTGGTGGGCAGTGTGGGAACCTGTCGCCCCGCCTCACCTGCAACGTCCCATCCCCACCACCATCTGGCTTCTCCCCATGCTTAGTCTATTGTACTCAATGAGAAATCCTCCTGTGTTCTCAAGGCTCAACCGTAGCATTATTTCAGCATGGAGCTAGGACAGAGCTCCGCTGGAAGTAGCCCTGCGCCATGTGATGGGCTCCATTCAGCTCCATGTGGAAATCATCCTACGATGGAGCCTGGGTGATAAGATCATGTGCTTCACAATAATACCTTTCTTTGATGAACCCCAAAGCTGCAAGATATGCCACACTAGATTTTGAAACACACTTGCTTCTTTAACAGGTAAAGATGGCAAAAATAATCTAGGGAAAGACAAATGATGGTACCAGAGTCACAGGCCTGCACCAGGCATTATTTTAATGTGGTCTGCGAAAAAGGCCTTACTGGTACATTATTTAAACTGTTATGTTTATTCATATCATGATCTGATCACCATGCTCATTATATCCCACCTTCATGGGGTTATTGGGATAACAATACAAAAGGTTTGCTAGGGTAGACCCTCTTCCACCCAGTCTCAGCCCCCAACCAAACTCAGCCCCTGAAACAAAATCCTGGCTACGGCCCTGCCTGCACCTGTTATTTTAATGTGGTCTTGAGTGATGGTCAATGAAGATAAAGGTTTCGGCTCTTATTGGCTGAAAGGGGAATTTGAATAAAGGCAGTGAAAGAAATGCAAGAAAATTTCACCCTCAGCATCACAACATAAATCCTATTGAGATATGGGCCAGTATTTATCATTTTGCAGCCAAAAGTAACTTTGTTTCTAGTTCCAGTGGGTCCCTTACATTCCCCTTATGCCAGTGATTTTCAACCAGTGTGCCGCGGAACACTAGTGTGCCGTGAGAGATCATCAGGTGTGCCGTGGGAAATTATTTTCGAACTTCATTCATATATAAACTATAAGGCGTATCTGTCCCTTTAAGAAATAGAACCATAGCACTCTCGCGTCACCTAAGAAGTGACGCGAGAGTGCTATGGTCGCGCCATCTTGGATTCGCTCAGACGCGGCTAAGTAAACAAAGTAAGAGTTAGTGCTGCAGCAAAGGTCAAGTGACAGTGGCAATTTGGGATCACAGCAAGACAAGCGAGTGACAGTGATGGAGAAGTTTTTGAGAAGGGAAAATGCAAATGCCGAACAAGGCCTTGGGACAAAATTATGACACAAATGAAGGCCCATATGAGTGATGGACAAAAGAAAAAAGAAAAGACTGTGAGCCCAGGTTTCACACTAAGTGACTGTATAAATATATTTTTAAAACATATTAACTATATGTATTACTGTGTTAGAGTGTCATTTTGTGTCATTTTGGTTGGTGGTGTCCTCCAAGATTTTGTAAATGTGGAAACAAAAATGTGAAAAAAACTACAACAGCGTGATCTGAAGGCACACAAGAAAAACAATCCTAATTAACTTGACTCTTTCTCAAAAAAGTTGAAAATCTTTTGGTGGTGGTGGTGGGGGGGGGTTGCAAATAAGATTATTCATTGTCAGGACTGGTCCCCCAACAATTTATGAATTTAGGTATTGTAACCTTTAAAACTTGCCAATTAAAATCAATCTCAGATTGCTTTACTTGATGCTAGAAAAAAACCAAAACAGTGGAAAGCAAATCCCAGTTTGCTAAGAAAAAAACAATGGAATGTGATTCCTTGAAGAGCAGACCTCCTGATTCCATTTCTCAATTCCCTGAGGGAGAATTAGGAGTAAGGAAAATGCGATGGTTGATTTCCTTTCAATGTAGTAACATACTGGAGGTTTATGATGCTTTTGTAAAGTTTGCTTCTAGTAAAGATGTCAGATAACATAACTGTTGGAAGATGCATCACGATCACCTACACCACATCTTATCTCACCCTCAAAAATATTAGTTCTGTACTAGAAAATGCAATTTCTTCAGAGAATTCTCACGAGTCCTTTCCAGAGCTAAGAAAAGTTACTTTTTAGGGCCACAAACAGAATTTACTGGATTTGAAACATGTCATAGGGTCTGAGTTGGAGCAGAAGCTGTGTCCTGCTATCCAAGTGACCACTATACATAGATTTGTTTCCTTGTAAGCATCAGCTCAGAGTTCTTAATTAAAAGATGGAAAGTAGAATTTAATTTTTATTATCATTATCTGACAAATCTGGGAGGCAGTTCCAAACATAAGGTCCCATTATCTTCTTTTTCAGACAAATCTCCCTCTTCTCCTCTCTTCCCTATTAAGAAAACTATGCACAACTGTACTGAAATAACTATTTTCCCCCAATCTGCTACTGGAGGAGAACCCTTGCATATATCTTTTCTTTATTAATGACCCATCAGGGGAGAAGACGCACATATATACACAAAACCAGGGGTTACAACCATACACATATTCCCAGGCACCCAAATAATCTTGATATAATATATGAGCTTGGGAAACTTTGGGGGTGGGGGGTAGAACGTCCAGGAAGCCCTAATACTGTAATTTGGTCAACTTTTTTTTGTGATGTGGAGGAAACCCCTAGAGCAGTGTTTCCCAACCGGTGTGCCGCGGTATACTAGTGTGCCGTGAGCGATCATCAGGTGTGCCATGGGAAATTGGAGATAGAAGAGAGAGAGAGAGAGAGAGAGAGAGAGAGAGAGAGAGAGAGAGAGAGCCCTACTGTCCTACCGGGAAGCATGAGTCCCGCAAACACAGCCTCCTTTTGTGAAGCCCGGCTGCCTGGGGGCGGATCTACACCGTAGCATTCATGCAGTGAGGCACCCCTTGGTCTTCCAGGGCTCAAGGCTGGGGAATCCCATGATTTGTAGTTTGAGGAGGCTCAGGATGCTGTCAAACGACCACTCCCGTGATTTCCTCGCACTCTGCCAAGGTGGGTCAAGGGGTGTTCGGGACACAGGGTTGAGGCACCTTTAAGCAGGGGCCGAAAACTAACAGGGCTTGCTCACTTAAGGCAGTGAGCCAACTTGGGCCCTCCCTCCAGGTGTTTTGGCCTACAACTCCCACCATTCATATACATACATACATACATATATATATTAGCTGTATAAATTTATTAGCTGTACCCGCTACGCGTTGGCCAACCTTCCCTCCTCTTTCCTTTCTCCTTTCCCTTTTTCTTTCCTTCCTTCTTTCCTTTTTTTCTTTCTTCCTTCTATACCTGTTTCTTTTTCTTTTTTCTTTGCTGTTTGGTTCCATTCTTCCTTCTTTCTTCCCTTCTTCCTTCCCTGTTTCCTTTCCTTCCTTCTTCCCCTTTTTCTTTTCCCTCTTCTTTCCCTTTTTCTTTCTTCCTTCTCTACCTGTTTGTTTCCTCCCTTTCTTTGCTCTTTGGTTCCATTCTTCCTTCCCTTCCTTCCTTCCCTCCTTCTTCTTTCCCTTTTCTTTTCCTTTTCCTTTCTTCCTTCTCTACCTGTTTCTTTCCTCCCTTTCTTTGCTCTTTGCTTCCATTCTCCTTCTCTCTTCCCTTCCTTCCTTCCTTATTGATGCATAAGAACACAGAGAGAGACTGACAGCTGTTGAGCAAGACCTTCGTGTGTGTCTTTCTGCCATTCCTGCCAGGATATCTATGTTGTGTTCATCGAAACAGGCCCAGGTTTCACACTGAGTGTATAAATACATTTAAAAACAGATCAACTACTGTATATGTATTACTGTGTTAGAGTGTCATTTTGTGTCATTTTGTTTGGTGGTGTGAACCAGGATTTTGTAAATGTAAAAAGTGTGCCGCGGCTCAAAAAATGTTGAAAATCACTGTGTTAGAGCAGGCATGGGAAAACTGTTTTGCCTTGGAGCCTCATTGTGGGCCTGACCAAGAGTGCCGGGCCAGGAGGGAGGGCGGCTTTGCATGCGCTGGGTGGGACTGGTCCGGGAGGGACAGGGCCTTTGAGAGGGTGGGGTTTGAAGGGAGTGGGGCAGGTCCCGGGTCATCCTCAGGTTGTCCTCCTGGCACAAGGATGGGGCTTAGGGTTCCCATATGTCCCTTATTTTGGCCCTAAAATTTGTGTCCCTTATTTTCAGGACCTGTCCCTTATTTTTGACTAGCAGGACAGGACTGGGCGGGGTTGACCAGAGGAAGGTGCGCGCTGTGGTTTCCACGGCAATGCCTGCCCGGGAATTCCAACTCGCAGGGCAGCCTGCGTCCCCGTTGGAAGGAAGAGGCGATACAGGACTTTTTCAAAGTACAGTAGACTAATTAACCGTTACCCAAGGGGAATGTTGGATCATGTTGGATAAAGATAGTTTCTGGTTGCTTGAGAGTTACTCTTAAAATAGGCCTAGCTGTGCATCCCAATACTATACAATGCTGTTTATCCCATACTATACTATACCATTAACTATTGACATAATAATCATGAAGATGTACTGTCTTATAAAATTTATTTTATTTTAATGTTTAGACAGTGCACTTTTAAAGTCAGCAAAGTCAAGTACTAAATACAGATGGAGAAAATTAGGTAGTTCTAATAATGTTTTTTCTGCATGACAAAGCATGCAGAAACATACCATGTACTGTTAAGAGGGTGTAAGTCAGTTTTTTGTGAGTTTCAATCATTATCTTATTCCGTTAATAAAACTATTTCTACCTAATGTTTGAATTTCAAGTTTTTAATGAAGTGTCCCTTATTTTTGTGAAAAATCCCATAAATGTCCCTTATTTCTTATATCAAAAATGGCAACCCTAATGGGGCTGCTTGCCCCATTCTTATGCTGGAAGGAAAACAAGACATGCAACAACTGCCCCAATCCTACTCCCACGATCTTTGGGATGTCCTCTCATCATTATGAAGGGGGGAGGTTGAGACAAGCACTCCGGAGGGCTCTCAGTTGCTGCGTGCCTTCCTTGGGCTGTCCTCTCAGCATAAGGACAGGGCCGCTCGCACAGTCCTTATGCCGGGAGGAGGGTGAAACATGTGGTGGCTGCAAGTGCTCCAGAGGGTTCTCAGCTGCTGCGTGCCTTCCTCCCCCAACCTATCTACATAAGGATGCGGCAGGCCACTGTGTCCTTATGCCAGAAGGACAGGGAAGATGATGAGGGCCTGAGGTAAGCACCCAGGGGACCGCATCCGGGTCCCGGGCCTTAGTGTGCCCATGCGTGCCCTAGAGCCAAGATTAAATTGTGACCCCAACACCTCAGGATTGACCTTTCTCTTACCACCAGCCTCAAGGGAATTAAAAATAAAAGGATAAAATTCTCTTAATCTTATCACCCCAAGAAACCCCTATCTATCTATCTATCTATCTATCTATCTATCTATAAAATCATACATTTATTTATTTATTTATTTACTTTGCTTCTAGACCGCCTCTCTCAGCCCGAAGGCAACTCGAGGCGGTGTACAACAGCAAAAACTGCTTAAGACAAACATATCAACAATTATCAATACAATACAATTCCAACATATACAAATTAGCATTCAACGTTAAAAACACAATATCAGCGTCTCATTAATTAAATCGACTTCCAATTGCATCGTCGTCGTTCCTTAGATCTCAATTTGACAATCATACTACATCTGCAAATGCCCGGTCAAATAGCCAGGTCTTAACCCTCCTGCAAAATGTCAGGAGGGAGGGGGCCGATCTGATGTCATTAGGAAGGGCGTTCCAAAGCCGAGGAGCCACCACTAAAAAGGCCCTGTCTCTCGTCCCCACCAATTGCGCCTGCAAAGCAGGCGGGACCGAGAGCAGGGTCTGTCCGGATGATCCTAAGCAGGGGTGCTCATTATGGTGATCGGGAGCACCTAGGTGATCTTTGGCCCTCTTCCAGGTGATCTTTGGGCTTCACCAGCCAAATGGCGCGCTCCTGCCATGCGCGCGCACGTGCGCTCCCGCCACCGCCTTTGTGGGGCTTCTTTTACCAAAATAAGGCTTTAGTGGGCGGGCCTTGGCACTCGTCTTGCCACGTAGTGTGGTGACATGACCGCCCATTGGTTGCTGCTGGGGGGGGGGGCGGAGCAAGGCGAAGGCATGCACACGGATAGGATGCGAGGCTGTGGGAGGGATGGAGGGAGTGTGTGTGTGTGTGAGAGAGAGAGAGAGCCAAGGAGAAGAAAGAAATCCGGAGAACTTTTCGGATCATTTTTGGCAGGCAGGCGGGGGCGCTGGAAGGAGAGAGGGAGAGAGAGAGAGAAAGAGGCGAAGGAGGCCGGGCAAAGTGGGGCAAAGCCAAACAAGCCCCGCTGCAAACCCTGCTGCTGCCCTCGGGACTCCTGGGCGAGCGAGCTGTGTGGGGCTGCTATCTTTCCTTGGTTGGGGGTGAGGAGGAAGGGCTCCGCCGTGTTCCTGGGGCTGAATCCGAGGGGAGGGGGCTGCGGGGATGGAAACTCCACTTGCTGCTGCTGCTTGTGCCCTCGCCACCTTTCTCTGCCTCGCCCTCCCTCGCCCTCGAAGGAGAAAGGCGGTGAGGGCCCACGAGAGAGGGGGGGTGGCTCTTCAGAGCCAGCTAGGAAGAGCCACCCTCTCTCTCCCTCTCTCTCCCGTGGACATGGACTGCCACCAGTGGGAGGGGTCCTCCTTCCTGCCAGCCGTCCACTTGGGCGTCCTTTCTGAGTTACACCCTTGAAAGGAAGAAGAGGAACCCCCCGCTGCATCTGTCACTTTGGGGAAGCACCTCTTCCACTCTTCCTTTTCTGCCCAGGTAAGGAAGCCTGGAGGGGGAGGCTGCCGTGGGAGGCTCCAGCCTCACATGGGTCCTCTCTCGGTTGAGTTTCCTGGCCCAGGCAGCAGACAGGTGGCCCCTCTTCCCAGCCCTGTGCTTTCCGAGCCGCCGCCGAAGCCATATCTGGCTGGAGCGCTGGCGGGTGCGCCTATAAATACCCTCCTGCTGCGTGCGTGGGGAGGGGCCTGCTGTGCACGCAAGAAGCAGGACGGGATGGGGACTTCCTGCTTCGCAAAAGCACGCAGCAGGAAGGCGGAAGGCAACGAAGATATTAAGAGAGAGAGAGAGCGCAGGCAAGGAGGATCCCCTTCCCGGGTGAGCGCGGCGAGTTCGTGGGCAGGCAAGAAAGAAGCCCCGCGCGGATGGAAGGCTGCAGTCTCATGCACAACAGGTGATCTTTTCAACTTGATTGTTCATATAGTAGCTCCCATGATGAAAAAGTGTGGGCACCCCTGATCTTAAGCATCTTGAAGGTTCATAGGAAGAGATGCATTCAGACATGTAAGTTGGACCAGAACCGTTAAGGGCTTTAAATTAAAAAAACAGACCAGTCTCTTTCTCTCTGTCAAGTCTGCTGGGACTGTCTCTTTCATTTTCTCCTTTCTAACTTCTTCTAACTTTGCCTAATTGAACTTCTCGCTCCAATATGTTACCATTCTGTTTCTACAACTGAGCTTCTGCTGTCCAGTGGTCCAGCGCAAGACCCAAGGTTATCAAATATCAGACAAATTCTCAGGGTGGTCCACGAGAAGGCCTTACTGGTACATTATTTAAACTGTTATGTTTATTCATATCATGATCTGATCACCATGCTCAATATAGCCCATATGCATGGGGGTATTGGGATAACGATACAAAAGGCTTGCTAGGGTAGATCCTCTCTCACTTAGACTCAGCCCCATCGAATCAAATTCATTCCTCCCCCCCCGAATCAAAATCCTGGCTACGGGCCTGTCAAATATCTTTATTTATTTATTTATTTGCTTCTATACCGCCCCTCTCAGCTCGAAGGCACAATCAACACAATCACATCATATACACTTAACGTTAAAAACACAGTATCAGCGTCTCATAATTTAATCGATTTCCAGTTGCAGCGTCGTCGTTCCTTAGGTCTCAATTTAATAATCATACTACATCTGCAAATGCCCGGTCAAACAGCCAGGTCTTGACCTTCTTGCGAAATATCAGGAGGGAGGGGGCTGATCTGATGTCACTAGGAAGGGCGTTCCAAAGACGAGGAGCCACCACTGAAAAAGCCCTGTCTCTCATCCCCAACAATTGCGCTTGCGAAGCAGGCGGGACCGAGAGCAGGGCCTCTCCGGATGATCTTAAACATCTTGAAGGTTCATAGGGAAAGATGCGTTCGGACGTGTAAGCTGGACCAGAACCGTTAAGGGCTTTAAAGGCTAAAGCCAGCACTTTGAATTGTGCCCGGTAGCAAACTGGCAGCCAGTGGAGTTGGCGCAACAGAGGTGTTGTAGGCTCCCTGAGTGCCGCTCCTGTTATCAACCTGGCTGCTGTCCATTGGACCAGTTGAAGCTTCCGAACAGTCTTCAAAGGCAGTCCCACGTAGAAGGTGTTGCAGTAATCTATATGGGATGTAACCAGAGCGTGGACTACCGTGGCCAAGTCAGACTTCCCAAGGTACGGGCGCAGTTGGCGCACAAGTTTTAACTGTGCGAATGCTCCCCTGGTCACCGCTGAAACCTGGGGTTCCAGGCTCAGCGATGAGTCCAGGATCACACCCAAACTGCGAACTTATCATACATTCATGGATAGGCAGCACTTGCGACCACAGTGGGAAATTACCTTTAAAAAAGACAACAGGACAAATTCTAGACTATTTACAAATACAGCACTCAGTTTCACTTGGGAACTATGCTCACTGCAGTTCTTGTGCATATATTACATATTTTTGCGTAAGCTTACCTTATGCACTCTACAGATTCTGGCCGAGACTTCAGATCCTGGTGTTTAGCAGCTACTCCAAAATGAATGGGAAATAGTCCACCGAGAATAATATCTCCTTTCTTTTGTGCCCTTTGATTTGGTCCATAGGCAGAGGTATTCCAAGTAAACGCAAAGAAAAGCAAATAAAAACTATAAAAAGTCATTGTTCCTCCTTTTCACCAAAGGGATTATTTTGCAAACTTCAAAATGTCAGAAGGATAAATGTAATACATTCCAACAACCTGTTTCTCTTTGGAACGGTGCACACGATGGATTTGGCAGACATGGCTAATTGATGGTAATCCACTAGCTGTAGTTATCCTTGCTTCTTGAGGACCACAACAGTGTTAGACAGAACCCAGTTTAAGTTTGCCTAAAACAGAATAGATGTGAAAACAATTAAACAGATAAAACAATTAAAAGATTAAATATATACCGTGTTTCCCCGATAGTAAGACACCCCCGATTGTAAGACATATCGGGGGTTTCAGGGGGGTTGGCTAATATAAGACGTATCCCGAAAGTAAGACATATTGCCGCCTCACCGCTGCCGCCATGCCCACGCCGCCGCCACACCCACGCCGCAACCGGCCCCATCGGCCGCAGCACACCTCCGCGGCGCACCTTTCTGGCGCGCCTCCCTGCACCGCCCGGCCGCGCACACACAGAAGCACCTACAGGCGCTATAGCGCCTGTAGACGTTTCTGCACACGCACGAACATCCGCAAGACGCGCACTCGCTCCCAAAGCGCGCTTGCCGCTTTGGCGCCAGCGGGCATGCATGCAGGTTTTGCACATGCGCGCTGGCTCCAAAGCGGCAGGCGTGCTTGGGAGCGACTGCGCGTGTGCGGACGTTCGCGCGTGCGCAGAAACGTCTACAGGCGCTATAGCGCCTGTAGGTGCTTCTGCGCGTGCGCGGCCGGCGGTGCAGGGCAGTGCGGCGGCGGTGGGGGCGCAGAGTCAGCGCGGCGGCACCCTCCCAGCTGGTGGTGCCCCTCCCAATTTTTTTCAAGTTAAGTAGAGAAGGAAACTCTTAGCCATATTGTATCCCTGTACACAAATTAATTGTTACTACAACAATATAAGACATACCCCGAAAGTAAGACATAGTGGGGCTTTTGGGGATAAAAAGAAAGTAAGACACTGTCTTACTTTCGGGGAAACACGGTAGATACAAATGTTAAAAAGAAACTAAAAACACTGGGTTGTTGTGAGTTTCCCGGGCTGTGTGGCCATGTACCAGAAGCATTCTCTCCTGATGTTTCACCTGAATCTATGGCAGGCATCCTCAGAGGTTGAGGGCTCTGAGGTTCCCTGCCATAGATGTGGGTGAAACGTCAGGACAGAATGCTTCTGGAACATTGCCATAGAGCCTGGAAAACTCACAGCAACCCAATGCAACAAAATAAAAGCAGCCAACATAAACAATTTAAAGGCAATGTATTATCGAAGGCTTTCATAGCTGGAATCACTGGGTTGTTGTAAGTTTTTCGGGCTGTATGGCCATGTTCCAGAAGCATTCCCTCCTTACATTTCCCCTGAATCTATGACAGGCATCCTCAGAAATTGTGGAGTCTGTTGGAAACTAGGAAAATTGGATTTATATATCTGTGGAATGTCCAGGGTGGGAGAACGAACTCTTGTCTGTTGAAGGTAGGTATGAATGTTTCAATTGGCCACCTTGAGTAGCATTTAATGGCCTGGCCTAGCAGTTTCAAGGTGAGGCTTCTTACTGCCTGAGGGAATTCTTTGTTGAGAGGTAATTAGCTGTCCCAGATTGTTTCTTATCTGGGGTTCCCCTGTTTTGAGTGTTGTTCTTTATTTATTATTATTATTATTATTTATTTCAATTTGATAAACCGCCCTTCCCGAGGCTCAGGGCGGTTTACAACATATAAAAACAGCATATAAAACAGCATATAAAACACATGGTTAAAAACACATAAAATTACATCTTAAAACAGTCACATAAAATCATAGCCAGACATAGCTGGTACATGGAGAATGGTAGTGGTATGGCAGGATGGCAAGCGTTAATTAGGCGCTGTCAGACATCAAATGCCTATCTTAACAGCCAGATCTTGCAGGACCTGTGGAACGCCATCAGGTCCTGCAAGGCTCGTGTCTCCCGCGGCAGCGAGTTCCATAGAACCGGCGCCGCCACTGAAAACGCTCTCTGCCGCGTGGTAGAGAGCCTACAGGACTTCATACCAGGGACTTCAAGTAAGTTAAGCCCCTCTGAGCGCAGTGATCTTCTGGGCGCATATGGGGTAAGCAGCTTCTTCAGGTACACTGGCCCCAAACCATATAAGGCCTTGAAAGTCAGAACTAGCACCTTGAAGGAGACCCAGAATTCAATGGGCAACCAATGCAATTCGCGCAGGAGTGGCGTTATATGTGCCGTTCTTGGGGCTCCTAGCAGCAAGCGAGCTGCCGCGTTCTGCACCAGTTTAAGTTTCTGGATCGCCGACAAAGGCAGGCCAATGTACAGCGCGTTACCGTAATCAAACCTCGAGATAACCATGGCTTGGATCACCGTGGCCAGGTCGCACCAGGAGAGATAGGGAGCCAGACGTTTCACTTGCCGCAGATGGTAAAAGGCTGTCTTGCAGGCACAAGCAATCTGTGCCTCCATAGACAGCTGCGGGTCCAGCCGGACCCCCATGCTCTTTACTGAGGACTGCGGGCATAGTGAAACGCCGTCAAACGTCGGCAGCTGGATCTCTCCCCCCCGCCCCCCGGGCGGCCTACCCACAAGATTTCCGTCTTCGCCGGGTTCACCTTCAACTTACTGGCTCGCAGCCATCCAGTTACGGCTTCTAGGCAGAATTGGAAATTATCGGGTACAGATTCCGCCCCGGGGTCCATCCTTAGAACGAGCTGGGTGTCATCAGCGTACTGATGACATTCCAGCCCGAAACTCCGCACCAATTGGGCGAGTGGTTGCATGTAGATGTTAAATAACAACAGGGAGAGGATGGCCCCCTGAGGGACCCCGCAGTGTAAGGCGGAGCCCTCGGAGACCACCCCTCCCCACTTCACTTGCTGCAGGTGGTTTTGGAGGAAGGAGGACAGCCAGTTGAGAGCTGTCCCCCCTCACCCCCGCCACCGCCAGGCAGTGTGTCAAAAGTTGGTAATCGTCAGTATCAAACGCTGCCGTGGGGTCCAATAACACGAGCAGCGCCGATCTGCCTCAGTCCAAGTGGCAACGAAGTAGATCTGTGATGGAGACCAGGATGGTCTCTGTCCCATGGCCAGAACGGAACCCGGACTGGAAGGGGTCTAGCCAGGTTGCATCATCCAAGAAAGCCTGCAGCTGCTCCATTGCTGCCCTCTCAATTACCTTGCCCAGGTACGGTAAGTTGGACACTGGGCGATAATTGGAGGGAGCCACGGGGTCTAACCCTGGTTTCTTCAGCAATGGAGTTACCACCGCCTCTTTTAACTCCTCTGGAAAGGCTCCTTGCTCAAGGGAGCAGTTGACTATATTCAACAGAGGGCTACGTAACCCCTCCAAGCAAGATCGAATCAGCGTGGAGGGGCACGGGTCGAGGGAGCAGGTGGTAGGTCGAAGAGCTGCGACTATCTTGTCAACATCCTCTGCGTCCAGTGGTCGAAACCGGTCGAAGGTGGATCCGGCGGAGGGCCACGGAGTCTCAAGCTCCTGTACTGTATCAACTGTGGCGGGCAGGTCCTGTTTAAAGGCAGACAATTAAAACAGCAGAACAATATCAAGCACCAAAGACTAGATCCGTGATTTTCAACCAGTGTGCCGTGGAACACTAGTGTGCTGTGAGAGATCATCAGGTGTGCCGTGGGAAATTATTTTCAAACTTCATTCATATATAAACTATAATGCGCATCTGTCCCTTTAAGAAATGGAACCATAGCACTCTCGCGTCACCTAAGAAGTGACGCAAGAGTGCTATGGTCGTGCCATCTTGGATTCACTCAGACGCGCCTAAGTAAACAAAGTTAGAGTTAGTGCTGCAGCTGTGCGTCAAGTGACAGTGGCAATTTGGGATCACAGCAAGACAAGCGATTGAGACTGATAGCTGTTGAGCTAGAGTTTCGTGTGTGTCTTTCTACCATTCCTGCCAGGATATCTATTTTGTGTTCATGGAAACAGGCCCAGGTTTCACACTAACTGAATGTATAAATACATTTAAAAAACATATTAACCATATGTATTACTGTGTTAGAGTGTCATTTTGTGTCATTTTGGTTGGTGGTGTGCCCCAGGATTTTGTAAATGAAAAAAAATGTGCCGTGGGTCAAAAAAGGTTGAAAATCACTGGACTAGATGGAACAACACTGTTTTAGTTGCCTGCTCAGAAGAGATGGAACCAGCTAAACATCTTTAGGCAGGAAATCCTACAGTCAGGGTTCTGCTAGAGAGAAAGTCCTGCCATACGAACACGAACTTAGTCTTATCAGATGCTGAGATGCTGACGGTGCTGATAGTGATTCTATTTCCTTAACTTACTGGAGAGTCATGTTTTTATATTTGTATATATATCTTATTTTTATACAGATTTTGCCAGACTTTGGGGTTATTTATGAGGTTGATGAAGCCACCCTGAGTCCCTTTGAGGAGAGAGGGCGTGTTAAAAAGAAATATTATTATTATTATTATTAACATTATTTTGTGAACACATGATTCTAAAATTTATATCAATGTAAAGAGATACTCCACCGTGTTCATTAAGCTAAACAATGGACTGGAACCATTTTTTTTTTTGCTTTTTAAAAAATTAACACCCTTTTGACATGAGAGCTGACTGGTATGATCACTTGACAGGAAGCTTCCCACATGGATTATCTCTTTAACTCCTGTGTCCTTCCTCCTCAAGTGTTAGAGAAATTGCAAGACCTTATGCAAAAGGGGCAAACTTTCGTGATGTCTGAATTGTAGCAGAAATCCATTGTTAAGCTTCAACAGGCAACAGGACCTACCATTCCATACCCTTGGTTCTCAAAGTGCTTGGGGCTCTGTGAAGCATACTACTACTACTACTATTATTATTACCACCACTACTACTATTAATAATAATATATCTATATTCCACTCTATTTTATTTATTTATTTACTTTATTTATATTCCGCTCTTCTTACCCCGAAGGGGACTCAGAGCGGATTACAGGTACACATACTTAGCAGACAATCCCTGCCGTTTCCACATACACACATATAGACGAACAGAGGCAAACTCTGGCCACCAGGGGGAGCTGACGCACTCCTCATCTCTCAGCGTTCTCAGTGTCCCTTGTTGTTCCTTCCGCACTCCTCAGCGTCCCTGGAGTTCTTTAATGGCCTCATAATTCAGTCAAAATTTGCCTCCCCACTTAATGTGATATCTTTATCTTCTACTTGACAGATGCAACTGTCTTTCGGGCTGCAAAGATCGACAGCAGGCTACACTTAAAGGTCGAGTACCCACCTCGACCCGGGCAGGCCTCGAACTCATGACCTTATGCAGCTGACACTTAGCCAGCTGCGCCACATTCCCGGTGCTCTATCTCCCCAAAGGGACTCAGGGGCTCCATGCTTTTCTCCTTCTTCCCCTTCAAACTTTTCCTCCTCTTTCCTGGGGTTGCTATTATTATTATTATTATTATTATTATTATTATTACAAAAGCTGAATAGCCAACTGCTGGGGGTGCTTTGATTGTGTTTTTCATGCATGGCAGAAGGGGATTGGATTAGATGGCCAATGGGCTCTTCCACTGAAATACTGTTAAGTTTGTATTGGTTAAAATTGTCCTTCATTTTAAATATTATATTGTTCTTTCCTTTGTCTTTTTTTTTTTGCACTACAAATGAGGTATGTGCAGTGTGAATTGGAATTTGTTCATGTTTTTTTTCTTCAATTAGTTGCCATTCCATATATCCGTGGCTGAAAAGATTTGAGAAACCCTTCTCTGGACTATTGTGGAAAGGTGCTTGGAAGAAAGAACTCCTTTGTATCCTTTCATCTCTAGGATCTGCCACTAAACCTTTCCTGATCTTGAGTGTTAGCTCCAGCTTTTTGTGACGGTTCAAACTAGAGATTGTCAGCTATTCCAATTTGCTCTTTCGATACTGAAAAGAAAAATGGGACAAGAATCTAAATAAGATTGGCAGTCCCAACTAGAAAAAATGCATTGCATTAATGGAATTTATCTAAGTGCTGATATCCTACGTTCATATTGATTCAACATTTTTAGAGCGTTGAATGCTGCAGAGTACTGTCCCTTACAACCAGGTAAACACAAAAGAAAGGCATTTGAGAAAGGTTGTTGCTTCCAAACAGCATGACTCATTTCACATGTTTACCAAATTATTTTTTTAAAATGCTGCTACTAGTGTTGATGGTGATATCCCAGGTGTCAAACCTAGTAAAATAAGACTAATTGAGAGCTCCTCTCTGCAGCCAGATAGGTTATAGCAGTGCTGTCCAACTTCTGCCGACCCAAGGGCCAGACTTTCTGGGGGCCGGCCGACCACCTGGGGGCCGAGTGGCCACGCCCCCCGGGCACGCCCCCGGCCACGCGGCTCCACCCCCTCTCCCAAAGCGTCATAATAGCCTTGAAGCGGCCGACTCGCCCACTTCTGAGGCTGTTGTGACGCTTTGGGAGAGAAGGAGGAGCCACGGGAGCCTTCCACGGTTCGCCCCGCCCAAAGCATCACAACAGCTGTTGTGACACTTTGGGGAGAGGGCTGGCCACGAGGAAGCTTCCGCGGTTCCGCCCCTTGCCCGGGCCTGGATGGTCGTGAGGGAAGCGGCGCTCGGTTCTCGCTCCCCGCGAGCCATCCAGGCTTGCGGGAGGGGTTACTCGCCCGGCCTCGCGTCCCTCTGGTCAGAGGGACGCGAGAGCTGGGCTTAAAACTCTCCCGCAGGCCTAGATGGCTCGGGGAAGCGAGAACCAGGCGCCGCTTCCCCCGCGAGCCATCCAGGCTTGGGAGATTTTGCCCGGCTCGCGCGTCCCTCTGACCTGGTCAGAGGGACGTGAGAGCCGGGCTTAAAAACTCTCCCGCAGGCCTCCCTGGAAGGCCTGCCCCTCGCTCCCTCCGCCCCTTCCCGGGCGCCGCTGGTGTCCCATCGCCAAGGGCGCTGGGAAGGAGAAGGAGGAGGGAGGATTCCTCCTCCTTCCCGGCGCCACGGCGATCGGGACACCAGCGGCGCTGGGAAGGAGGAGGAGGAGGAAGGAGGATTCCTCCTCCTCCCTCCTCCCCCGCGCTGCAAAACCGGATCGCAGTGGCGGGGCAGAGAGAGGGACGGAGGGGGGCAAGGCAAGGGAGGAGGAGGGAGCTGGCTCCCTTCCTTCTCCCTGCCCTGCCTCCTCCTCCTCCTCCTCCCTCCCCCGCCCGTCGCTGCGATCTCGCAGCGGCGGCGCGGAGAGAGGACGGAGGGGCGGTGCAGGGAGGAGGAGCTAGCTCTCTTCCTCCTCCCTCCCCCGCCTCCCCCCCCCCCTGGCTGCTATTTTTTAATGAAAAAAAATAGAATTTTTTTAAAAAAATTAAAAATGGCGCCCGGGGGCATAGCGGGGGCCGTGTACAACAGGCTGGGGGGGCGTGTACGGCCCCCGGCCGCCAGTTGGACAGCCCTGGGTTATAGCCTGTGTTGGATGGGTTTACACTCCCCCTGAAGACGCAGGTTCGCAGCTTGGGGGTGATCCTGAACTCATCGCTGAGCCTGGAACCCTAGGTCTCGGCGATGGCCAGGGGAGCTTTTGCACAGTTAAGACTCGTGTGCCAGCTGCGCCCGTACCTTGGGAAGTCTGATCTGGCTACGGTCGTCCATGCTCTGGTCACATCCCGAATAGATTACTGCAACGCACTCTACGTGGGGCTGCCTTTGAAGACAGCTCGGAAATTACAATTAGTCCAACGGGCGGCAGCCAGATTACTAACGGGAGCTACATACAGGGATCATACCACCCCCGTTATGTCAGCTCCACTGGCTGCCTCTCCATTTCCGAGCTCAATTCAAAGTGCTGGTTTTGACCTTTAAAGCTCTATACAGTTCTGGCCCAGCTTACTTATCCGAACGCATCAGCCTCTGCGTCCCACCTCTTAATTTAAGATCATCCAGGGAGGCCCTGCTCTCGCTCCCGCCAACTTCTCATACGCGGTTGGTGGGGACGAGAGAGAGGGCCTTCTCGGTGGTGGCTCCCCATCTGTGGAACGCGCTTCCAAGCGACATACGATCAACACCATCCCTCCTGGCATTCAGGAAAAAAGTGAAATTTTGGCTGTGGGACCAGGCATTTTCACACTAGCACAATACAGCACTTTGGACTGGATTTGTAACGGCAAGTTGATGGATATGGCTCAATGCTCCTGTTGTGGACGAAATACTGTTTTTAACTTAAGAGAATGTGTTTGATGTGTTAATGTTAATTGTATTTTAATGCTATATGTTTTTGGTTTTATATTGTATTTTATTATGCTGACATCAAATTGTGCCTTTTGTTAGGCCGCTCTGAGTCCCCCCTCGGGGGTTGAGAAGAGCGGGGTAGAAATGTTGGAAATAAATAAATTATATCCCTGCACACAACGGACCAAGAATGATGTTGAACTGGGACGGCAGGTCAGAAGTACCCATAATCCCAGAGCCCAATGCAAATTGATCCACAGCCCAAGAAGGAAAAAAGCACAGGTCAGGCACAATGCAGCAACAGGGTGGAGATTATGATCCTCACTGCAGCAAGTACTAACTGTGGTTTCCGCTCAGACGGTTGTTCCTAGGATTGTCAGTAACCGACAAGAATGATGTCAGCCCTGCTGAACACTGAACGTCCCTACAAACTATTTTGCCTCAGAATAAGAAAAAGGTAAAAATTTTCTCCCTGTGAAGGTGATCTTTCTGCACAAGCAGGAATGCACAAACACCCAGGGTCACCCTCCAGTGAATACAAGCCAGCTCACCACCCTGCCAAGTCCACAGCGGTACGCGCTCCATCTCCGGGACGACGGTGTGACTTTTGGAGGCTCTATGCCTCATTTAGCTCTGGTAATGGCCTAATTGGGCTGGAAAAATGCAGGGACAGGTGTGTGATTAAAAACCAGCTTTGTGGTACCTATGTAAACCATCGGAAAGAAAGAGAGGAAAGTTTTTTTGGAGGGGGGGAATCTACTTCCAACATACATTTCACGGTGCATCTTTTTGCTTTTAATTATGACTGTGTTACCTGTAACATCATAGATATTGTCACTAAAAGGACACAGAACGTCAATCTAAAAAAACACACATAATTCTTGTAAAGTTTGAAGCAACCTTCATTTACTGATTTCTTTTTAAAGCCAGACCCACCACATTCCCAACTAAATGGCTTCAGCTCTCTGCGTCAACGGCAATTATTGTAAATAGATGATCTAAGCTGCTAGGGAAGAAAGAGACATCAGGGAAGTTGAGTGACAAGGCACTGCCATTCATTCAAAGCACATTCATTTCGCTAGGTAGAGTTTTTGAAAGCAGTTTTCACAATTTGTTTCTTTACAGACTTCTTAGAAAACGTACAACAGAATGAGAGTATTTTCAGTTCACAAACTTTCTGCTCTGGATTAATGAGCAAGTAGTATTCATGTATTTTTGTTAATGTGAGAACATTAAAAAAGAAAGCAAGCAAACAGAATGAAAAACAAATATGAGGTCATTTTCGCCGACGCCGGAGCCTGGCCCCGGGGAGGCCGACAATGGCGGACGACCTTGGAGACGCTGGGCCTGGTCGTTCGTCACCACCCCCTGAGGACTGGAAGCCTGGGAGGAGCCTCCGGCGGAAGGCACAAGGGCGTCCTGGGAGGCGGAGACGCTGCCAAGAAAGGACTTCCGGTCCCACGGACATTCACCGGAAGTCCTCCCAGCCCAACCAGTTCCAGAGCAGCCAGGTGCCGCAGAGGGGGACTCCCAGAGCCCCTGGAACTAGGAGGACCCTTGAATTTTCTTCTGGACCCCCGGAGCGGGAGAGGTCCGCGAGGATTGGCCTTGATGCATCCAGGAGGTTCCCTGCTAGGACCTTCTGGAATGCCAACTATAGACGTAGAGAGTGTCCCGCTGGCGAACCCCCAACCCAGGAGATCTGACATCCTGGTGAGGGGGAGATCGGACCCACAGGCTTGTGGTGACCGTCTCCCAATGGATCTGGTGACTCTAAGGACACTGTTGGACTTGTGGGACCCTCCTAGGCTCCCCTCGTTCGATGGTCGAGCCACTGTTGACTTGACCTCTGGATAGCTCACTGACCCAAGTGGTCACGAGCCCTGGTCTCCCCTCCCCTGCCTTAGATGTAGTACCTCCCTTTTGTGTTGTATCATATTGTTCGTGTATTATGTATTTTATGTCAAACTGTAAACCGCTCTGAGCCTTTGGGGAGTGGCGGTATAGGAAGTTTGAAGAATAAATAAATAAATAAATAAAAGGCACAAGTGGGACTTCAAAATCATGTTTGTGGATGAAATGACTCATAACTTCCTCACTTTCTCCGGCCCCATTTAAATTGCATTATATGTGTTTTTACAGTGACCACATAATGCAGTTAGAAACTACATTATATGGCAGTGTAGATGGAGCCTGTGTCTCCATTTAAAGAACACAGTTATAGAAACCTGTCATGTTGAAAATTTGTAGTTTTTTGTATCCATTTTTGGTTGTTCTAGTACAGGGGTGCCCACACTTTTTCAGCATGCGAGCTACTTATAAAACAACCAAGTCAAAATGATCTCCCTATCCACTACTCAGAGAGCCATAAAAGCAAAATATTTGGAAATTTATTTCAGTGAGAGCCATATAATATAGTTTAAGACTGAATTCAACTAAATGTGAGTGTAATAAGCCCATGAATTTATTCATAATAATAATGGTGATAATATTCATTCAGCCTCTGCTAATAATAATAATAATAGTAACAACAGCAAAAATAGGTTCCTAGAATAGAAGGAAACCTCCAAGGCCCATCCAGTCCAACCTCCTTCTGCCGTAAGGGAAAAACACAATCAAAGCATTCCTCACAGATGGCCATTCATCTTCTGATAATAATAATAATAGGTTCCTAGAGTAGAAGGAGACCTCCAAGGGCCATCCAGTCCAACCTCCTTCTACCGTAAGGGAAAAACACAATCAAAGCATTCCTCACAGATGGCTATTCAGCCTCTGATAATAATAATAATAATAATAACAACAACAACAATGGGTTCCTAGAATAGGAGACCTCCAAGGGCCATCCAGTCCAACCTCCTTCTGCACCTGGGCGGCGTCGGGAGCCTGCGGGGAGGGACTGAGCCTTTCTCCCGCCCTGCCTGCGATCTACCAGGGCGCTCTACGTGATCTACCAGTAGATCGCGATCTACCTAATGAGCACCCTTGTTCTAGTAAAAGTATTGCCGCAATACAGACTCTGGAATTTGCCAAGAAATTTTGAAAAATCCATTATCTTAAAAGTACACCTTTCTGCAGCTTGAATGTGCAAGTGACTCAAAAAGATAATATTTTAGGACTAAAACCTAAAACTGACTTACACATTAAGCCCACTGCACATGATGGAATTTACTTCTGAATGAATGTGCATAAGTGATTTGTAAATTAATAATCACTTTTGTAAACTCAGATGTTAGTCTATGTCTAATCCTAAACCTCTGTAGGGCCGTGGACACTTCTCCCTGTGGGATGAGGTGGAGGGAAGCTGGACAATGCCGGGTACCACTGGATTGGCCATGATGCGTGAGGATTCTGGCAGCCCATCTGATAAGGCCCTAAAATTGGAGGCAGATACCCAAGCCACTACACATCTCATCTTTAAGCCTGCAGAGTTCAGTGCAGTGAAGGTACCAACCTCTTGGATGTCCCCTCTGCGAAGTCTGTCAAATTAACAGCAACCCGGAGGAGGGCATTTTCCGTGATTGCGCCCACACTGTGGAATGTCCTCCCCGCTGAAACACATGCCATTCAGGATCTGCTGCCTTTTAGGCGGGCTTGCAAGACCTACTTATTCCAACAGGCCTTTGGCCTGTAGGTTCTGCCCATGCACGCCCGTCATGTTTGTAATTTTGGTACCTGCTGTGTTGTGCACTTCACATCAGGCTTTTAACTTCGTTTGTTTTATATTGTGTTTTATTCTGCTGTGTTTTAATTGTTTTAATATGCTGTTTTAGCCGGCGCTTGTGAGCCGCCCCGAGCCTCCTGGGAGTGGCGGCATAGAAGCCCAACAATAAATAAATAAATAAATAAGTGCAGCACATATCTGTACCTCTCTTTTCTTTCCACCCAGACCAAAACATACATCTTCATTCTTTCTTCATAGAAGCCCCCGCTGGTGCAGTGGGTTAAACCCTTGTGCCGGCAGGACTGAAGACCAACAGGTCAGAGGTTCGAATCCGGTGAGAATGCAGATGAGCTCCCTCTGTTAGCTTCAGCTCCCCATGCGGGGACATGAGAGAAGCCTCCCCCAAGAATAGTAAAACATCAAAACATCCGGGCATCCCCTGGGCAATGTCCTTGCAGACGGTCAATTCTCTCACACCAGAAATGACTTGCAGTTTCTCAAATCGCTCCTGACACTAAAAAAATAAAATAAAATTCTTTCTTCATATGTCTTGTTTGCTAATAAAGAGTTGTGGTTCTCAACTTTCCAGAAATCCCAGTCGGTTTACCAGCTGTTAGGATTTCTGGGAGTTGAAGGGCAAAACCTCTGGGGACCCACAGGTTGAGAACCACTGTGAGGTATACTCTCCGTTAACTGGTATCTATGGGATTGGTAGATGCCGGATAAATGTCGTTTCTGATTCTTTGAGAGTTACTATTAAATATAGGTCTAACTAATACTAAACCCCATACTATATCATATTATAAACTCTATATTGACGAGATATAAATACCGCATTTCACCAATTCAAAAATGCAAAAAATTGAGGTTCAAAAAAGAATAGATGGTGTCCTAGAATTACAGGGTGTTTTCTGTTGTTGTTGTTGTTTTTAAAAGAGGATCAGGAACAGCGGCTAAGCGAGTGAGAGGGAGGCCAGCTATCCTGACAGCCCTTGGAAAGCTTCCCCGATTCCATATCTTTCACCCACCACTGGCTACCTAACCACACACATTTTGTGCCACAACCACCTACCCCATGCCTTTCCTGCTCCGCTGCCTCCCCAACTCCGCAACTTTCATGCCACTACCAGCTCGGCATGGCCAATATGGACAGTGCCTTGCTCTTGTACCCTCACTGCTGCTGCTGCCACTCCTGATGGGGCAAGCAGCATTGAGAGAGGGAGAGAAAAAGTAGCCATATGGAGGGCCTTGACCCTGGATCCCAACACAGAAAGAGAGAAGCTATATCCTAGATCTGGAGTCCAAGACCCACCGCTGGCTCCTTCTCTCTCTCTCTCTCTCTCTCTCTCTGGAAGAGTTTGGTGAACCAGAGAGCCACCACCTCGTGCTCCTGACACACAGGGCTTCTTTCCTTTGTCCCCTTGCAGTTGCCATCTCCAGAGAGAGAAGAGGGGGACGGGGACTCCACCTCTCTCAGCCATTGCAACGGCCACTGCCCTTGATCCTCTTCCTTCAAACAAACCTACCAACAGTAAGGCAACAGCAGTGACAAAGGCCAGCAACAGTCCAGACTGGAAAAGACACACAAATAGTAGTTCACGTTTTACCAGTCCACACACTGTCTTGCCAGAGAAAGAAGATATGCCATGATCTGATCAGTAAAGAACAAGTAGTTTACTCTTCATAATGCAGAGCAACATATATACAATCATGGGATCAATTGCATTGACTCACACAATATTATTTTGAGAGTGATTTAAATGGTCTTTCAGTGTCCATGTGGAAAATCTCCTTCCAGCAGCTCATGAAGCAAGAACTCTCTCTCTCTCTCTCTCTCTCTCTCTCTCTCTCTCTCTCTCTCTCTCTCTCTCTCTCTAAAAGTAACTGTTGCCAAAACTCCCAGGCTCAGCTAGCTCCTTGGCCATGGCCCAACCAATCAGCTTAATGTCTTGCATTTCACAGTTAACACACTCACCAACTGATTTCTTACATGCTCTAACACTGATTTTCAACCTTTTTAAAGCCGCGGCACATTTTTTACATTTACAAAATCCTGGGGCACGCCACCAACCAAAATGACACAAAATGACACTCTAACACAGTAATGCATCTAGTTAATACGTTTTTAAATGTATTTATACACTCACTTAGTCCAGGGCCCTGTTCGGCATTTGCATTTTCCCTTCTCAAAAACTTCTCCATCACTGTCACTCGCTTGTCTTGCTGTGATCCCAAATTGCCACTGTCACTTGACGCGCAGCTGCAGCACTAACTCTAACTTTGTTTACTTAGCCGCGTCTGAGCAAATCCAAGATGGCGTGACCATAGCACTCTCGCGTCACTTCTTAGGTGATGCGAGAGTGCTATGGTTCCATTTCTTAAAGGGACAGATGTGCCTTATAGTTCATATATGAATAAAGTTCGATAATAATTTCCCGCGGCACACCTGATGATCTCTCACGGCACACTAGTGTTCTGCAGCACACTGGTTGAAAATCACTGCCCTAACAGGCTGTACTTATTCAAAGAGTACAAGTCCATCACATGTACTGTAGCAAGTGAATAACTGAAAATTTGTGAATCAAGATGTTGAAGAGTCTCTAAACATATGCAGAAAAAAACTGCACAGCTGCATAATGGCCTCCTTTCTGCCTCCCTATTTCCAGCCAAGTCATGTAGATCAGTGTTTCCCAACCAGTGTGCCGTGGCACACTAGTGTGCCGCGAGCAATCATCAGGTGTGCCGTGGGAAATTGGCACTCCCCCCCCCCCTCCTAGCAGCCCCTCACAGGTTTCCAAGAAACAAATTGAGCCTCTCCGCTTGGAAATGTTTTTTTAAAAAAACTATTTTACTGGATTTTTTGAGAGGGCCCCCCTCCCCCCAAGGAACTGTTTATAACAGCTTCATGACATCCATAGTTAACTGGAAGCAAGTTTCACTCAGGGTGAAATTTCACAAAGGTCTGGAGAACAAGCTCTACGAGGAGCGGCTTGAAAAGCTGGGCATGTTTAGCCTGAAGAAGAGAAGGCTGAGAGAAGACATGATAGCGATGTATAAATATGTGAGAGGAAGTCATATATATGTTGTGTTCATCGAAACAGGCCCAGGTTTCACACTGAGTGTATAAATACATTTAAAAGCATATTAACTATATGTATTACTGTGTTAGAGTGTCATTTTGTGTCATTTTGGTTGGTGGTGTGCCCCAGGATTTTGTAAATGTAAAAAATGTGCTGCAGCTCAAAAAAGGTTGAAAAACACTAGATGATGCAGAGTTTTGATTTTTAAAAATTGTAATTAATATGAAAACAGGCCCAGGTTTCACACTGAGTGTATAAATACATTTAAAAGCATATTAACTATATGTATTACTGTGTTAGAGTGTCATTTTGTGTCATTTTGGTTGGTGGTGTGCCCCAGGATTTTGTAAATGCAAAAATGTGCCGCGGCTCAAAAAAGGTTGAAAAACACTGATGTAGATGAAAGCAAGTTTTAATAAGCATAAACTAGAAATCCTATTTGCTCATCTGTGGCATCTGTAGCTTTAAGGACTGAGTATCAGGATTAAGTTTACAGAATCTTAAATTGGAAAGGAGCTCAAAGGAGTTCTAGGTAGGACAATCCCCTGCCATGCAGGAATACAGAACTACAGCACACCATAAGATCAAGACCAAGACCATCTCTGATAAAAAGGCCTCCAAAGATGAAGAGTCAGCAACATTCACAGTAATCTGTTCCACAGTTAAACACCTTTTACAGTTAAAAAAGGGTCTTCCTAATGTTTGGGTGTTCTTTCATTTTCCAGTTATTCAGATGTATTGGTTTGTGTTCTAGATCTGGAGTAGCAGGAAACAATCCTATTGTATCTTATACATGACTTTCCTCCAGATATTAAAGGGTCACCTCTCATTCTTTTCTTCTTCCAGACTGAACTTACCCAGATCCTCAGTCATTCCTCATAAGGTTTGGTTTCCTGATCGATCCTCAGTCATCTTGATTGCCCTTCTCTGACCACATTCCATCATTCTTCAATAGTGAATTAGAAACAGGATTCCAGGTTAATGTCTGACCAAAGCAGAACAGAGTAGTGTTATTATTTCCCTCAATCCAGACACTATACTTTTAAAATTAATTTTATTAAATTTTCACAATTAATTAAAAGTAAAAACAAAGAAAATCAAATACAAACTCTAAAACAGGGGTGTTCATTAGGTAGATCACAATCTACTGGTAGATCGCGAAGGGTGTCCTGGTAGATCGCAGGCAGGGCAGGAGGAAGGCTCAGTCTTGCCCCGCAGGCTCCCGACGCCGCCCAGGTGCTGCCAGCCAGTCAGCATGAATACATTCAGGGGCTTATTATACTCATATTTAGTTGAATTCAGTCTTAAAATATATTATATGGCTCTCACTGAAATAAATTTCCAAATATTTTGCTTTTATGGCTCTCCGAGTAGTGGGTAGGTAGATCATTTTGACTTGGTTGTTTTATAAGTAGCTCGCATGCTGAAAAAGTGTGAGCACCCCTGCTCTAAAACAAAGACCCCCATAATATCACACCCCATAATCCATCACTGCCAACACAAACTAACAACAGACTTCTATCCCCCGATTCAAAATGGAATAACATAAATTAAAATAGCAAAATATTAAAAAGGCAACAACAAAAATTAAAAACACAACTCAAGCAAATGCAAGAATCAAACTATTACATATACTTCCTGTTTTACTTAATTACATTTCAGCTTCTATTTGATGATTTTCAAGTTTTTATGCAGTGTTCCTTATTTTTGTGAAAAATACCCTATTTTTAGGTACCTGTCCCTTATTCATGTGGCAACCCTACCATGCAGTCATGCCGGCCACATGACCTTGGAGGTGTCTATGGACAACACCGGCTCTTCGGCTTAGAAATGGAGATGAGCACCAACCCCCCAGACTCAGACACGACTGGACTTAATGTCAGTAGAAACCTTTTACCTTTACCTAACATTCTCATGAAGAAGCTAGTAAAATGTAGGCTAGGCAATGCTTCTGTCATGTAGTTTGGAAATTAGTTTACCAGCCAAGCCCAAAGGAATTTTACCAATGGTTCCTTTTCATCCTGGACAAAAATAACGAGTTGGGGTCCCATTTAACATCTTTATCAATTATTCAATATATTATTGGGGCATGATTTTGATTCGGGGCTGAGTTTGTCTGGGGGCTGAGACTGGGTGGAAGAGGGTCTACCCTAAAACCTTTTGTATTGTTATCCCAATAACCTCATTAATGTGGGATATAATGAGCATGGTGGATCATGATATGAGTTTAAATAATGTACCAGTAAGACACCCTGGAATTTTCGGGGGGCTCTTTAGCCCCCCTGGCTACATCTGATTAATAAGAAGACAGGATCAGAATCTAAAAAGAAGAGAGCTGGCTAAAACTAACTAAATTAATTTCAACAGGGAGAAATATATGATACTACTCTTAGGCAGAAAAAAAATGAAATGCACAGAATGACACCTAGTTTGGAAATAGTATGTGTAGTATCTTAGTACAGTGATTTTCAAGCTTTTTTGAGCCGTGGCACAATTTTTACATTTACAAAAATCCTGGGGCACGCCACCAACCAAAATGACAGAAAATGACACTCTGTCATTTTACTCACTGTCACCCTCCCCCTCGTGATGCCGATGCTTCCGCCAAACCCCCCTCCCGTCCCTCCCTGAGAGGCCCACGTGCAGGAGGTCCGTCACCGACTTGTGGAGGAGGGCTGCGCTGAGTGGCCGGATAAATGTTGCGCGAGAGTTACACGAGCTCGGTTGAGCAGGATGGGGAACAAAAAGAATGAATTGAGCACTAGATTGGCATGGGGTGGTTCCGAGCCTCAGCCTAAAAACTGCGGCGGAGGCTTGCAGCCGTCGCCACCCCCAGCTCTCCTTCCCCGAGGGGGTTCAGCCCAAACATTCAGTGCCCCCAAATCGCAATAAAAGTCCCTACAGCTTCCCTGCTGTCGCCTTTGGGCCAGATCGGGAAGGAACCAAGCTGGGCTGTGGAGCTGCACATCCCAGATTTCTGGGAGTTGAAGGCCAAAACCTCTCAGTTAACTGGTATCTATGGGGATTGGTAGATGCCGGATAAATGTTGTTTCTGATTCCTTGAGAGTTACTATTAAATATAGGTCTAACTAATACTAAACCCCATACTATATCATATTATAAACTCTATTTTGATTAAATATAAATACCGCATTTCACAAATTCTAAAATGCAAAAAAATTGAGGTTCAAAAAAGAATAGATGGTGTCCTAGAATTATAAGGTTTTTTTGTTGTTTTTGTTTTTAAAAGAGGATCAGGAACAGCGGCTAAGCGAGTGAGAGGGAGGCCAGCTATCCTGTCAGCCCTTGGAAAGCTTCCCCGATTCCATATCTTTCATCCACCACTGGCTACCCAACCAGACAATTTTGTGCCACAACCACCTACCCCATGCCTTTCCTGCTGCCGCTGCCTCCCCAACTTGGCAACTTTCATGCCACTGCCAGCTCGGCATGGCCAATATGGACAGTGCCTTGCTCTTGCACTCTCACCGCTCTGCTCTGTAGCGAACCCGGAGCTCAGCCAGGAGAGGCCAGGAGATGAGGGGTTGCTCCCTTTCCCCAGCGCAGAGGGGCTAGAGGGCAGAAAGCCTTGCCTCGAGTCTCCGGGAGTGGGAGCGGGGTTGGATGGGGGCAGATCTCACGGACTCCTCCTCCCTCTCCTCCTCCTTGCTGCTGGAGGGGAGGAGGGCAGAAGAGCGCCCAGGAGCCAGGAAGCAGGAGGAGTCGCAGCCCAGCCAGGTAGCCCTTGGCACGCAGAGGAGGGAGGAAGGAGGGAAGGAAGGGAGAGAGAGAGAGAGAGAGGGAGGGAGGAAAGTTCTGGATGCCGAGGGCTCTCCCTGACTGCAGCCAGGCTGGCTGGTATTGCTCCTTCGGCCAGGAAAGCCTCATTTCCACTGCCTGAAGTTTCCTACTAGGCTCTCTCTCTCTCTCTACACTGTAATATCCCACGGCACACCTGATGATCGCTCACGGCACACTAGTGTGCCGTGGCACACTGGTTGGGAAACACTGTCTTAGTAGACGACTTCGAATGTGATTTTCCTGCTTCTTTGCAGGGGGTTGGACTGGATGCCTCATGAGGTCTCTTCCAATTCTATGATTCTATTGTCAGAGTGGTATATTGGGGTTTTATTATTTGGGTGACTGGCTTTCCCTGTCTTGACCATCTGTAGCAAAATGGGGAAAGAGTCCCAAAGATTCTGGTGCTTTTACCCTCATTATGAAGAAGAAGAAACTGGCAAAACCACCTCTGCGAATTCCTTTCCTAAGAAAACCCTATGGAATTCACAGGGTCACCAAAGGTCAACAGGCGTGTTGAAGGCACATATACACACTATCAAGAAAATAATCTGAGTTCTTATCCTAATTGTTCCCTTTCAGTGTGTTTGGCCTTTGTATCACTTAGCTTTTGTGTCGAAATAAGATTTATACGGTGCTGACAGTGCAGCCTCAAACCTGCTATCTGGAAATCACCTTGGATTTGTTCTGCTTCACTACAGTATCTCCCACAATATAACCAAGTTAGCATTTGAACTCATCTGGGTCTTTTGATACAAATACAGGTGCGATGCTCTCATTGTGCTGACCTAAGAGGAAAAACTTGCTCTGCGGAAATTGTGTCAAGAAAACACATATAGCAAATATGGGTAGGAGCTTGTTTTTAAAGAAGAAGCCGTATCAAATATGTTAAAAGGATGAAATACATATTACTGGCATAATTTTCTGAATGAGCATCTCGCCTCCCTTGGACTTTCTCATTGTGGTTCTTATGGTAGGGATAGGCAGCTGCACAGGGATCGGGTTGGGGCCATTTCCTCTCCCTTTACTCATCCATTGGGCCACACCAGCAAGCTTCAGCATACCTAAAGTGATATAATATCATTTACATTCATCGTTTTAGCCAATTTTTAACTACAACTCTTTTAGGAAAGTTGGGGCGGTGGCTTTGCAGTGTTAGGGGGCGAAAAACGTGCATTTTTAGCTTATTAGAGGACAAAAATGTTTTTTTCATTGTTATATATCACCTGGTGTTGCAACGTCATCAAGCAGCTTGCATTAAGCAAAGCTACAAAACAGTACAAAAACATGTGAAAGTAAAAAATAAAAATAATATGTGGTTATTCATTGTTTTTTTAATGCTTTAAATGTTTTTTATTGTTCCATTAGACAGATAGATTTATAAAACTATTTATATTCTATTATACAAGTGAAATGTATATAGTGAAATGTACTGTATATGTGTAATACATTTCACTAAATATTTCTCAGGTGTCTCTGAGCAGGGTAAATAATGACAAAACTTAAACAAAAGACTCCCCGTTTCCATTCCACCTAACTATCTCAGCCCCCTTCCACACAGCTGAATAAAATCCCATACGAACTGCTTTGAATTGGATTAAATGACAGTGTGGACTCGTATACCCAGTTCAAAACAGATCTGGTGGGATTTCCTGCCTTGATATTCTAGGACAGTGTTTTTCAACCTTTTTTGAGCCGTGGCACATTTTTTACATTTACAAAATCCTGGGGCACACCACCAACCAAAATGACACAAAATGACACTCTAACACAGTAATACATACCGTATAGTTAATATGTTTTTGAATGTATTTATACACTCAGTGTGAAACCTGGGCCTGTTTCGATGAACACAACATAGATATCCTGGCAGGAATGGCAGAAAGACACACGAGGGTCTTGCTCAACAGCTGTCAGTCATGGGAAAACTTCAGCCCTCTGGGTGCTTTGGACTTCAACTCCCACCATTCCTAACAGCCTGAGGTCCTTTCCTGCTTAAGTGGCTGAGGGGGAAAAAGAAAAAGGGCCTCAGGCTGCTAGGAATTGTGGGAGTTGGAGTCCAAAACACCTGCAAGGTCCAAGTTTGCCCATGCCAGCTTTCGATTCCATCGCCACATCTATCTTCAGCCTCTGGCGGTTTGAATATATGTGATTATCTACGTGATTTTCTACCTTGTCGCTATGATTATGGTGCAATTGTCCGCAAACTGACTGTGTTATTGTGCGGATCCCGGAACTGACATTGGATAACGTCGTGAGGATACACTTTGTTTTTTGCACTCACTTCTTTGATTTCATCAAATATCGCGAGTTTTCCATAGAGGAGCGCTCCGTGAACTCGCTACTTCCTGGTTCGCAACTCCTCCGTTCTCTGTGGTGACCACGCCAAACTACCTTATGTAAGACTTTTGATTTTCTCCAGCAGGATTGGGTACTTTGAATGTGTTTTTTGTGTATTATTATGTATGATTAATTGTGCATTTTGTACTGTGACGTAGTGGCACTCCTTTAATAAGCAAGGATATTGGAGGTTCCAATTTCCCACGGCACACCTGATGATTGCTCACGGCTGAAAAGACGCGTTTAACTGGACAGGGTGGACCCTCTTTTAGATCCCACCGCTGCCACCATTTGAAAAGAATTCATTCGCACGCCAATCTTGTCACCGTGGCAGGGTAGGCTACCTCATCCACTGCCACGTCACTATGCGAATATTTGCCTTCAAACTGCTGCCACCATTTGATGAGAAACTAATCTGGAACACTTTTGTGAGGAAAGCTCTTTGTGAGGGTAATGAGGGTTCTTGTGAGACAGGAACAAACTTTTAAATTGAGGCTTGACTTTGGAAATCAATGGCACAGAGAGATTTTCAGATGAAATAACAATCAACAGTTTATTCTGGCACAAAAGCTTGGTTTGATTCTTTGTTTAACACTTCCGAGGAGGCACGACTTAAAAAGGTTACAAATGTTCTATTTGTAACTAATACACAGTTGCAATGTTTAACTATTGCTATTACTTAGTTAGATCAGCGTCTAACAATCTCAAACATACAGGCACTCTTGCCTTCTAAAAGCACCTTGCCTCTATCTAGCCCTCAGGCTTTACACAAACCGGCTGGCTCGCAAGCTCCGCCCACCAGAACTGTCTCCTTACAGCTCTCAAAACAGAATCCCCAGCCGAAGCTACACTCTCGCTTCGCTGACAGGAAAACTGTAACTCACACTGAAACTTGTCTTTTCTAAAGACTAACTGCTTCCCTGCAGTTTCAACAACGTGATTCCTACTCCTCTCCTCAGAGTAGAATCTAACAGACCCTTCTGGCTTGACAGCCAGGCACCAACTGACATTCTCTTCAGCTTTCTAAGCTAGCCTCCTGGCTGGCTCCGCCCACCGTCACCATGGCAACACATTCCCCCAGGAGGGAACTGCCTCCATTATCACAGTTAACTCTTTAGGGTCTGTCTAACACTTAAACCCCATATTCTAACAATAAAACAACATACATATAAAACTACATTTAACCAGTAACAAAATTACCAGTTCTCCACAACGGCACACTAGTGTGCCATGGCACACTGGTTGGGAAACACTGTTCTAGGATATAGAGCTGTGTGGAAGGGCCCTAAGTTATATGGCTGTGTGGATGGCCCCTCAGATAACCCAGTTCAAAGCAGATATTCTGGGATATGGGGCTGTGTGGAAGGGCCCTCAACTTTCTGAAAGAACTCTGATGTTTTGAGTGAAGAACTCTAGAACTTCTGCAGATAATCAAACATTACCTTTATCCTCAAAGATCTCAGTGGAGGGGTGAAAACTGAAGGTTATTGATATACATCTTCAAAAGGATGGGGAGAAAACTAGACCAACAGCTTGACAATAGTACAATTCAATTCAATTCAATTTCTCACTTATTAATCGCCCTCCATTAAATGCTCCAGGCGATTTACGTAAAACATTGCATAAGAAGGTACAGCTGTAACCATGTAGACTGTATTAAACATTAAAAGCTCTGCTAAAAGGCCAAGTCTTAAGCGCCTGAACAAAGGGCCTCAAGTTGCGCATGGCCCTCATGTGGGGAGGCAAAGAGTTCCAAAGGGCAGGGGCAGAGATGGAGAAGGCCCTACGTCTCGTAGACTCGAGGAGACTCAAGGCGTACTTCCCTGGGGCCCGGGACATGCAATAAGTCTAGTTGGAGGAGTCTTGGCGACCACTAGCGGTAGAGAGGAGAGAGGCGGTCTCTGAGGTATGCTGGCCCCTGGCCATAAAGCGCCTTGAAGGTCAGAACCAACAGCTTATACAGGGCTCGGGATTCTGTTGGAAGCCAGTGCAGATGTAGTAGAGCTGCAGTTATGTGGCATCTCGGAGGTGTCTTTGCGAGTAGCCTGGCTGCCACATTCTGAATAATGCGGATCCTCCGAGTAGTCGACAGGGGAAGACTGACATACAAGGCGTTACAATAATCCAGCCTAGATGTAACTGTCGCATGGATGACTGTAGTCAAGGCTTCCTCAGAGAGGTAAGGTGCCAGTTGTTTTGCCTGTTGAAGGTGGAAAAAGGCTTGCTTACTAACAGCAGCGATCTGGGTCTCCATGGACAGCTGTGAGTCCAGAACAACACCCAGGCTCTTGACAGTAGAAGATGGATGCAGGGGGGCACCATCAAAGTTGGGCAAAGGGAACACCACACCAGGCGGGTGGCCAGGCCACAGGATCTCTATCTTTGTAGGATTCACTTTCAATCTACTGGCCCGCAGCCATCTCGACACAGCCTCAAGACACAGGGTGAAATTGTCCGGTATTGCGGTGACTCCAGGCTCCAACTGCAGAAGCAGCTGGGTATTGTCCGCATATTGGTGGCACTCCAGGCCAAAACTCCGAACGAGACTGGCAAGAGGTCTCACATAGATGTTAAAGAGGAGGGGAGAAATAATTGCTCCCTGAGGCACCCCACATGACAGAGCGGATCTGTCGGAGGTTGGAGCCAGGTACTCAACACGTTGAGACCAGCCTCGGAGGCATGTGGCGAACCAACTGAGTGCTCGGCCATGAATTCCAGCCACGGCGAGACGATGGATCAGCAGGTCATGATTGACAGTGTCGAAGGCTGCCGTCAGTTCGAGGAGTATCAAGAGCGCTGAACCCCCTTTATCCATCTGGCAACGAAATACATCCGTGATAGCCACTAGAACCGTTTTTATCCCGTGGCCCAGGGTTATATGGCTGTGTGGACGGGCCCTGGATCTAAAAATATCGGTTACCAGGTGACAAAGGTGACCCACCCACAATTATAAGGCTATCACCTAATTGTTACAAAAACAAATGAAATTTTAAGACCTACATAAGTGGGGGAAAGATATAGTTCAAATTCTTATTAGAATAGTAATACAATGTGCATTTTAATTACATGCAGTAATAATACTCGAACATGTATTATATTTTCAAGCTACTAAAAGGTCATTAATATTTTCAATATATAGAATCACAGAATCATAGGATCATTGAGTTGGAAGAGACTTTGTGGGCCATCCAGTCCAACTCCCTGTCACACAGAGCCCCCTTGACCCGCTCTACACCCTGGTGCTGTTTTAAGGAGGATGGACCACCAATGATGGAACTTTAAGTACCTTCACTCACCTTCCGAGACCGCTGCAACCCTCATCCAATGAATGATCAAGACCAAACATGACACACAGAGCCTCCATGACCCACACTATCTTCTACTGCAGTTTGGAGGAGAGTGGACCATGGATGATGGGACTTGAAGTACCAAAGACCAACCTTGGCACACAATGCCTTTCTCAAATAACCCGGGCACCGCCGGGTCCCCAAGCTAGTAATAATAATATAATAAACTTTATTTGTACCCAGCGACCATCTTCCCAAAGGAGACACGGGGCAGCTTACATGAGGCTAAGCCCGTGTTTTACCTGATTGTAAGCCGCTCCGAGCCCTCGGGGAGTGGCGGCATACAAGTCCAAATAAATAAATAAATAAATAAACACAACAACAAGGTAAAATCAAACATATGGCAATATAAACAAGTACATAAAACATAAGCTATAAAATACTACAACCAATAAAAAATTACAATGGGTTGCTGTGAGTTTTCCGGGCTGTATGGTCATGTTTCAGAAGCATTCTCTCCTGACGTTTCGCCCACATCTATGGCAGGCATACTCAGAGGTCGTGAGGTTTGTTGGGAACTCGGCAAGTGAGGTTTATGTATCTGTGGAATAATGTCCAGGGTGGGAGAAAGAACTCTTGTCTGCTTGTCTCTAACAACTACCGTGTCAGACTACACAGAGAAGTCACTGAAATCCACAAGCATGTGGGCAATTTCAACAGAAAGGAGGAAACCATGAATATGAACAAAATCTGGCTACCAGTACTTTAAAAACTCTAAAATCAGGACAGTAAAGAAAAAAAACCACTCAAAAACAGGGGAATTCCAGACAAGAAACAAAGAATGGCAGCTAACCACCTCCCAACAAAGGATTCCCCCAGGCAGCAATCAGCCAGGCTTTGAAGCTACAAGGCAATTCAATGCTAATCAAGGTGGCCAATTGCAACATTCACATTTGCCTAAGCAGACAAGAGTTCTTTCTCCCACCCTGGACAGATATATAAACCTCACTTGCCTAGTTTCCAACAGACCTCACAACCTCTGAAAATGCCTGCCATAGATGTGGGCAAAACGTCAGGAGAGAATGCTTCTGGAACACAGCCATACAGCCCAGAAAACACACAGCAACCCAGTGATTGTGGCCATGAGAACCTTCAACAACACAGAGCCCACAATATTGCAGCACAATTTATTCAAAAACCATGTAGCCTAACTCTGGTGCCTACCAGGCCTCTTGATGGGAAGGTGTCGGAAACTTGTGCAGATTATGCAAGAGACTCTCTTGGTGGGCCGAACACATACTCTGCCCCTGTCTGCTGTTTTGAAAACAGCCTGACACTTTAACACACACACACACACCCGATGTACATGAAGTTATACTTCTAATGCCAAAACACCTCCTATCCCAGCGGGTGCCAACATTTGTCCCAATCCTTGTTAACTTTGCATTCATTTTGATACACTCATGAATTGCCAATCGTTGAAATAGTTGAACCATTGAAACAAACTTCCACATACCTAGGCTTAGCCATTAATTAGAAAAGGGGACTGCAGACAAGAAATCAGAAAAAATATTAGGTCTTGCAAGGGTTGCTATGAAGGAAGGAGACAAAATTTATCATTGAATACTGAAGATCAGGATTGTACAATGTAACCACATTTGAAAAATGTTCTGTTCCTGGTTTGGAAAGGGTTGTTTCCTGTTTAATTGTGCAGTGCTTACTTCAAAAGTAGTTGTTATACTCCGGAAACTTTGTTTTTGTGGCTGCCACAAACAATGTTGAATTCGTTTCGTTGGCAAACTATTGCAAAACGTGCTGCGAGATGTCCCACAAAAACAAAGATTTTGCAGTTTGATAAACTTTTATTTATTTGCATCCTTTCTACCCCGCCCCTATCAGCCCGAAGAAGGCAACTCAGGGCAGCGAAGAGTCGTCACAATTCGATGCCATATATATATACTGTATGTATGTATGTATATATATATATATATATTATATATAATATTATAATATTTATTATTGTAAGATTCTGTTATATATATATATATATATATATATATATATATATATATATATATATATAACAGAATCTTACAATATTAAATATTATAATATTAAAGAATATTACAGAAAACCTGGGATCACATCCTGGGATATAGGGCCTGTCTGGATGGGCCCTGAGGCCCCTTCTACACTGCCATATAAAATCCAGAATATCTGCTTTGAACTGGATTATATGGCAGTGTGGACTTATATAATTCAGTTCAGTGGAGATAATGTGGATTATCAATTTTTATAATCTGGATTATACGGCAGTGTAGAAGGGGCCAAAACAAAGTGCTGGTCGTTACCTATAAAGCCCCAAATGGTTCAGGTCCAGGCTATTTGTCTAAGCGCACCTTCCCATACAGACCATCCTGGGCACTGTGGTCAACAGAGGAGGCCCTCCTCTTGGTCCCACCCCTGTCACCAGCTCGGTTGGTGGGAACGAGAGGGGGGGGGCTTCTCTGTGATCGCTCCCCGTCCCTGGAACTCCCTTCCTAAAAAATTCAAAACAGCCCCTACCCTCCTCGCCTTTAAGACACTTTAAAATGCACTTGTGCACCTCAGTGTATGGAGAGGAGAAGGACTAAAACAGGTTACCCATTGAGAATGCTGGCCAATTCCACTTGCACCTTATGGCTACCATGATACATCTTAAAGGAACACCAGTGTCAGCCATTTTTAATTTTTTGTGTGTGTGCCAGGAGCGACTTGAAAAACTGAAAGTTGCTTCTAGTGTGAGATAATTGGCAGTCTGCAAGGACTGTTTTACCATTCTTGTGGGAGGCTTCTCACATGTCTCCACATGGGGAGCTGGAGCTGACAGAGGGAGAGGGAGCTCATCCGCGCTCTCCCCAGATTCGAACCTCCGACTTCAGCCCTGACCAGGGCCGTAGCCAGGATTTTGATTCGGGGCTGAGTTTGTTCGGGGGGCTGAGACTGGGTGGAAGAGGGTCTACCCTAGCAAACCTTTTGTATTGTTATCCCAATAACCCCATTAATGTGGGATATAATGAGCATGGTGATCAGATCATGATTTAAATGCACATAACAGTTTAAATAATGTACCAGTAAGGCCTTCTCGCGGACCCCCCTGAGAATTTCGGGCTGAAGCCCCCTTAGCCCCCCCCCCTCTGGCTACATGCCTGGCCCTGACGGCACATGGGTTTTAATGTAACTGTATTTTAAACTGTTATGAGGGTATTTGTTGTAATGCTCATTTATGTTTTCATTAATTATGTCTTACTGACTATTTTTATCTCAGTGCTTAATCCTTCACGGTAAACTCACTGTATTTAAAAAGTCTAAAATCATGACAGTAAATAAAGAGCAAGACTCAAAAAGCAGGGGAGTTCCTTACAAGAATCAATCAGGGCCAGCTAATACCTCTCAACAAAGGATTTCCCTAGGCAGCAATCAGCCAGGTTTTGAAGCTGCAAGGCCATCCAATGCTAATCAAGGTGGCCAATTGCAACGTGCTCACTTGCCTCAAGCAGACGAGAGTTCCTTCTCCCACCCTGGACAATCCACAGATATATAAACCCCACTTGCTGTGGGGCCAGTGATTCTGGCCAGAAAGGTAAAGGGAAGGCTTTAGACGTTGGGCCAGGAAGTCCTTTTCCTAGCATTGGCCCGAGCTTGCAGACCTTCTGTGACAGAACTTCCTTCACCAATTTCCTGTCTTCTGACCAGCACATCAGCTTCCGTCGGCCCAGTTTTTCTCTCTTCTTCCAAATTTTCACCACTCCCAGGTGGCTGGAAATGTGCAAATCCCTCTCCCTCACTAGTCTTCAAAAACTCATTTGGCTTCATACGAAATCCCTCATATTTTGAATTTGCAGAAGAATCCCAAGGCTGACTTGGAATTTCATGTGGAATGGGATTGCCTGTGACAATCGTAACACTCACATTCTTCGGTCAAGTTTTGCCCTTGGCATTAAGTGCCCAACTCCGAAGGGTGGTGCTCATCTCCCTTTCTAAGCTGAAGAGCGGCATTATCAAAGGATCCCCCAGGCAGCAACCAGCCGGGCTTTGAAGCTGCAAGGCCATTCAATGCTAATCAAGGTGCTCAATTGCAACATTCATACTTGCCTCAAGCAGACAAGAGTACTTTCTCCCACCCTGGACATTTCACAGATATATACTGTAAATGTCGCTTGCCAAGTTTCGAACAGGTCTCACAAGCTCTAAGGATGCCTGTCATAGATGTGGGCAAAACATATATTCTTAGGTAAAGGTTTTCCCCTGACATTAACTCCAGTTGCATCCGACTCTGAGGGTTGGTGTTCATCTCCATTTCTAAGCCGAAGAGCCGGCATTGTCCGTAGACACCTCAAAACTCATATGGCTGGCATGACTGTACGGAGTGCCCTTACCTTCCCGCCGGAGCAGTACCTATTGATCTACTCACATTGTCATGTTTTCGAACTGCTAGGTTGACAGAAGCTGGGACTGACAGCGGAAACTCACACTGCTCCCCAGATTCGAACCTGCGACCTTTCGGTCAGCAAGTGCAACAGCTCAGCAGTTTAACCCACTGCCGGCGTTGTCCATAGACACCTCCAAGGTCATGTGGCTGGCATGACGGCACGGAGCACCCTTACCTTCCCGCCGGAGCAGTACCTATTGATCTACTCACATTGTCATGTTTTCGAATTGCTAGGTTGACAGAAGCTGGGGCTGACAGCGGAAACTCACACTGCTCCCCAGATTCGAACCTGCGACCTTTCGGTCAGCAAGTGCAACAGCTCAGCAGTTTAACCCACTGCCGGCGTTGTCCATAGACACCTCCAAGGTCATGTGGCTGGCATGACGGCACGGAGCACCCTTACCTTCCCGCCAGAGCAGTACCTATTGATCTACTCACATTGTCATGTTTTCGAACTGCTAGGTTGACAGAAGCTGGGGCTGACAGCGGAAACTCACACTGCTCCCCCCAGATCCAGTCAGAACCGTCAGCGACCTTTCGGTCAGCAAGTGCAACAGCTCAGCAGTTTAACCCACTGCCGGCGTTGTCCATAGACACCTCCAAGGTCATGTGGCTGGCATGACGGCACGGAGCACCCTTACCTTCCCGCCGGAGCAGTACCTATTGATCTACTCACATTGTCATGTTTTCAGAAGCTGCTAGGTTGACAGAAGCTGGGGCTGACAGCGGACAAACTCACACTGCTCCCCAGATTCTATTGAACCTGCGACCTTTCGGTCAGCAAGTGCAACAGCTCAGCAGTTTAACCCACTGCCGGCGTTGTCCATAGACACCTCCAAGGTCATGTGGCTGGCATGACGGCACGGAGCACCCTTACCTTCCCGCCGGAGCAGTACCTATTGATCTACTCACATTGTCATGTTTTCGAACTGCTAGGTTGACAGAAGCTGGGGCTGACAGCGGAAACTCACACTGCTCCCCAGATTCGAACCTGCGACCTTTCGGTCAGCAAGTGCAACAGCTCAGCAGTTTAACCCACTGCCGGCGTTGTCCATAGACACCTCCAAGGTCATGTGGCTGGCATGACGGCATGGAGCACCCCTACCCTCCAGCCGGAGCAGTAACTATTGATCTACTCACATTGTCATGTTTTCGAACTGCTAGGTTGACAGAAGCTGGGGCTGACAGCGGAAACTCACACTGCTCCCCAGATTCGAACCTGCGACCTTTCGGTCAGCAAGTGCAACAGCTCAGCAGTTTAACCCACTGCCGGCGTTGTCCATAGACACCTCCAAGGTCATGTGGCTGGCATGACGGCACGAAGCACCCTTACCTTCCCGCCGGAGCAGTACCTATTGATCTACTCACATTGCCATGTTTTCGAACTGCTAGGTTGACAGAAGCTGAGGCTGACAGCGGAAACTCACACTGCTCCCCAGATTCGAACCTGCGACCTTTCGGTCAGCAAGTGCAACAGCTCAGCAGTTTAACCCACTGCCGGCGTTGTCCATAGACACCTCCAAGGTCATGTGGCTGGCATGACTGCACGGAGCACCCTTACCTCCTGCCGGAGAGGTACCTATTGATCTACTCACATTGTCATGTTTTCGAATTGCTAGGTTGACAGAAGCTGGGGCTGACAGCGGAAACTCACACTGCTCCCCAGATTCGAACCTGCGACCTTTCGGTCAGCAAGTACAACAGCTCAGCACTTTAACCCACTGCCGGCGTTGTCCATAGACACCTCCAAGGTCATGTGGCTGGCATGACGACACGGAGCACCCTTACCTTCCCGCGGAGCAGTACCTATTGATCTACTCACATTGTCATGTTTTCGAACTGCTAGGTTGACAGAAGCTGGGGCTGACAGCGGAAGCTCATGCCACTCCCCTGGATTCGAACCTGCAACCTTTCGGTCAGCAAGTTCAGCAGCTCAGCGGTTTAACCCACTGCCCAATCGGGTTGGGGGTGGAGGGGGGCATGAAAGCCTTGGACAACACATACTGCACAATGACCCACAGATAAATAAGAGTTATGAGCCGTAGTAAGCATTGCAAGGGCGAGGAAAAACTCCGGAGGAGACCCAAAAGGAAGGCGCAAGTAGTACCTGGCTGGATCCTGCTTGGATGGAGCGACGATGGCATTGGAGGCAGAGCGGGATCCTCGTCGGGAACAGGCGAAGAGCCCCGAGGGCAAAGCAGCCAAAGGCTTGGGAAGCAAGCGAGGAAGGGAGGATGGAAGGGAAGCGGGAGGGAGGGCTGCCTAGTCGCCCCGCCGGGGCCCACGGGAGGAAGAGGGCCAGTCCCCGGGCAAGGCGGCACGCCGGGAAGCCCGCCGCCGGCCGCTCTCCCGCCTCTCCCCGCTCATGGCAGCCCTGCTGCCTCCGTCCCGTCCCGGGGGCTTGGAAGGAAATGCCCAGGCAGAAGGGACGGGGCGGGGAGGAGAGGAGAGCGGAGCCGCCTCGCGACGGAGAAAGGTCCCTTCCTCCAGTCCAGGTAGCAGGGGACAAGCAGGGGACGCTCACCTGGGAAAGGGCGCTCACTGCGAGCCAGGCTGAAGTTGCGACTGAGCGCCTCCCTCGGCCAGCTGGCACTGCAACACTGCCCCCTGCCGTCTTTGCTGGGCGCAGCAGGAGGCAGGCAGGATTGATTGGGCCCTCTTCGGGGGAGGGAGGGGAGGCCTGGCCAAAGCAGAAGAGAGCAGCACGGGGGGGGGGGGGGGGGCTGAGCCTTCCTTCACAAAGCCATCGCTTCTCAACCTGGGGGTCGGGACCCCTGGAGGGAGGGGTCGCAAGGGGGTGTCAGAGGGGTCGCCAAAGACAATATTTTTCTGTTGCTCATGGGGGTTCTGTGTGGGAAGTTTGTCCCCATTCTATCCTTGGTGTGGTTCAGAATGCTCTTTGATTGTAGGTGATCTACAGGGGCGGTCTAAGGCAGGGGTGCTCACACTTTTTCAGCATGGGAGCTACTGATTAAAAAACCAAGTCCCAAAGATCACCTACCCAGAAATGTAAAACGTATAACTTATTTATTTATTTATATTTATTATTCATTTTTATGTACTGCTCCTTCCAGCAGGCTCGGGGCAGTTTACATAAAATGAAGTGATAAAACATCAACATTTCAATTTAATAACAACAATATAAAACAGAGCATAAAAATGCATCCAACCACCCCATTTCTCCCACACTGCCATATTACCACACATATTATCGGCCAGAAAGAAAGAAGAGAGGCTTTTGAACTGCAAGGCCATTTAATACTCAGCAAGGTAAACAAAGGGGCATGCAAAAATACATCCAACCACCCCATTTCTCCCACATTTCCATATTCCCCAATATATATTTCTCAAGGAACAAAGCAAGCAGAGAGGCTCTGGAGCTAAAAGGCCATTTTTAAAAATAAAAAGGAAACAAAGAGACATGCCACAGTACAATCAAGCACCCACCCCAAAGTAAAAAGACCGACCTTTGAGATGCGGTAAGGAAATGACCCCAAAGCGTCCTTCTTCTTCTCCTCCGTCGTTGCTCCTATTTCCACTCTACCAGCATGCGTGCCGCCTCCAAGAGCTCACGAGAAGTCCGAGAGGCAGAATGGGCGCTTCTGCGCATGCGCGCGGGGCCAGCCATGCATTGCGTCATCCAGGCCCGCCCCCTTTGGTCTCCTACAACTCTGAGTGGCTGGAGAAGGACGGAGGGAGGAGGAGGAATCCAAAAGAGGGGGCCCATTCTGCCTCTTGGACTCTGGAGCTTTTGGAGGCGGCGCGCGAGCAGGGAGCGAGGAGGAGCAACGACGGAGGACTTCTTTGCAGCGTGCAGGGGCGCGTGAAGAGAACCAACAGCAAAAAACCTGGTCAGGGGCCTGAAGATCACCAGGATGAGGCCTGAAGATCACCCTGGTGATCGCGATCACCGTTCTGAGCACCCCTGGTCTAAGGTAATTTCGCATGGTAGGCGAAAATTATTTCGGCGCCCCCCCCAAAACACATTATTTTGCCCCCTCCCCGCCCACCCAAACATTATTTTTGCGCCCCCTCCCCAAATTTTTTTTCTTGGTACCTTGCGCGCTAGGGTTGCCATTTTTGATATCTGTTATATAAATGGGTTCACGTCATGTGATGTATACCTTAAACAAAGAAACCATACAACGCAGAAACACAATACTTGCCAACAGAAATAGGCCTCAAGCAAGGTACGTTTGTAGCAAAGAAACTTTCCCCCCAAAACCTAAAAGGCCCCCAAAACAACGAGTAAAAATAAAACTACATTTACCAGCATCCTCCGGGGCAGCCAAAGACTCACCCAGCCTCTACATTCTGAACAACATGATTGGCTGCCAATAAGGGCAGATTTGCATAACTGCTGCACTGGCCAGCCAACATGAAAATTCCAATCCATACTAAACTGCCAAAACAGAATAAGGAAAAGGCCTGAGCCAATCCCCAACACAAACACCCAAATCACTTCCAACCGAAAATTTACACCCCAAAAAATCACAGACCACGCTCAAAATTGACAGTAAGGCTTCATTAACTTGATTTCCCTAACTAGCCCTCACTTACTGGGAAGCTGTTTACGCTCTGAATTGACAGTAAGGCTTCATTAACTTGATTCTCCCGACTAGGCCTCAGCTCATTGGACATTGTGTATGGCCTGAATTGACAGTAAGGCTTCATTAACTTGCTGTTCCTAACTAGGCCTCAGCTCATGGGACATTGTGTATGGCCTGAATTTACAGTAACCTACCTTGGCACACAGAGCCCCGACCATGCATGATGGGACTTGAAGTACCACCATGGAAAATGGGATTTGTAGTACTTCAAAACCCATCATTCCCCACAGACCACTGTGGCCCAGAACCAAGACCAATAAAGACCCAACTTGGCACACCATGCCCCCATGACCCACACTCCATCCAACTGCAGTTTAGAGGAGGGTACACCGTGGATGATTGGACTTCCTCGCATCTCCTAAAAAGGGCACAGCAACGCGTGCCGGGTACAGCTAGTAAGAAATAAGGGACATTTACGGGATTTTTCACAAAAATAAGGGACACTTCATTAAAAACTTGAAACTCAAACATTAGGTAGAAATAGTTTTATTAACAGAATAAGATAATGATTGAAACTCACAAAAGAAACTGACTTATACCCTCTTAACAGGACATGGTGTGTTTCTGCATGCTTTGTCATGCCGAAAAAAACATTATTACAACTACCTTATTTTCTCCATCTGTATTTAGTACTTGACTTTGCTGACTTTAAACGTGCACTGTCTAAACATTAAAACAAAATATATTTTATAAGACAGTACATCTTCATGATTATTATGTCAATAGTTAATGGTATAGTATAGTATGGGATACACAGCATTGTATAGTATTGGGATGCACAGCTAGGCCTATTTTAAGAGTAACTCTCAAGCAACCAGAAACTATAGTTATCCAACATGATTCAACATTCCCCTTGGGTAACGGTTAATTAGTCTACTGTACTTTGAAAAAGTCCTGTATCGCCTCTTCCTTCCAACGGGGACGCAGGGTGCCCTGCGAGTTGGAATCCCCGGGCAGGCATTGCCGTGGAAACCACAGCGCGCACCTTCCTCTGGTCAACCCTGCCCAGTCCTGTCCTGCTAGTCAAAAATAAGGGACAGGGCCTGAAAATAAGGGACACAAATTTTAGGGCCAAAATAAGGGACGTCCCTTAGAATAAGGGACATATGGGGACCCTATTGCGCGCGCTCCTTCCATTCCTCCCATGCGCCACCCCTCCTTGCCCTGTGCAATTCGAAGGCCTTCGAAGGCCTCTCCTAGCGCTTCCTGGTTGCCCCTGCCAGCCCCACCCACGGGGCGTTGCACAGGGCAGGGGAGAGCGCTCTCCCGCCCTCTGCAACGCCCCGTGGGTGGGACTGGCAGGGGAAACCAGGAAGCGTGAGGGGCCTTCGAAGGCCTCTCCTAGCGCTTCCTGGTGCCCGCTGCCGGCCCCTCCCACGGGGCGTTGCACAGGGCAAGGGAGAGCGCTCCGGAGGTTCTGGGCATGCGCGAAAATCTCCGCGCATGCTCAGAAGCTGCTGCAGGCAGCAGGGAGGTTTGCTACGGTGGTGCGGCCGGCGGTGCGGCGCCCATCCAAGATGGCGCCCCACACAGCCGCGTAGGTTGCTTACATGGACGGACCGCCCCTGGTGATCTATAAATCCCAGCAACTACAACCCCCAAATGTCAAGGTCTCTTTTTCCCAGACTCCATCAGTGTTGACATTTGGGCATACTGAGTAGGCCTGGGCAATCATGGTTCTAAAGTACTTACAAAACTAAAGTTCTGGTGGTGAACACTAGGTGGCACTGGTGCTTTGCTTCTCCAGTGTTGCTAAAATGAGTTCTGAAATGTTGCGAACATTTCAGAACTCTAACAAAACTTTCAAACCTTTATTATTATTTCATTATTGTGATTTTTAAGACAGAACCAATTAGGAACTGCCATTTATAACGAATTTTTGAAACTTTTGTTAGAGTTCTGAAATGTTCACCACCAGAACTTTAGCAACACTGGAGAAGCAAAGCACCAGCGCCACCTAGTGTTCACCACCAGAACTTTAGTTTTGTAAGTACTTTAGAACCATTTAGAACCATGATTGCCCAGGCCTAATACTGAGTATTCGTGCCAAGTTTGGTCCAGATCCATCGTTGTTTGAGTCCACAGTGATCTCTGGATGTAGGTGAACTACAACTCCAAAACTCAAGGTCAGTGCATGCCCACTGAACCCTTCCACTATTTGCAGTTGGTAATGGAAGCTCTGTGTGCCAAGTTTGGTTCAATCCCATCGTTGGTGGGGTTCAGAATGTTCTTTGATTGTAGGTGAACTATAAATCGCAGCAACTACAACTCCCAAATGTCAAGGTCTCTTTCCCCCAAATTTCATCAGTGTTGACATTTGGGTATATTGAGATATGTGCTAAGTTTGGTCCACATCCATCCACGTTTGAGTCCACAGTGCTCTCTGGATGTAGGTGAACTACAACTCCAAAACTAAAGATCAATGCCCACCAAACACTTCCAGTATTTTTTCTTGGTCATGGGAGTTCTGTGTGCCAAGTTTGGTTCAATCCCATCGTTGGTGGGGTTCAGAATGCTCTTTGATTGTAGGTGAACTATAAATCCCAGCAACTACACCCCCAAATGTCAAGGTCTCTTTTCCCCAAATTCCATCAGCGTTGACACTTGGGCATATTGAGTTATGTGCTAAGTTTGGTCCAGATCCATCCACGTTTGAGTCCACAGTGCTCTCTGGATGTAGGTGAACTACAACTCCAAAACTAAAGATCAATGCCCACCAAACACTTCCAGTATTTTTTCTTGGTCATGGGAGTTCTGTGTGCCAAGTTTGGTTCAATCCCATCATTGGTGGAGTTCAGAATGCTCATTGATTGTAGGTGAACTATAAATCTCAGCAACTTCAACTCCCAAATGACAAAATCAATCCCCTCTCCCCACACCACACCTGTATCCAAATTTGGGCCTATTGGGTATTTGTGCTAAATTTGGTCCAGTGAATGAAAATATACCCTGCATATCAGATATTTACATTACAATTCGTAACAGTAACAAAATTATAGTTATGAAGTAGCAATGAAAATAATTGTGTGGTTGGCGGTCGCCACAACATAAGGAACTGTACTAAGTGGTTGCGCCATTAGGAAGGTTGAGAAAGGTGTAAATGCATCATGAGAAGGGTGTGGACCTAGGGAAACTATAACATCCAGGAGGACTCCATTACATGGAGCCATGGCATTTAAAGTGGGGTGCAATGGCATTCATTCCATATTATAAATGCACAAAGAGAAGCGTATGGACCTTGGGAATAGGCCACACTTTGGAATTACGCCCCCAAACCAACCTCTACCGCACCCCCCACCTCCTCCTCCTCGCGGCGCTGCGCACCCTCCTTCCTTGACTCAAGGAAGGAGGGCGCGAGGACGAGGCGGAGGGAAGCCCTGCCCCCAGGGCCACTGCCGGGCATGTGCAGCAGGAGGGTGCGAGCGCCTCTGTCTCCTCCGCCATGGTCCTGGTTGTCGCGCATGCCCGGCAGCGGCCCTGGGGGCGGGGCTTCCCTCCTCCTTCTCCTCGTGGCACAAGGAGGAGGAGGGAAGCCCCGCTCCCGCGGCCGCTGCCAGACATGCACAGCAGGAGGGCGCGAGCGCCTCTGCCTCCCCACAGCACATGCCCCACAGCGGCCCCGAGGGCGAAACTTCCCTTCCTTCCTCCTCCTCCTCGCGCCCTCCTTCCTTGACAAGGGGGTGGGGGCAATGGCGGGGGGCATTCCCTCCTCCCCCACCCCCTCGCAGCGCTCTCCCCCCGCCCTTCCCTGAGAGAGAGTGAGAGAATCATCTCCATGCTGCGCGTTGCGGTTTTGTTTCAACATTTTTTTTGGTCCGTGTGAACTGTGCCCCCCTTGGCTTGCGCCCCTAGGCCACGGCCTAGGGTGGCCTTATGGGTAATCTGGGCCTGCACAAGCCAGTCAAGGTGGTCCCAGTGGTGGTCAGCACACTGGGTGCAGTGCCTAAAGTCCCTGGACTGCACTTAAACACAATCGGCGCTGACAAAATTACCACCTGCAAGCTGCAGAAGGCCACCTTACTGGGATCTGCACGCATTATTCGTCGATACATCACACCGTCCTAGACACTTGGGAAGTGTCAGACATGTGATCCAATACAACAGCCAGCAGAGTGATCTTGTCTGCTGTGGACTCATCTTGTTGTGTTGTGTGGAGAAGGGGAAACATTTTAACTTATCACTGCTAGGGAGAATATCCTTCATAAAAATGAATGTGCTCCCTAAGGTCTTGTTTCTGTTCCAGAATCTCCCAATACTGAAAAATAAAAGAATATTAGAAATTTGGAAAAGGGACTTGGCCAAGTTTATTTGGCAAGGGAAAAAACATAGGATAAAATGGAAAGTAATGACTGACGATAAGTCAAGGGGAGGTTTCGGAGTACCGGAACTAGAAATATACTACGAAGCTGCCTCATTAGATTGGATAATAGAATGGTCTACCCTTACTAATGTAAAGCTGCTCACTCTGGAAGGCTTTGACCTGAGAGTGGGCTGGCACGGCTATATCTGGTACGGCAAAGAAAAAATAGAAAGGAATTTCAACAACCACATTATAAGACGTCCACTGTTAAAGATATGGCTAAAATATAAAGACAGACTATGTAGGAAAACCCCACTCTGGTTGTCTCCTGAGGAAGCTTTCTTCAGGAGACAATGTGGGAAAACGTCCTGGCTGAGATATCGACAGATTTTGGTTAAGCATAATAATGATTTCATACTGAAAGATTTTGAGAAGATAAAGGATACAGTAACTTCATATAATTGGTTTCAACATGCCCAACTGAATGAGATTTATAAAAAAGATAAATCCAAAGGTTTTGACCAAACCCCCACACTCTGGGATAAACTAATACAAAAATAATAATAAAAAGATCTCGCTGCTGTATAAAAGACTCCTCGAGTGGGCCACGGAACAAGAGTTGATAAAAAAATACTATGATTCAATGGGCAAAAATTTTTGGGCACAACATTAAACTAGAATCATGGGAAAGAACTTGGAAAACCCATTTAAAGTATACATACTCTTACGATTTAAAAGAGAACTACATGAAGATACTACATAGGTGGTATATCACACCAACAACCCTAGCCAAAATCAACCAGAGATATGATTCGAGATGTTGGAAGTACAAAAAAGAAGAGGGAAACTTATACCACATGTGGTGGGGTTGTAGAAAGGTTAAAAAATTTTGGGAAAAAATATATAGAGAAATTCAGCTTTGTTTAGATATTAAATTTGAATTGAGACCTGAATACCTATTACTGGGCTTGCTCGACTTTAAATTAGAAAGGAATGTAGAAAAATTGTTTATATATCTTATAACAGCGGCTAGACTAACGCTCGCAAGGCGCTGGAGGGAGAAGGAGTTGCCTACCCTGAACGACTGGCGATTGAAGGTTATGGAAATAATGAAGATGGACCGCCTAACCACACTATTGAGCCATAATATAAACATGGAAAAAACGGACTGGACATTGATTATCGGATATTGGAGAAAAATTAAGATAGACTGGATAATCGACATATGAAGAACCTAGAGAAATCTCTAGGAATATGTTTGATTATTGACAACTAATGTCTGTAGAATTATATCATAACCAAACGGGCGAAAGCTACCTTAAAGAACTGTGAAATAACCTGAACTCACGTCAAGATTTCTTCTTTTTTTGCCCCCCCTTCTGTCCCCCCCCTCCGGATGACCTCGCCCCACCTTCGCCCAGTCCCTCTCTGGACATCCCCAACTGTGTCCCCCCCCCTGCTTTCCCTTCTTTCTCTTCTCTTTTCTTTTGTTTTTATTAGCAAGTATATGTATTCTGTTTGTTTGTTTGTGAAAAACCAATAAAAACTATTTTTAAAACAAAAGAAAATAATAATGATGATGATGATGATGATGGCATTAAAAATGGAGTGCAATAAAAACAAAATGCACAGATAGAGGATAAGGGGCACCTGGATGAAAGCAGCCCATGTGAAAGGGATCTAGGATGTTTAGTAGACCCAAAGCTGAACATGAACCCACCTGCTGTGGGATGCAGCAATTATTTTTTTAAAAAAACCCCAATGTGATTCTAGCCTGCTCATCAACAGGATTTCAAGCACCCAAGTGCCTGTTCCACCACATTCCTAGTGTAATTAAGGCATTTGTTGAAGTGTGCCTGTTTCTCTGTTAAGTATGGCTTTACTGATCACTTCATAATCAGATATGGAGTGTTCCAGGGTAGCAGTGACCCAACCTGTTGACCATCTACAGCAGTGGTTCCCAAAGTGGGCGGGACCACCCCCTGGTGGGTGGTGGGGTGATCTAGGGGGATGCTGGAAGGCCCAGGAGAATTTGGGGGGGGGGGACGCTGAACCCCTGTAAGGGGGCGGTGGGGGCGGTGGCATGAGCCAGGTGACAGGCTACCATCCATCTTTGTGTGTGTGTCTCTCTCTTCCTCCCTCCTCCCAGGCCCAGATTAACAACTTTTTGCACTCTAGGCCATACTTTGGAATTACTCCCCTTCTACTACCGGCACTGAAAGTTGTTTGGGATCCGGGAAAGGAGGGTGGGGCGGTGGCATGAGCCAGGTGACAGGCTACCCTCCATCTTTGTGTGTGTCTCTCTCTCTTCCTCCCTCCTCCCAGGCCTGGATTAACAACTTTTTGCACTCTAGGCCATACTTTGGAATTACTCCCCTTCTACTACCGGCACTGAAAGTTGTTGTTTGGGATCTGGGAAAGGAGGGTGGGGCCCAAGCTGTGCCTGCCTTTCCTTCCTTCCTTCCTCGCCTGGGAGCCGTGGCAGGGTGGCCATCTGCTAGGGCTGATTAGGATCCCTATGCCCCAGGGACGGAGAGGCGTGGGGGGGGGGGGCTGGGGGGCATTCCTTCCTTCCTTCGGGGGGGGGGCTCCCTGGAGATAGATAGAGAGACACCCACCCGTCTCCGTCTCCTTCAGGGCCGCTGCTCCTCCTCCTCCTCGGTTGCAATCCGTGGCTCAGGGAGAACCCCCCTCCGTGGACTTCCACCTCCAAGCAGGCCCTTGCCTTCCTATTGGCCGAGTCTGTGGATTCATGCCCGCCCGGGAGGGAGGCTCCCCGATTGGCCAGCTGCTGCTCTTCAGCTTTGATCGATGGGTGTCACAAGGCGGGAGGTGGGGCCAGGAGGCGAGCTCGGAGGACTCACTCCTGGCCCCGCCCACTCCCCGCCTCCCAGGGAGGGAGGGAGGGAAGGAGTGACGTCACCCTGAGAGCCGACAGAGCAAACAAGGAAGGTGGGCCTGGTGGAGGAGGAGGGAGAGAGTGATGTCACCCTGGCTGAGTAGTGGGGAGGAGGAAGGGAGGGAAGCCGCCGCCGCCGCTGCTGCTCCTCGCCCTATGTGTCCTGCCTTGAGACCAGGCTCGGCCCTCCCTCCCTCCGGGGCCTCCCGCCATTCCCAAGGGCAGGCCACGGAGGGTTTTTTTTAATTACCTTTTTTTTGGTCCGTGAATTGCGCCCCCCTCGGCTTGCGCCCCTAGGCCATGGCCTAGGTTGGCCTTATGGGTAATCTGAGCCTGCCTCCTCCTGCTCCCTCCTCCTCCTCTCGCCAAGCAATGGAAAATAATAATAATAATACCTTTGGGGTTCCCTTCCAACTGGTTGAGTCTTATGACGATAATAATAATGTCCTTCAACATATTTAGTGGAACATGGATTCAGTGCGGTAACCAATTTATTAACAAAAAAAGAAACAGATTGCAAAATAGTCAATTGCAATGATTTGAGATTACTGCTGATGAAAACAGGGCCGAGGATGACTAGATTGGCAGCAGCATGCCAGGTTCATCCTTCTCATTAAGATGATTTCGACTGTTTTAACTTTTTTTGTATTGCCTTTCTATTCTAAGTTCAATAAATAGTTTCATAATTTCAAACTTCAATGTTTCTAATTTACAACTTTCTTTATTATATTTCACGAAAAAGGTAGAAATATTAATACATATATCTTTCTGTTTAATTGCTATTTTAAAAATTTAAAAAATTAATTTCTAGGGGGGCGGTGAGTAAATTTTTTTCTGGAAAGAGGGCGGTAGGCCAAAAGAGTTTGGGAACCACTGATCTACAGTAAAGGTCAAATTTCCAGACACAAACACTCCCACCTGCATAGTCTAATACTGTGATGGCAAACCTATGACACGCGTGTCAGTACTGACACACATAGCCATTTTTGATGAGAGGTGGCCACTCCTGGCCCCGCCCACTCCCCGCCTCCCAGGGAGGGAGGGAGGGAAGGAGTGACGTCACCCTGAGAGCCGACAGAGCAAACAAGGAAGGTGGGCCTGGTGGAGGAGGAGGGAGAGAGTGATGTCACCCTGGCTGAGTAGTGGGGAGGAGGAAGGGAGGGAAGCCGCTGCCGCCGCTGCTGCTCCTCGCCCTATGTGTCCTGCCTTGAGACCAGGCTCGGCCCTCCCTCCCTCCGGGGCCTCCCGCCATTCCCAAGGGCAGGCCACGGAGGGTTTTTTTTAATTACCCTTTTTTTGGTCCGTGAATTGCGCCCCCCTCGGCTTGCGCCCCTAGGCCATGGCCTAGGTTGGCCTTATGGGTAATCTGAGCCTGCCTCCTCCTGCTCCCTCCTCCTCCTCTCGCCAAGCAATGGAAAATAATAATAATAATACCTTTGGGGTTCCCTTCCAACTGGTTGAGTCTTATGACGATAATAATAATGTCCTTCAACATATTTAGTGGAACATGGATTCAGTGCGGTAACCAATTTATTAACAAAAAAAGAAACCGATTGCAAAATAGTCAATCGCGATGATTTGAGATTACTGCTGACGAAAACAGGGCCGAGGATGACTAGATTGGCAGCAGCATGCCAGGTTCATCCTTCTCATTAAGATGATTTCGACTGTTTTAACTTTTTTTGTATTGCCTTTCTATTCTAAGTTCAATAAATAGTTTCATAATTTCAAACTTCAATGTTTCTAATTTACAACTTTCTTTATTATATTTCACGAAAAAGGTAGAAATATTAATACATATATCTTTCTGTTTAATTGCTATTTTAAAAAATTAAAAATTAATTTCTAGGGGGGCGGTGAGTAAATTTTTTTCTGGAAAGAGGGCGGTAGGCCAAAAGAGTTTGGGAACCACTGATCTACAGTAAAGGTCAAATTTCCAGACACAAACACTCCCACCTGCATAGTCTAATACTGTGATGGCAAACCTATGACACGCGTGTCAGTACTGACACACATAGCCATTTTTGATGAGAGGTGGCCACATGCGGCCACATACAGAGAAGCATGGGGCCATATGCCAAGAAGGGTGTTTCATCCTCGGCTCCTGCTTGGCCAGGTGCAGTAGCTGAGGATGAAGCATTTGCTGTAGTGTAGTGTAGCCAGGGCTGCCCAGGAAGTCGATCGACCAGTCGATCCCAGGACCGAAGGAGGTCGATCCCAGCCAGATGGGGTGCTTCTCAGAGGGGGCGGAGCCAGGCCACACCAAGCCCCGCCCCCTCCCCTGGCTTCAGCACTCCCAGCAGCTTCTCCAGGCTTGAGGATGGCAGTGCCAAGCCAGCCTTGTGCTAGCTATGCCACCACTGGCTTGGCATTGCCATCCTCAAGCCTGGAGACGCTGCTGGTAGAGTGGAAGCCAGAGGGGGCGGAGCTAGTCCACATCAAGCCCCGCCCCCACCCCTCTCCAGCCTTGAGGAGGTAGGTGGATCTTTCTGACTTGGTTTTATTATAAGTAGCTCGCGTGCTTAAAAAGTGTGGGCACCCCTGGTGTAGACACTCTATGCTGGAGGTCTGGAGGCCAAAACAACAGAACTCTGGCACAGAGTGTCTAGTTCTGGGACTTCCGGTTAGGCCGTTGGGGGATCTTTGACCTCACTTCCAGCCAGTGTAGCAGGGAGCAGCGGAATGCCACAGGGGACGCATCTCTGTGGGCCCTGTGATCACTATAACCAGCAACCACATAACCACAGCAACCGTCATCCAATCTACAGTTTTGGGGTGTCATGGATTTCTAAGTGACCATCATTACTGAGATAAGTGAGGGGGAGGCTAGGAGAATCATCACTGTACTATGGGTGCTGTTTCCCGCCATTAGAAATAGCGGCAGCCATCTTAATTTAACATAAGGAGTGCCACTATGAACAAGAAAATTGGAGAGCCTGAAACTGATTACCAGATACTTTTAGCACTCTGAAAAATATAGAATTGGCTTTACTCACAATTTTTTCTTCTACGTATTATTTATTAAATAGTATCAAAACCAACAAAAGAAACAGATTGACAGGTGAAGTTAGTAACGCTTGCTTGGGCTTGAAGTGTACAAAATACCAACCTTCAATTGAAGATTTAGCCAATGAAATTCAGCAACAAAAAGGTCACTAACAGGCAGGTTAGTTAAAGAATCCCCCCCCCCACCCATTATCTTAGTTCATGGCACCCCATACAAGTTAAATAATATCAAGACCAACAAAAGAAACCGACTGATAGATGAACAAAGAAGTCACTAAGCAGGTAAGTTAAATGATTAGTTTTTGGTTTATTAAATCCAGTTATATATTATAATTATACATTCTGTTATTTAAACTATAAATATTGCAAAATTATGGGTTTTTTTCTCAAAGTGACACCTCATCCAAGTTATGCTCATTTTTGGGGGCAAATTTTGACACACCAAGCTCAAAAAGTTGCCCATCACTAGTCTAATATATTGTGGAGTTCCTTATCACATGTGAATTGTGAACCTTCTCGTTCCAACCAATCTCTGTGTCAGTGAAGCACCCATTGCAATCAACTCTTCCTTGTACCAGGATGGAGTATATGTGTGCTCTTAATGAATTCCCCTTTTTGTTCTACTGGCAAAACAATCTGGCAACGGTGCCCATCCACCTCCTGTGGGGTTCCCATTTCGGTGAAGCTGTCCGTTATCTGCTGAAAGTACTGCGCAAACAAAAAAGAAAGAGAAACAACAAATAAAGCATATATATGATTATATATACATTGGAAGGCTGCACAGCAATTGTGAAGGAGGAATTTGACAAATTATGCAATTACGCATCCCATCAGAATATCTGCTAATTTACAGTGGCCAATTAATCACATTTACAAGTGGGAGTAGCAATGACAACTCATGTGTACATCATAATACCAGCAGTGCTGTTGCCTGGAAATGTTGCTATTACAATACGTACCCCCCAAGGAAAATGTGAGGTAAAGGCAGCAACTTCCACAAAATTTTCTGCTATTCCAGAATGGCAAATTTTGAAGTGATGGGCCAGAAGACAACAAGCACAGTGGTTTATGAACATCCACATAATGAAAGTAACCCCTTGCTAAACAGTAACAGTACTCTTTACTATGGTGCCTTTTTTCTGCAGTTCTGGATGAAGTTCATCCACAAGTTTGAAAAATGTGGAATGAGGCATAAGTTAAATTAGCCACCTACTGTTCAACTGACCATACTGACATGGCAAAACACTACTAACACTGTGTTGTCGAAGGCTTTCATGGCTGGAATCACTAGGTTGTTGTGAGTTTTCTGGGCTGTAAGTGCACGTTCCAGAAGCATGCTCTCCTTAGACTTTGCCTGCATGTATGGCAAGCATCCTCAGAGGCTGTGAGGTCTGTTGGAAACGGGGCCAGGGAGGTTTATATATCTGATGAACAAACCTAGACACAGCATATTATTTGAGAACACAGAAATGCTGGAACACTCTAACAACCACCATGTCAGACTACACAGAGAAGTCATTGAAATCCATAGGCATGTGGACAATTTCAACAGAATGGAGGAAACCATGAAAATGAACAAAATCTCGCTACTGGTATTTTTTTTAAAAACTCAAAAATCAGAACAGTAAATAAAAAACACCACTCAGAAAATGGGAATTCCAGACAGGAAATAATCAGGGACAGCTTACACCTCCCAACAAAGGATTCCCTTTGAAGCTACAAAACCATTCAATGCTAACCAAGGTGGTCAATTGCAACATTCACACTTGCCTCCAACAGACAACAGAGTTCATTCTCCCACTCTGGACATTCTGTTAGAGACCCTAATTTTGGGTCTTAAGTAAAGTCCAAGGCCAGAGAGGTCCAAAAGAAATGAAGCAACCTCATTGGAGAAGATTAAAAAACAAGGTTTATTCATTCATGCGCATGAAGGAGATGGACAGTCGTAGGCACACACACAGGTGACCACACCTTACAAGGACTGCCGCCCCTTCCTTCACCAAAGCAAAACCTTATATACAGATAGGTAACACAAGATGGAAATTCCCTCTGTTATGTCATTTGACCCTTTTAGATGGAAAGCACTCCCTTTGCACACCTGCAACAAGCGTCATGTTGTCGAAACCACAATTTGTTCTATTTATGAGTTTTTTTGGTTTCTTCTAATTTAAGTGTCTGAGGTTTCAATAAGGAAAGAAGAGGCCAGGTCTTACTTCTGTCTTCTGACAATTGCTACAGAGGATCAGATTCTTAATAAATGTTAATCTAATCTAAATGATTCTAAATAAGCCCTCTTTCCTAATATGTGCTTCCTTCAAATCCATCTCGGGGCTGAAGGGCCTCTGCCAGGCTCTGGGCTCAGCATAGGTCCGCCTTCTATCCCACCAGTGCCAAAGGCCCAAGCCCTAACTCTGAAGACTCTTCTGAAGGGCATTTTGTCAGATCAAACCCTTTCTAAGACAGGCCGAGACAGATGAGACAGAAAATCTGCCTTTTGTCTTAGCCTCACCTACAGAATGGGCAGCTCTGGTCTGGTTCAGAACTGCATTCTTACAGCAATGGAGTCCCAGGCTCCAAAGAAGCAACGGTCCCTTTCTGAATCCATATCAATAGAGTAGTTGTCCTGCCGAATCTGAAACAACAAATTAAAGAACAATGAGAGTAAATAAGAATCCAATACATTATATATTACATTATACATGATGGCCCCCAAATCAAGACCAAAAGACCTCTTAGAACAGCCTGAACAGCCATGCCCTGCTTCCAGCGGGTGCCCTAAATGCCAAAAGGAGGTGGCGCACCCCATTTCCATGATGGAGGAAAGAGGAGCTCCAGTTCCATGATGGAGGCCCACCCCCTTCTTGCCAGGTCCAGGCTGGCTGAGTCCTGTCGGAGAGGGGGGACACTTGGCTCAATAACCCTGGAAGGAAATGAGCATCCTTGCCCTAAACGGTAAGGAGGCCCAGGAGAGAGAGCAGGCTGGAGCCTGGGCAGAGAGGGAGGGAAGGGAAACCCCTTGCAGGCCAAGGGGAGAGGGGAAGGGTCCTCTCTCTGTGGGTTGGGAGCCAGGAGGAGGCCTGGACTGAGGAGGCCAGGCTGACACCAGGGCTGCTGCTGGGCCTCATGGCTTGCCGGGAAGGGAGGCCGGAGCCCCCCCCCCTTAAGAACATAAGAAGAGCCATGCTGAATCGGACCTCAGCCCATCTAGTCCAGCATTCTGTATCACACAGTGGCCCCTAGTTGTACACGGGGATCTCGAGCAGAAGGGAGGGCAAAACCCTAACCTGCTCCTGACCCCCCACAACCAGTACCCAGGGATATCCTGCCTACCTCAACCAACTCCGAGGTGGCACTTGAATGTCCTTTTCAGTAACTACCGATACACTTGGTATCCATGAATCTGTCTAATCCTGCCTTGAAGCTGTCCAGGCTGACAGCTGTCACAACCTCCTCTGGAAGTGAGTTCCATAACCCAATGACCCTCTGGGTGAAGAAATATTTCCATTTATTAGTCCTAACTTTCCTACCTTGGAGCTTCAGGGAGTGAGCCCTAGTCCTAGAGTTGGGAGACAGAGGAAATATTTTTTCTTTATTCACCTTTTCTATCCCATGCATGATTTTATACACTTCGATCAAGTCACCTCTTAAACGCTGTCTTTCAAGGCTGAAAAGACCAAGGCGTTGCAACCTGATTTCATAAGGGAGCTGCTCCATCCCTTGGATCATTCTTGTTGCCCTTTTTTGTACCTTTTCCAGTTCCGTTATATCCTTCTTGAGGTGCGGTGACCAGAATTGTACACAGTACTCCAGATGGGGCCTCACCATAGATTTGTAGAGAGGTAATACAACATTTGCTGACCCATTTTCGATTCCCTTCCTGATCATGCCAAGCATAGAATTTGCTTTTTTCACTGCTGCAGCGCACTGGGTTGACATCTTCATTGAGCTGTCCATCAAAACCCCAAGATCCCTTTCCTGGTTTGTCTCAGAAAGCTTTGATCCCATCAGTTGATAAGTGTATTTGGGGTTCTTTGCCCCGATGTGCATGACTTTACACTTGTTTAGGTTAAAATGCATTTGCCACTTTGTTGCCCATTCACTCAATTTCGAGAGATCTTTCTGGAGCTCTTTACAGTCAGTTTCATTTTTAACTACCCTGAACAGTTTATTTATTTATTTATTTATTTATTATTCGGGCTTCTATGCCGCCGACTCCCTGAGGCTCGCGGCGGCTTACAGGAGCCGAAGGGCACAATAAAATACAGGCAATAAGCAGTTAAAAACAATTAAAAACAACAGCAGTACAGTAATTAATAACACAGTTAGAACAATGAACAGCACATCATCCTCAGAAGAACGAATAGATGGCGGGGCATGGGCAGGACTTACTCACCAAAGGCCTGATTAAACAGGTATGTTTTACAGGCCCGTCTAAACGGGAGCAAGTCCTTCATAGCCCGAGTTCCGGCCGGGAGGGCGGTCCACAGCGTAGGTGCTATGACAGAGAACGCCCTCCGCGGGTAGCGGTCAGCCTTGCGAGTTTAGCTGAAGGTATCTCCAGGAGATTGAGTCCTCAGACCGAAGTGATCTCGGAGGGCAATATGGGGTGAGACGGTCCCTCAAGTATGCTGGCCCCAGGCCGTGTAAGGCCTTAAAGGTGAGGACCAACACTTTGAAGGTGATCCGGTGCTCAATTGGCAGCCAGTGCAGATCCTGCAAAACAGGTGTTGTGTGGGCGCCAGCTGGCGTGCCAGACAGGAGCCGGGCGGCAGTGTTCTGCACTAGCCTGAGCTTCCGGGTCACCGACAGAGGAAGGCCAACGAGCGCGTTGCAGTAATCCAGCCTTGAGATGACTGTGGCTTGGATCACCGTGGCCAGATCGTTCCGGAGAGATAGGGGGCCAGCCTCCTTGCCTGTCGCAGATGAAAAGCGATCTTGCTGACCGCAGAGACCTGGGCCTCCATGGTCAGCTGGGAGTCCAAATGGACCCCCAGGCTCTTTACGGAAGGCGATGGGCATAACACCGCACCGTCCAGGCTCGGAAGCTGGACATTAACATCACCCGGGCGACCCAGCCACAAGATTTCCGTCTTCGCCGGATTCACCCTCAACCTACTGGCTCGCAGCCATCCAGTAACGGCTTCGAGGCAGTGTTGGAAATTATCGGGGACAGAATCCGGCCTGCCCTCCATCCTCAGAATGAGCTGGGTGTCGTCAGCGTACTGGTGACACTCCAGCCCATAACTCCGCACCAGCTGTGCAAGCGGCTGCATGTAGATGTTAAATAACAGAGGGAGAGAATGGCCCCTGGGGACCCCACAGAGTAGTGGGGGAGCCCTCGGAGACCACCTTGCCCCTCCCTCACACGCTGAGACCGCTGGTGGAGGAAGGAGGTCAGCCATTTAAGGGCTGTCCCCCTCACTCCAGACACGGCCAGGCGGTGGATCAATAGATTGTGGTCGACCGTGTCAAACGCTGCCGTGAGGTCCAATAACACGAGCAGCGCAGACCCGCCTTGGTCGAGCTGGCAGCGGAGTTGGTCTGTGATGGAGACCAGAACCGTCTCCGTCCCGTGCCCCGAACGGAAGCCGGACTGGAAGGGGTCTAGCCATGTTGCATCATCTAAGAAGGACTGCAACTGCTCCATTGCCCTCTCAACTACCTTCCCAGGTACGAAAGGTTCGTGGTCATCTGCAAACTTTGCTACCTCACAATTTACTTCTACATCCAGATCATTTATGAATAAATTAAAAAGTAACGGTCCTAAAACTGAACCTTGGGGTACGCCACTTCTCACCTCTTTCCACCCAGAGAAATGTCCGTTTATTACCACCCTTTGTTTCCTACAGTTTAGCCAGGTTCCAATCCAGGACAAGACCTGTCCCCTGATTCCATGGCTGAAGAGCTTATTTAGGAGCCTTTGGTGAGGGACTTTGTCAAAAGCCTTTTGAAAGTCAAGGTAAACACTATCGACTGGGTCCCCTTATATATGGCTTTATTTACACCTCAAAGAATTCTATCAAGTTAGTAAGACATGATTTGCCTTTGCAGAAACTATGTTGATTTTCCTTCAGCAATGCCTGTTCTTCTATGTGCTTAGTAATTTTTTCTTTAATAATGGGCTATGCGGGCGGCGGGCGGGGCTGGAGAGTGGAGCAAGTGTGGCCTTGGCAGGAGCACAAAAGGGAGCTCTTTTGCAGTCAGAAAATGGCCATCCACTAAAAGAAGACTTTCCAAAATGGCACCCAAGATGAGAAGGTACTGACAAAGAGGAAGTGAGGGGAGCCTAGGCTGTGGGGGAGGCCAGAACCTGGCAGGGGCCTGCAAGCCAGCAAGACCTGACAGACGGCTCCTTTGCTGAAAAGACGGCTGTCAGAGACATCATGGAGTCCCATAAACTGTGCTGGGAAAGGTAAGGCCAGCTCCTGTTGCCCGAATCCCTTTCCAGAAGAAACAGGGATAAGACAAGAAAGAGGAGCATGGAGGGAAAAGGGGGGTGGAACAAGGAAGATGGCCGCACACAACTCTCAGGAGGGGCTTTGGAAATACTACTGATATAGGAAGTGACCCCCGCCCCTTCCCTGGGCTCTGTAGAAGATAGTTTAAAACCAAGGGATTCATAGTTTTTCCAAGAACACCAGGCTGGAAGTGATGCCATAATCCCCTATCTCTCCCCCACGTGGGAACCTAAGGCTCTTCCCATGGCCCCATGGTTCCACATGGCAATGCCCCTGTTGTAGCAGATTACCATACCCCCACAAGGCAGGCTGCTCGTGCAGACGCAGTAGAAGGAGGAGACAGACAACAGGATTTCTCAGAAAGCTCAGTTTACTTTGTTTCCACAGCTGCGGGTCCGTCCTGGCACAACATGGTGCTCCAAGGGGGCGGCCCCTCCCTCTTGTGAGGCACATATTTATACAAGCATCAGGGTCAGTTTAATCACAGCCTCATTCATTCATTTCACTGGCTAACACTTATGGTGTGCTTCTGATTCTAACCAATTAACAGTGCATTAGGTAATCTAATAATTCATTGGCTAACAGACATTGCGCAGTTTATTTTCCTGACCAGTTATTAAAGCTTTGTCTATGTGCATAGATTGTCCCTATATTGTTACTTTTCTGATAAGCTTTCCCACGGACCGAGCCCAAGTGGGTGTTTCATTAGGCTAACACATGTGATGTCTCCTAGACCAATCACTGTCTAGTAAACAAAGGAGCACATGGTGTTTCTCTAAACCAATTGTGATGCATCAGGACAACCAATGAGGTGGCGTCCCTTCTAAACCAATCACTGCTGTTCTCTAGCGTGCTTGCTAACTCTGCCTCCTTCTTTATGCCTAGCCTATGCTTGGGTAGCATTTTCTCCTGACGTTTCTTCTGCAACTCAATGAGTCTCCTTCATTTCCTCACTTTTCTTTTGCAAAGCGTTTTACCAAAAAGCGAATGCAAACATGATTAAGGCAGCCTAAAAATCTCTCCAATTCTTTTTCCAATCTCGTTTCTCCTGTAACATGGCTATCTTCTCTAACTTGACAGTTTGGCATGCAATTGAGACACAACACTTTAACATCAATGGGAAACAACAAAATACAAGTCCAAT
>JARBWK010000006.1:129184969-129308746 GCA_030556195.1 Anolis apletophallus | reverse complement strand
AGTTAAACTACACAGAGAGTATCACAAGACAGTCTTTGACGAATCACCTTTGTTGAACGTTAAACTGGACAGTTCAGTCACCCCCCCCCACTGGTATGCAAGACAGCATTCTTTATAGATAAGGAAACTGTGTGTGCGCCATCTTTTTCGCGGCTTTTGAGCAGACACGCCATGGCTATGCATCTTCGGTCTTTCTGATTATTCCAGGGACACACAAACCCTCTCCACGCTACTTGTTCATTTCACACAATTTGACCATAAAACATCCCAAAATTCAAACAATTGAAAACATCAGCTTTTTATACATTTTTTTAAAAAAATTCCATTTTGCACACCCTGTAGCACAGCAGTTCTCGTTTGTGCCTGGAGGGCAGGGGACAGGGCCTGGGGTCCCATTAGCATTAGAACCGGCCGTGCTAGAACAGGATTCTGAGGATGAGCTAGATGACTGGGGCGAAGGGCAGCTTTCCCGCAAGGGCCTCTTTGCCCACAGAGAGCTTGGCCTGGGAAGAAATGTGTTTTGGTCCAAGGGATGATTCAGATCACCAGGTGCAGTCTGATAGCGATCCAGGAGTTATGAACACCCGGGAGGGAGATCTTCCCAGGAGCCCCTGAGGAAGATCTGGAACAAAGCGCATGGGAAATGGCTAGGGAGGAAAGCTTTCAGGGAGATAGCAATACAGCTGCCGAGAGACAAGGTCGAACCTTTGATAGGAGACGGAACATCGAGGCTAGTAGGAGGGATTGGTCCCGGGCCCTAGACCGGCCGAGGTCCGTCAGCAGGGATTGGAGACGAAGAAGCCTAGAGCGTCGAGGACCTCGGCCGAAGGATTAAGTATAGGATCCGTGGGAACGAATCCTCAGTTCTCCGGCCACGTCTTACCTGAATAGGCGTGAAGCGGAGTGGACCACAAGCCAGCCGTGGTCATCAAGCCTTGCCTTGCTTTGCCTTGCCTTGTTTCCTGATCCGCATTGGTTTGCGGAGCCTTGCCCTGTTTCCTGATCCGCATTGGCTGCGGAGCCCTGCCAAGCTTTTTGCCTATTTGCTACGTTATCTTGGACATTCTTACTTCAAGCCTTTTGGATTATATCACTTAATATTGGACTATATTCTTTGGAACTGTTTTTATATTCAATAAAGTAGTTAGCCTTCAGTACGTCTCTGTGTGTGTGATTAAGGGGCCCGCCAAGTCCGAGCAATGTGACAGTTGGCCGGAGAACTCCCTGAACCCCTTATCACATCACGGGACGCCGAAGGAAGAGACCCACGGCGGTAGCGGCCATGGCAGGCCTGACGGACGCAGAGGTGGCAGCCCTGCAACAGGAGGTGGGAGAGCTGAGGACCAGAGCCGGGCGCCACCCGGGAGTGGCTACGCCTAGCCGCTTTGGGGGCAACCCTGCCCAAGTTGAGGTGTTTCTCTGCCAGGTGGACCTGTACCTGGAGCTGCGACCCACCGAATTTGCGACTGACCGAGCCAAAGTGGGGTTTGTTTTTAACCTAATGGAGGGAACGGCAGCGACGTGGGCTACGTCGTTGATCCGGGCCCAGTCTCCCCATACTCAAACGCTCCAGGCTTTCAGAGATGCCATCCGGGCGACCTGGGGGCCACCCGTGAATGAAGAGTTGGCCGAGCGGGACTTAGCCCGGCTGACGATAAAGGACCTGTCCCTGTCTCAATACATTTCTCGTTTTCGAGTGCTGGCCGCCCAGGTGCAGTGGAACCTTTCGGCGTTGCGTTACCACTACACCGCGGGGCTGACCACGGAGCTACAGCAAGAGATGTTAAAACACCCCCGCCCCGAGGATTTGGAGGCGGCGATCACCTTGAGTTTACGTGTCGAAGCGGGACTGCAAACCCGGAGGCGATGGGATAAAAGTGTGGTGGAGAAGCCGACGGCGCGAAGGGAGCCCGGGGCTGGACAGTTTGTGCCCCGACAGCTCGCTCCGCCACCACCGGGCCTGGATGACCCGGAACCCATGCAACTCGGCACGGTGCGGCCCAAGGTGGACCAGGCAGAAAAAGCTCGGCGGCAGCGTTTGAACCTGTGTTGGTACTGTGGGGGGGCTGGACATTTTTCCAAGGAGTGCCCCCAAAAGCCGCGTGGAAAGACTCCTCGAGCCTCCGCCGCAGTTGGAGGGGTCCCGGAGGCTGAAGAAGCCATCCAGGCGACGAGGGAAGGGGCCGGTCGAGTGTAAGAGGGTTCGCTCACTCGGCCGACGTCGCTTCTTTTCCCCCTGAACCCAAGACTGGACAATTATTCCTTGTAATGGTTGGCCTGTGGTCGCCCGAGAAGGGGCCGATGATGGTTCATGCCATGATTGACTCGGGGGCCACCAACAACTTCATCGATGCAGACTACGCCAAGTCTGCCGGATTAAAATTTCTTGATCTCCAAGAGCCCAAGGGTGTGCAGACTATTGATGGGAGAACCCTGAAAACGGGGGCTGTGACTCAGTATACTGCCCCTACCAAGATGTGGACCAGCTCTCATAAAGAGGACATTTCTTTTCTTGTGACCAAGCTCCCTGATTTTCCCATTGTTCTGGGCATTGTGTGGCTCGCCCTCCATGATCCCCAGATTTCCTGGACGAAGAGACAGCTCGTTTTTTCCTCCGACCATTGCCAGAGTCACTGTCTGACGGCCCGGGCTTGTCAGGCCCAGGAAGTTGAGACGGTGGCCACACTGCCCAAGAAATATGCTGGATTCTGGGACGTTTTCAGCGAGAAGGAAGCTGAGCGCTTGCCTCCCCACCGGCCCTACGATTGTGCCATTGAACTCGAACCCGGCGCCCCTATTCCGCGGGGCAGACTCTACCCTCTCTCGGAACCAGAGCAACAGGCTCGCCGAGATTTCCTGTGGAAGGGCTTCATTCGGCCTTCCCAGTCCCCGGCGGGGGCGCCCATTCTTTTTGTCAAGAAGAAATCGGGGGAGTTGCGGCTCTGCAATGACTATAGGGAACTCAACAAGATCACGGTTCGGAACCGCTACCCCCTCCCCCTGATCCCCGAGCTTCTGGAACGGATGCGGGGAGCCAAGGTGTTCACTAAACTGGACCTGAGGGGTGCTTACAACCTTGTCCGGATTCGCCAGGGCGACGAATGGAAGACGGCTTTCCAGACCAAGTGGGGCAGTTTCGAATACCTGGTGATGGGATTCGGTTTGTGCAATGCTCCAGCCTGTTTCCAACATTTCATGAATGACATTTTCCGGGACCTGCTAGATCGTTATCTGGCGGTCTACCTGGACGTCTATGTAAAGAGAGAGGAAGGGTGTCCTCAAAGCAGCATGAAGAATGGATTTCAAAGGGTTAGCTGCAACACACAAATTGTCTTTCTTGTATTCAAAAATATTTTTTTATTTATTGAAAGTAAATATCCAGAATCACTTGTCGTGGAACATATATTTCTTCCCAAATGGGGTTGTGGAATTGTAGAGTCGATCAAAACATATAATATGCGAACTCTCAAAACGGATGCATCACAAAAATCATCATATATAACCGTATATTCGGCTTGTATTTAAATCCGGATTGAGGGGTTCATTGGGGTCGACGGACTGTATATCTAAAGGCCTCTCCGTTTCGCCAGAGAACTGGCTTCATCGGGACCCGAAAATAATATTATAATTTGTAATTCCACTGGTCCGATTATCTATATAAAGGTAAACATAACAATAATAATCAGATATAGCACGGCAGGTTTATCTGACGGTTCCACCACCTCCAACACAAGCTCCAGGTATGACCTCAGACATCCCCGCAATACGGAGGAACCCCCAAAGAAAAATTTTCACCGGGCCAAAAACAAAAAGCCCCCAACCTGATTATTAATCTTTCGGACCTCCCCCTCTCGGACAGAGACATCAACATTTTGGACAAAGGAATCTCATTTGTATATACTCCACAATGTTCCACATTAAATATTAGAAAAGACCTCGCAACACTTTACAGATCCATGAGACTAAAGGAGTATTTTCAGGACCATCCTTCACGCCAAGTTGATGATATTCCATCCCGCCTTAAAGGCAAAAGCTCCTTTGTTCCCCCGGTCATCTCTGATAAATTAAAAATTTTGAATCTGTAGTATCAAAGGAAGTAGCCAAAATCAATCACCAACAAGATACACGGAATGCCAACCTTACCGGGGAGGACATTAAAAGGCTGAGGGAGCTGGGACAACATCCTACAGTCATTATGAAACCGGCAGACAAAGACAGAGCCCTGGTCCTGCAAAACCGGGGTGAATATATGACAGAGGCTAGAAGACAACTATCAAACTCGGCATTTTACTCTCAGCTCCCCAATGACCCGACAAACAGATTTCTGAAAACCATCATCCACACGATACAATCTGGGGTAGAAAAAGGATTTATTTCTGCGCAACTAGGGACTGCCTTAATTAATCACCACCCTAATATAGCAAAATTTTATTTACTTCCAAAGACACATAAAAAAAACATTTCCGGTGCCAGGGAGACCAATAATCGCCGCGACCAACACTTTATTACAACCCCTTGCTATTTTCCTGGACTCGATCCTGCAAGAATTTGTGATTACATCACCGGCCTTCATCAAGGACACGGGGCACCTGATCTCCAAGATTGATGGTATGACACTACATGACCAAGATGTTTTTATTACTGCAGATATCACATCTTTGTATACTAACATTGATTTAAAAATAGCAAGAACTGTGATTTATAAACTTTTGGACTCTCGCCCGATCCTCGCACCCCACCAACAGCGTTCCTCATGGAACTTATTGACATTGTGTTTGATTACAATTATTTTACTTTTGATGGTGATTTTTATTTACAAAATGGCGAATTTCAATGGGACTGTCCCTAGCTCCCAGCGTCGCAAATTTGTTTATGTCAGACTTAGAAATGCAATTTTTGTACCCAGATATAGAGATTACAACTCCCATTAGGCACTACTATCGTTACATTGATGACGTTTTCTTTATCTGGTCAGGAGAGGGCGACATAGAGTCCATTATGAGATACTTCAATACATGGAATCCATCCATACAATTTACTTTTGAAAAAAACCCTCAAAATATTACATTTCTGGACTTAACCATCTTTAGGGAACATAATACCCTGAGAGTTAAAAATTATTGTAAACCCACTAGCCGCAATTCATATTTACATTTCCAGTCTCACCACACGCATTCTTTAAAACATAATCTCCCATTCTCCCAGCTGATCCGCCTTAAGCGCAACTCCTCCAGAGAGGTGGACTTCGAACAATCGGCCGCGGTTTTGATATCCCAATTAAAGGAAAGGGGATACCCACAGTCCATTCTCCACAAATCCTTGAATAAAATCCGCAATATACCCAGAGATAACCTATTCCAACCTCGCCCTAAAACACCCTGTGAACGAATTATATGGCCCCTTACTTTCACCCCGCATTCCCATTCTATTTCTAAAATTGTACGAAAATACTGGCCCATTGTTAGCTCGATCCCAGGATTGGAGAAACCGCCTATGATAGCTAACAAAAAACATCTAGCATTAAACAATTATTGATCCATGCTGACCATAGAATCCCCAAAGATCCTCCCATTGGCAAAACATTTACCCAACCATGCTATCATTGCACAATATGCAAACATATTTCAACACAAGAAACAATCACAGACCTGGAAGGCAAACATACTTTCAAATTACGCACAGGAGCAACATGTGGCAGTAGAAATATTATTTATTGTTTGATTTGCCCATGCCAGAGATACTACGTGGGCGAAAGTGGGCGTGACCTACGCACGAGGGCTCAGGAACATAAATCTAGATTTAAAACCCGCAATGAATCCTCACCACTCTATATTCATTATACACAGAACCATAACTTTAATGATTTCAAAATCCTGGTATTAGAAATCATTGCACCCAAACCATACCAGGAACACAAGAAATTACTTCATCAAAGAAGTTTTTGGATTCATTCCCTAAAAAGCGAGTTACCCCTGGGCCACAATGATTGTTTATCAATCAGTGAAATTCTGGAGTAAGGCTTCACCTGGAGCTAAGTAGGAGTGTATGTAAGGCAAACCCCCTGTGTTATGTGTTGTCCGTTGACTACCAGAAGAAGTAGTGGCTGCGTCCACTCTGAGATCCAATTGCATATGAATACTACGAATGGTATGTAAAATATATAGCCTAGCCATAAGGGTTGTCCTGATCAAATGGTGGGCTTATGAATATTAGCGAAATGATGCTATATCTGATTATTATTGTTATGTTTACCTTTATATAGATAATCGGACCAGTGGAATTACAAATTATAATATTATTTTCGGTCCCGATGAAGCCAGTTCTCTGGCGAAACGGAGAGGCCTTTTAGATATACAGTCCGTCGACCCCAATGAACCCCTCAATCCGGATTTAAATACAAGCCGAATATACGGTTATATATGATGATTTTTGTGATGCATCCGTTTTGAGAGTTCGCATATTATATGTTTTGATCGACTCTACAATTCCACAACCCCATTTGGGAAGAAATATATGTTCCACGACAAGTGATTCTGGATATTTACTTTCAATAAATAAAAAAATATTTTTGAATACAAGAAAGACAATTTGTGTGTTGCAGCTAACCCTTTGAAATCCATCTGGTCTACCTGGACGACCTGCTGATTTTTTCTCCGGATCAGGTGACCCATGACCGCCATGTCAAGGAAGTGCTCCAGAGACTGCGAGCCCACGGGCTCTATGCTAAGCTGGAGAAGTGTGCTTTGATCTGCGGGAGGTGGACTTTCTGCCACCGCATCTCCCCAACGGGCATTGCCATGGATGACACCAAGGTCCAAGCTGTGGCTGACTGGGCAGCTCCGGCCAGCAAAAAAGACATTCAACGATTCCTGGGCTTTGCCAACTACTACAGAAAGTTCATTCCTGACTTTGCCAAGTGGGCTGATCCGATCACCCAGTGTTTGCGGGAAAGGTGCCGTTCCGGTGGACTCCGGAGGCGGATGTAGGGTTCGCAAGTTAAAGCAGCTGTTCACCACCCAGCCACTTCTGCAGCACCCAACCCCGCACACCTTTCATCGTGCAGGCCGATGCTTCGGATGTGGCGGTGGGAGCGATCCTGCTACAGCCTCAGGGGACGGACTTGTTGCCCTGTGCCTACTATTCCCGGCAGCTGACGGCTCCGGAAAAGAACTATACCATTTGGGAGAAGGAACTTTTGGCCATCAAGGTGGCTTTTGAAGTCTGAGGCATCTACTTGAAGGGGCCAAATTCCCGTGGAGGTTCACACCGACCACCGGAATTTGGAGCACTTGAAGACCCAGCGCAAATTGAACCAGAGGCAACAGAGATGGTCCCTGTTCCTTGAGCGATTCACTTCGCATCCACTATGTGACCCCCAAGCAGACCAAGCAAGCTGATGCTCTGTCGCGGAAACCGCAGGACGTTCGTGGGCGGCGAGGGCTTTCTGAGGCCCGTCTCCTGAAAGCGGAGAACTTTGCTGCGGCTCGGGCGGCCCCTGTGAACCTCCTGTGGCCCCGCCAGCCCCCCAGAGACAAGCGGCCGCTGAGCGAGCGGGTCCAGGCGCGCCAACGGACCGACCCGTGGGTGCAAGAGCAACTCACCAAAGGGGTGCAAGCCCCTTTCCAGGTAAAGAACGGGGTGCTCTACCACCGTGACTCTGTCTATGTTCCCTGGGCCCGAGCGGGAGGACATTCTCAAACTTTGCCACGATAGTCGGGGCCGCTGGGCATTTGGATTGTTCAAGACCCTTCAATTGGTCCTACGGGACTTTTGGTGGCTTAAAGTGCGGAGGGATGTGGAGGACTATGTGAGCTCTTGCCCTGTGTGTCAGCGGGCCAAGAACCCGGGGGCAAGCCGCCAGTTTGCTCCAGCCGCTCCGACCCCCTCCGCGCCCTGGAAGATGATTTCGGCGGATTTCATTACTGACTTGCCCAAGTCCAAGGGGTTCACCTCCATCTTGGTCGTGGTGGACTGTTTTACCAAGATGGGACACTTCATCCCCTGTGTGGGGGTGCCTTCGGCCAAGAACACTGCTGATATGTTTGTGCAACACGTGTTTCGGCTGCATGGCTTGCCACAGAGTTTGGTGACCGACCGCGGCACCCAGTTCACTTCCCAGTTCTGGAAGGCTGTTCAGAAGTTGCTGGGGATTGAGGCGCGGATGTCCACGGCCCATCACCCCCAGTCCGATGGCCAGACCGAAAGGGTCAATGCCACCTTGGAACAGTACCTGCGGTGCTATGTCAACTACCAGCAAACCAACTGGGCGTCCTTGTTGTCTGTGGCGGAGTTTGCCTACAACAACGCGACGCACGAATCCATCAAGGAGACTCCTTTCTTTGCTAACTATGGACACCACCCTCTTTTCTACCCTCCGGTGGACCCGTCCGGAGGGGCGCCGGAGGCGACAGATTGGCTTCGGGAGCTCACTGCCTTGCAAGACTTGCTGCGCACACAATTGGACCAGGCTAAAGCGGATTACAAGCGGATGGCTGATCGGCGGCGCCAGGAGGGCCCCGTCCTGGTGGGGATAAAGTTTGGCTGTCTACCAAGAATCTACCCACGCAGAGGCCTAGCCGCAAGTTGGATGCCAGATTTTTGGGGCCTTACAAAGTGCTGGAGAAGGTGGGGCCTGTTTCCTTCAAACTACAACTCCCAGCGGATATGAAGATCCACCCTGTGTTTCACCGCTCATTGCTCCGCCCGGCGAAGGGGGTGCGGCCTGATGTGACGCAGCCGCCTCCTCCCCCTGTGATGTGTGACGGCGAGGAGGAGTTGGAGGTGCAGGACATCCTGGATGCGCGCATCCGCTACCGGAAGTTGGAGTATCTCCTTGACTGGAAAGGCTTTGGACCGGAAGAGCGTTCTTGGACGCGGGCTCGTGACGTCCATGCCCCGGACCTTGTTGCCCGGTTCCATCGCAAGTACCCTGACAAACCCAAGCCTCGGGGGGCGGCCTAGGAGGGGCCCTGAGGGGGGATAGTGTAGCACACCAGTACTCGTTTGTGCCTGGAGGGCAGGGGACAGGGCCTGGGGTCCCATTAGCATTAGAACCAGCCGTGCTAGAACAGGATTCTGAGGATGAGCTAGAAGACTGGGGCGAAGGGCAGCTTTCCCGCAAGGGCCCTCTTTTGCCACAGAGAGCTTGGCCTGGGAAGAAATGTGTTTTGGTCCAAGGGATGATTCAGATCACCAGGTGCAGTCTGATAGCGATCCAGGGAGTTATGAACACCCGGGAGGGAGATCTTCCCAGGAGCCCCTGAGGAAGATATGGAACAAAGCGCATGGGAAATGGCTAGGAGGAAAGCTCTCAGGAGATAGCAACACAGCTGCCGAGAGACAAGGTCGAACCTTTGATAGGAGACGGAACATCGAGGCTAGTAGGAGGGATTGGTCCTGGCCCTAGACCGGCCGAGGTCCGTCAGCAGGGATTGGAGACGAAGAAGCCTAGAGCGCCGAGGACCTCGGTCGAAGGGATTAAGTATAGGATCCGTGGGAACGAATCCTCAGTTCTCCGGCCACGTCTTACCTGAATAGGCGTGAAGCGGAGTGGACCACAAGCCAGCCGTGGTCATCAAGCCTTGCCTTGCTTTGCCTTGCCTTGTTTCCTGATCCGCATTGGTTTGCGGAGCCTTGCCCTGTTTCCTGATCCGCATTGGCTGAGGAGCCCTGCCAAGCTTTTTGCCTATTTGCTACGTTATCTTGGACATTCTTACGTCAAGCCTTTTGGATTTTATCACTTAATATAGGACTATATTCTTTGGAACTGTTTTTATATTCAATAAAGTAGTTAGCCTTCAGTACGTCTCTGTGTGTGTGATTAAGGGGCCCGCCAAGTCCGAGCATTGTGACACACCCCTACAGTTTAAGGAACACCGAGTTATATATCATTCCTATGAATGCATTTCATTTTGTACACATAAACATACAACATTTAACATTTAATATAAGGCATTCAATCTTGAATCTTTTAAACCCAGTATTTCAAATGCAGTCTCATATTTCTTAAGCTCACATGATCAAGGTCGAAAAAACCCAACTATCTGCCAACTTTTCCTTCTCTGTCTGTTATCAAGTTCTTAGTAATCAGCTTCTAGGCACATTTTACTCTTTTGCACAGAATGAGTCTCTTTCTTTCAAACTTTCCTTCTTTTACAGACACACTCATTAAACATAACAGCTAACAGCACTCCTCCCCCCCACTCTCTTGCTTTGGATTAATCAGACAGAAAAAGGTTTACACTCTTTCATTTTCCAAAATCATTCACACACACTCTCTCTCTCTCTGGAGTTGTTGCAACACAGACATACACAGGTGCCCCCCTTCTCCTTGTCTCAAGCCGTTTGAATTTCTTAGAGACAAGGGAGTTTTGTTTTGTTCTTTTACTAAGGGGCATCGTCCGACTCTTTGGGACAGCCCCAGAGTCGGCTCTTTCGGGGAATTTTGGGATCTTTCCCCTACCTTTTCTTTTTTGGCTCTACCGGTAACCATATCTTTTTGTGCACATAACTCTGAGGCTAGACGGGCAATTTTTCCCCCCAGCTCTGTAATTCCAAGTCGGGTCACCCCTTGAACTTCTACGCAGTTAAACTTGGGTCAAAGGGGCAACTCCTCCCTTTACCCTCCCTGGCCAGTCGGGTTATGTGTAGGCATTGCAAGGGCGTCCCCTTTGAGCCTTTCCCTCCCATTTGGGGTACTTAGTGTTTCCCAAATGTAGGTTCCCTAGTGTTTCTTCACTTCAAACACTATACCTGCCGGATTTCTGTAGACGCCAGGAACCCCTGCGCCCCCGGAATTTCCTAGTGGCTTACTCGACCACTTACTTGCCGGATTTCTGTAGACTCGGGACACCCTCGCCCCCGGACTTTCCTTTGCGCAATCCTCCGAACTGGCTTTTCTGGCAACCCAAATCTGTTGCAGCACTCAGGGTCGTTCGGCGCTAACAAAGAGGTGAGGACCGCAACCGGTCTTTGTTAGGGCCCTTCTCGACTAAAGGTTATCACCTCCAGTTCTCGCCGACGAGTTGAGGCCGTCCTGCCAACAGGATCTGTCTCTGCTTCACGGTCCGTCTCATAAATCAGATCACGTCGGGGTCACCAGAAATGTAGCAGATTACCATACCCCCACAAGGCAGGCTGCTCGTGCAGACGCAGTAGAAGGAGGAGACAGACAACAGGATTTCTCAGAAAGCCCAGTTTACTTTGTTTCCACAGCTGCGGGTCCGTCCTGGCACAACATGGTGCTCCAAGGGGGCGGCCCCTCCCTCTTGTGAGGCACATATTTATACAAGCATCAGGGTCAGTTTAAGCACTGCCTCCTTCATTCATTTCACTGGCCAACACTTATGGTGTGCTTCTGATTCTAACCAATTAACAGTGCATTAGGTAATCTAATAATTCATTGGCTAACAGACATTGCGCAGTTTATTTTCCTGACCAGTTATTAAAGCTTTGTCTATGTGCATAGATTGTCCCTATATTGTTACTTTTCTGATAAGCTTTCCCACGGACCGAGCCCAAGTGGGTGTTTCATTAGGCTAGCACATGTGATGTCTCCTAGACCAATCACTGTCTAGTAAACAAAGGAGCACATGGTGTTTCTCTAAACCAATTGTGATGCATCAGGACAACCAATGAGGTGGTGTCCCTTCTAAACCAATCACTGCTGTTCTCTAACGTGCTTGCTAACTCTGCCTCCTTCTCTATGCCTAGCCTATGCTTGGGTAGCATTTTCTCCTGACGTTTCTTCTGCAACTCAATGAGTCTCCTTCACTGTAACCCACATTTTATGAATACACTCAGTTATTTTCCTTTTGCCTTATGAACTTTCTCAGGCCTCTTATGGACTTTTGCTCACTCCCAAAGACTTTTTTATGAACCTTGCAAAGTTTCCCCTTTCCACCCATGGACTCATCAAAACCTCTTCCCAGTGCATGTGAACTTGCCAAGAACTTAGTTCCCCTTTCAAAGCCTCATAAACTCTTTCTTATGAATTCAATAAACTTTATGAACCTTTGGTGGGTGGTGGAGTGATCAGGATAATATTTCTCTCAAACCTCAATGTATTCCTCCCAGCATGTCCCTCTCCCATGCACTTCCCCATATGAAAAATATGAGATGCCATTATTGTTTGTAACCTGCCACCCTTTCCCAAGTTTCAAGGCTAGCTGCAACTCCAAGCACCTCTCACCCCGAAAAGGACTCAGCGTGGCTTACAAGATATATATATACATACACTATATTATATTATTAGCATAGTACAATATCAGTATCATATATTACTATATTGTACTATAGCATTATATTGCAATATTATTAGTAATATTACATGTAATATAATATATATAATTATAATAATAATATATTATTATTATATTATATCACATTATAATATTATAGATATTATAGCCCAGGAGACAAGGTGGAACTGTCCCCCGCCCCCCTCCCCTCAATTACGATTCATAACAGTCGCAACATTACACTTATGAAGTAGCAACGAAAACATGTGTATGGTTGGGGGTCACCACAACATATTGAGGGATTGCGGCATTAGGGAGGTTGAGGAACAGTAATGTAGAGCTAATAGCATGACTTCAGGTCAACCAGGCCGAATCTTTAAAAAGGCAGCAGAATACGAAAACATTGCATTGTGTGTTGCTGTGTTTTCTGGGCTGTCTGGCCATGTTCCAGAAGCATTCTCTCCTGACGTTTTGCCCACATCTATGGCAGGCATCCCAAGAAGTTGTGGGGTCTGTTGGAAACGAGGCAAGTGAGGTTTATCTATCTGTGGAAAGTCCAGGGTGGGAGAAAGAAGTCTTTGTCTGCTTGCAGTTGGCCACCTTGATGAGCATTGAATAGCCTTCCAGCTTCGAAGCCTGACTGACTGCTGCCTGGGGGCTCCTTTGTTGGGATGTGTTAGCTGGCCCTGATTGATTCTTGTGGGAGAAAGAAGCCTTGTCTGCTTGCAGTTGGCCACCTTGATGAGCATTGAATAGCCTTCCAGCTTCGAAGCCTGACTGACTGCTGCCTGGGGGCTCCTTTGTTGGGATGTGTTAGCTGGCCCTGATTGATTCTTGTGGGAGAAAGAAGCCTTGTCTGCTTGCAGTTGGCCACCTTGATGAGCATTGAATAGCCTTCCAGCTTCGAAGCCTGACTGACTGCTGCCTGGGGGATCCTTTGTTGGGATGTGTTAGCTGGCCCTGATTGATTCTTGTGGGAGAAAGAAGCCTTGTCTGCTTGCAGTTGGCCACCTTGATGAGCATTGAATACCGTTCCAGCCACCTTGATGAGCAAATAGCCTTCCTGACTGACTGCTGCCTGGGGGCTCCTTTGTTGGGATGTGTTAGCTGGTCCTGATTGATTCTTGTGGGAGAAAGAAGCCTGGTCTGCTTGCAGTTGGCCACCTTGATGAGCATTGAATAGCCTTCCAGCTTCGAAGCCTGACTGATTGCTGCCTGGGGGCTCCTTTGTTGGGATGTGTTAGCTGGTCCTGATTGATTCTTGTGGGAGAAAGAAGCCTTGGTCTGATGAGCATTGAATAGCCTTGCAGTTGGCCACCTTGATGAGCATTGAATAGCCTTCCAGCTTCGAAGCCTGACTGACTGCTGCCTGGGGGCTCCTTTGTTGGGATGTGTTAGCTGGCCCTGATTGATTCTTGTGGGAGAAAGAAGTCTTTGTCTGCTTGCAGTTGGCCACCTTGATGAGCATTGAATAGCCTTCCAGCTTCGAAGCCTGACTGACTGCTGCCTGGGGGATCCTTTGTTGGGATGTGTTAGCTGGCCCGGATTGATTCTTGTGGGAGAAAGAAGCCTTGTCTGCTTGCAGTTGGCCACCTTGATGAGCACTGAATAGCCTTCCAGCTTCAAAGCCTGACTGACTGCTGCAGGTAAGGACTATCTATTTACCCTGTGACGCTCTCAGTCAAGATCCAAGCAAGTCACTTCACAGCCTGAGGCCTCCAGGCGCCTTGGACTCCGACTCCCAGCATTCCCGCCCGTTGAGCCAGCTGGCAAAGGCTTCTGGGAGTTGGAGTCCCAAACAGTTTGAGGGAACCCGAAGCGTGCGCATGCGCGTAAAGGAGAGCGCAAGGGGAGGGAGAGAGCGCGCCGCCGCCGCCGCTTCCGCTCTTCCCGACCGCGCGCAGGCGCAGAAGAGGGGGCTGGCGCCGTTTCTCTGAGGAGGGCTTCCGCGTCGCCCTGGTGTTCGTCGGCAGAGCAGGCGGCGGCCGGCGAGAGAAGGGAAGCCGAGGAGGAGCGTCCCCCTTCCCGCCGGCGGCCCCTCGAGAGGCCTGGTCTGAGGCGAGAGGCCACGGCGTCGCCCCCTCCTCCTCCCCGGATGTGTGCGGCCGCCCCGGAGCCCTCCCAGGCCTCTCGGGCCCGGGGCCTGCCGCCCGGGAGGGAGCCGCTCTGATGACGGCCTCCTCCCTTGGCGACGCCTGCACCTCCTCGTCCTCCTCGTCGTCGTCTCCTGGGCGGGCGCGATGACCACCCCGGCCTTGCTGCCTCTCTCCGGGCGCCGCATCCCGCCGCGCAGCCTGGGCCCGGCCTCCTCCTTCCCGCACCACAGGGCTACCTTGAGGCTCTCCGAGAAGTTCATCCTGCTGCTGATTCTCAGTGCCTTCATCACGCTGTGTTTCGGGGCCTTCTTCTTCCTGCCGGACTCCTCCAAGCACAAGCGCTTCGACCTGGGCCTGGAAGATGTCCTCATCCCTCACGTGGAGGCCGGGGAAGGGGGCAAGCAGGCCGGGGGGTACCTCATCCACGGGCAGGGCCGCGACCAGCACAGGCACAGGTAGGCAGGCAGGCCTCCCAGGAGGAGGCGTGTAGGGACGCAAAGATCCCTGTGTTGGACGGGGTTACACCAGGCCCGGATTACCCATAAGACCACTCTGGGCCAGTGCCGGCCTTTGGCATTCCGCCATGTAAGCGCCGCGTAGGGCGACGGGTCCTGGGAGGGGCGTCGCGCCTGTGAGGGGCCGCCACGCTGGCCGCCCCTCCGCCGCCCTCCTGCCCGGGAGCCAGTGCTCCCGCCAGTGATGCAGCTGGCGGCGCAGGCGGCGATGTAGCCGCACCGGACGTCACTGCGCGCAGGCGCAGACGCTGCGTGACGCCACACGCATGCGCAGGTGTGCATGCTGCAGCTGCGTGTGATGTCACCGCGCATGCGCAGGTTGCGTGCATGTCGCAGGCGTCTGCGCCTGACGCATCGCGCGCATGCGCAGGCGTTGCCGCCCAGCAGCCATGGGGGCGCAGAAATGAGGCTCGCCTACCCCCAGAGAGGTGAGACCGCCCCTGCCTAGGGCGGCAGCTTTGGGGGGGCAGCAGATCCAGACCCCCCAAAATTGAAATAATAATAAAATTTTAGTCCGAACTTCGGGCGCTTGCTTCTGCGTCTGCGCACTGAGAAGGAGCCGTGGGAAGTTCCGCCACCCCGAGGGCATCTGACGTGGCTTCCCCCGCCGCCTCCTTGCTCGCGCGGGTGGGCGCCGCTCCTTCAGTGAAGGGAGGATGGGCGCCCGTGCGAGCGAGGCAGCGGGGGAAGTTACGTCAGACGCCCTAGAGGCGGAACTTCCCACGGCTCCTTCTCCTTCGCTCCTTCTCAGTGCGCAGGCGCAGAAACAAGCATCTGAAGTTCGGACTAAAATTTTATTATTATTATTCAGTGAAGGAAGGAGTGGTGCCCGCCCGCGCAAGGGAGAAGGAGCCGGGGGGAGCCCTGCCGCCCCTAGGGCGACTGACGCAGCTCCTTCCTTTGTGTGAGCGAGGCGGCGGGGGAAGCCACGTCAGACACCCTAGAGGCGGGACTTCCCCCGGCTCCTTCTCCCTCGCGCCGGCTCCGCCCATCCTCCCTTTAGTGAAGGAAGGAGTGGCGCCCGCCCGCGCAAGGGAGAAGGAGCCGGGGGGAAAGCCCCGCCGCCCCTAGGGCGACTGACATGGCTTCGCTCGCCCGTGCGAGCGAGGAGGCGGCGGGGGAAGCCACATCAGTCGCCCTAGGGACGGGACTTCCCCCCCGGCTCCTTCTCCCTCGTGCCGGCTCCACCCCCCGCAAGAGCCTCCCCCCCACAAACCATTAATCCGGGCCTGGGTTACACTCCCCCTGAAGATGCAGGTTCGCAGTCTGGGAGTGATCCTGGACTCATCGCTGAGCCTGGAACCCCAGGTTTCGGTGGTGACCAGGGGAGCATTCGCACAATTAAAACTTGTGTGCCAGCTGCACCCGTACCTTGGGAAGTCTGACTTGGCCACGGTAGTCCATGCTCTGGTTACATCCCGTATAGACTACTGCAACGCTCTCTACATGGGGCTGCCTTTGAAGACTGCTCGGAAGCTTCAATTGGTCCAACGGGCAGCAGCCTGGCTGTTCCAGCAAGCGTTTGGTCTGACCGGTGCTTGAACTGCCAATCCTCGCCTAGCCGTGCTGCCACTGTTTTACTTGAATCAGCTTTGCTCTGATTAGTACGTTTTTATGCGATTTTATGTGTCTGTAAATGATTGTTATGGTGTTTTTAGGGTGTTTTTACAATGTTTTATCTCGATGTGTTTATATGTTTGGAAACCGCCCTGAGCCTCGGGAAGGGCGGTTTAGCAAATTGAAATAATAAATAAATTAAAATAAATAACAGGAGCGGCACTCAGGGAGCGTACAACTCCCCTGTTGTTCCAGCTCCACTGGCTACCAGTTTGCTACCGGGCACAATTCAAAGTGCTGGTTTTGGCCTTTAAAGCTCTAAACCAGGGATGGGCAATTACTGGCCCTCCAGGTGTTTTGGACTTAAACTCCCAGAAATCTTAGCCAGTTTTCCAGCTCTTGAAGTCCAAAACACCTGGAGGACTGGTAATTGCCCACCCCTGCTCTAAACGGTTCTGGTCCAACTTGCTTGTCCGAACGCATCTCTCCCTATGAACCATCAAGATGCTTAAGATCATCCGGAGAGACCCTGCTCTCGGTCCCGCCTCCTTCGCAGACACGTCTAAGAACATAAGAAGAGCCATGCTGAATCGGGCCTCAGCCCATCTAGTCCAGCATTCTGTGTCACACAGTGGCCCACTAGTTGTACACAGGGATCTCTAGCAGAAAGGAGGGCAAAACCCTCACCTGCTCCCGACCCCCACAACCAGTACCCGGGAAAATCCTGCCTGCCTCCATCAACACAGAGGTGGCACTTGGATGTCCATTTCAGTAGCTACTGATTCCCTTGGTATCCATGAATCTGTCTAATCCTGCCTTGAAGCTGTCCAGGCTGACAGCTGTCACAACCTCCTCTGGAAGTGAGTTCCATAACCCAATGACCCTCTGGGTGAAGAAATATTTCCCTTTATTAGTCCTAACTTTCCTACCTTGGAGCTTTAGGGAGTGCCCCCTAGTCCTAGTGTTGTGTGACAGAGAAAATATTTTTTCTCTATTCACCTTTTCTATCCCATGCATGATTTTATACACTTCGATCAAGTCACCTCTTAAACGCCGTCTTTCAAGGCTGAAAAGACCAAGGCGTTGCAACCTGATTTCATAAGGGAGCTGCTCCATCCCTTGGATCATTTTTGTTGCCCTTCTTTGTACCTTTTCCAGTTCCGTTATATCCTTCTTGAGGTGCGGAGACCAGAATTGTACACCGTACTCCAGATGTGGCCTCACCATAGATTTGTAGAGAGGCAATACAACATTTGCCGACCTATTTTCGATTCCCTTCCTGATCATGCCAAGCATAGAATTTGCTTTTTTCACTGCTGCAGCGCACTGGGTTGACATCTTCATTGAGCTGTCCACCAAAACCCCAAGATCCCTTTCCTGGTTTGTCTCAGAAAGCTTTGATCCCATCAGTTGATAAGTGTATTTGGGGTTCTTTGCCCCGATGTGCATGACTTTACACTTGTTTAGGTTAAAATGCATTTGCCACTTTGTTGCCCATTCACGTCTGGCGGGGACGAGAGACATGGCCTTCTCAGTGGTGGCTCTTCGGCTTTGGAACTCCCTTCCTAGTGACATCAGATCGGCCCCCTCCCTCCTGACATTTCATAAGAAAGTCAAGACTTGGCTTTTCGAGCAAGCATTCGCAGACGAACTTTAATCGAGATCAAGGATTAGTATGACAACGAAACGGAAACCGATTTTAAGATTGTGGAGCTGAGATTTGTATTTTGTAGTTTTTAACTGTTAATTGTATATGTTTTATATGACTGTTTTTATCTTGTGATGTATATGGGCACTTGTTGCTACTTGTTCACCGCCTTGAGTCGCCTTCGGGCTGAGAGAGGCAGTATAGAAGCATGGCAAATAAATAAGACTCTACCCTGAGATCTCTAGAGAGGAAGCCCCCAGGGGTTTTGGACTTCAACTCCCACCATTCCTAACAGCCTCAGCCCCCTTCCACTTTCCTCTCAGCCACTTAAGTGTGTCTGAAGCAGTTAGGAATTGTGGGAGTTGAAGTCCAAAACCCCATGGAGGGCCCAAGTTTGCCTTCTCTAGCTTAGACTGATACCAGCTAGGTTTACAATGACAGGATCTTTGGAAAATGAGTAAATAGGAAGTTACTGGTGTTTTATGCTTTTAATAATAATAATAATAATAATAATAATAATCTTTATTTATAACCCGCCTCCATCTCCCCAAAGGGGACACGGAGGCAAGCTATATATTATATATATATATATATATATATATATATATCTGGCAAATTTAAGGTTCTTGGGAAGTACTCGTCCCACGCTTTCTACAAGCGCGTTGATGACTGAGGAGGTTGGCTGTGTCCTTCGAGCCTCTGCAATGGATTTTTCTGGTGGAGCGCAGCGTGCACAGAACTGGCTTCACCCTTTAAAACAAAGGTTCGTCTGCCGGGGCCTAGCAAGCTTAGGACAGTGGCAGCAAGGTCCTCAGGTCGTAGGTTTGGTTTGAGTTTCCTTCTCTTAGATCACGGGTGCTCACACTTTTTCAGCATGCGAGCTACTTATAAAACAACCAAGTCAAAATGATCTGCCTACCCACTACTCAGAGAGCCATAAAAGCAAAATATTTGGAAATTTATTTCAGTGAGAGCCATATAATATATTTTAAGACTGAATTAAACTAAATGTGAGTATAATAAGCCCCTGAATTTATTCATAATAATAATGATGATAATAATAATATTCATTCAGCCTCTGCTACTACTACTAATAATAGTAGTAACAACAACAATAGGTTCCTAGAGTAGGAGACCTCCGAGGGCCATCCAGTCCAACCTCTTTCTGCCATAAGGGAAAAACACAATCAAAACATTCCTCACAGATGACCATTCAGCCTATGATAATAATAATAATAATAACAACAATGGGTTCCTAGAATAGGAGGAGACCGCCAAGGGCCATCCAGTCCAACCTCCTTCTGCACCTGGGCAGCGTCGGGAGCCTGCGGGGCGGGACTGAGCCTTCCTCCCGCCCTGCCTGCGATCTACCAGGACACCCTATGCGATCTACCAGTAGATCGCGATCTACCTAATGAGCACCCCTGATCTAGGTTTACAATGACAGGATCTTTGGAAAATAAGCAAATAGGAAGTTAGTGGTATTTTATGCTTTTAATAATAATAATCTTTATATATAACCCTCCTCCATCTTCCTAAAGGGGACTTGGGGCGGCTAACATGAGGCCAAGCCCAAAAGAACTATATATATATAAAATATATATGGCATTACTTCGCAAACGAAGATTCTTAGGAAGGACTCATCCCACGATTTCTACAAGCACATTGATGACTAAGGAGGTTGGCTGTGTCATTCGAGCCTGTGCAATGGACCTTTCTGGTGGAGCGCAGCGTGCACAGAACTGGCCTCACCTTTTAAACCAAAGGTTCATCTGCCGGGGCCTAGCAAGCTTAGGACGGTGGCAGCGAGGTCCTCAGGTTGTAGGTTTGGTTTGAGTTTCCTTCTCTAGATGGTTGACCTTACAGGGTTAAACAAGCACCATCTGCCCCGGTTTGAAACCAGAGTTTTCCTTCTCCTAGGATGGTTGCCAAAAGGCTAGAAAGCCCATCCTGCCCTTTGACGTTCTTTGTCAGACCCTTCGGTTGTGACCTGTCTGGCATGGGAGGCCCTACCGGTGGCTATTATGCCACCGCCAGCATTGCTCACAACTGCATTAGGGTACGCAAGCCTCTCCCCACGACAAGGGGGCGCCAATGGAGAGGTCCAAAGGGGACTCAGGGTGGCTAACATGAGGCCAAGCCCAAAAGAACAATACAAACAATTAAATGTAAAACAGCAAAGGGAAAAAAATCATAACAAAATATACAGTATAAAAAGACAAATAAAATAAACAATATAACAACACATAATATAGTCAACACAGCAGGCGGGCCAGATGTCTGGGATAAAATGTTAGAAGGTTAAAACCATGGATGTGATAGGAACAACAGAGTGCATTTGTACAAGGTTTTTATAATGTGTGTTAATTGCTTTTAATGTTTTAATTTCGTTAGTTTATTATGGCATCAAATCGTGCCAGTGTAAGCCGTCTTGAGTCGCTTTTTGGCTGAGAAGGGCAGCATAGAAATACAATAGATAAATAATAAGTAGTGGGTTGTTTTGTTTTGGTGAACGATTAAAGTACTATACCTTGTCATTATTATTATATTTTATTATTATTTTATTGGGTTTTTTATAATAATAATAATAATAATCTTTATTTGTACTCCACCACCATCTCCCCAACAGGGACTCGGAGCGGCTTACACGAGGCCTAGCCCATCAGCTCAACAATACAATACATAAATCAATCGCAAAAAAGCAACAACATAATCATCATTATATTTATTTATACCTCTTATCTCACCTTGAGGTGGATTCAGAGCGGCTTACAGTCTGGCAAAATCAATGCCACATTATACATAAGAAAAAAGCAATACATTTTTATTATTTGTTTATTTACTGTTTTATTTATTTATTTATTCCACCTTTTTCAACCCGAAGGCGACTTAAGCGGTTTACAATCGGCTGCAATTTGATGCCCCAGCAGACATAAAATACAGTTTAAAATAACATTTAGCATATAATATAAAAACATAAATCAATATAAAATCAATAAAAACATAAAGAATCAGTTTCTCTTTATCAAACTCATTTTCCAGTTGCATTGTTTATATACCTATCTTGGTTCATAACTTGGGGACTGTTGGTTTAAGGGTCTGTCGGTGCTGTTCTACCCTGTCTTACCAGTAATGTCCAAGGTAGAGAAGGCAAATACCATCTCTCCCCCCACCGCTTTGGAAACATGGCCTTGACTGACTGGGAACAAAAGTGACAAAACACTTCAGGTGAAGTTGGGTCATTGTATGCTCTTGTGAGACAAATTGTCCTGAAGACGAGGATGTGGGTAGAAGCCTTACTCTGCACCTGATTCCATGCGGCATGGATAGCAGGAAAGGTATTTGAAGAAAAGATAATGAAAAGTTGATGAATAATAGAATCAAAGAGGTGGAAGAAACGCAGGTGGTCGCTCAGGCCTCTTCCACACAGCTGTATAAATCCACATTGAATTGTATTATATGGCAGTGTGGACTCTGATAACCCAGTTCAAAGCAGATGTTATGGATTATCTGCTTTCATATTCTGGGTTATATGGCTGTGTGGGAGGGCCCCCAGCCCCTGCCTAAAAAAACCCTAGAGAAGGAGATTCCATGTACTCCCAAGGCAGCATAGTACACCGTCGAACAGCTCTTACATTTAGGAAATTTTTCCTAATGTTTAAGTGGTATCTCCTTTTTTGCAATTTGAATGCATTGTTCTGAATCCTAGCCCCCTTCCACACAGTTGTATAAAATCCCACATTATCTGCTTTGAACTGGAATATATTTATTTATTTATTTACATCATTTCTATCTCGCTCTTCTCACCCCCGCAGAGGGACTCAGATAACCCAGTTCAAAGATATTGTGGGATTTGTGGGCTATGAGGAAGGGCTCCTAGTCTCCAGAGCCGCAGAAAACAAGCTTGCTATACAATGGATAAGGTTTCATTATGTACTCAGATGCACCTGTAGAGTTACATGCATAATCAATAAGGAAAGTCTACATTTAGGAAAGTTTATTTTCCTTTCTCGTTGTGAATGGAACAAGGAAAGTAATGTCAGTTTCAAGTATGCACTCACTCCTCTGATGATACCTGGGCTTGGTTCTGATCTGCAGTCAACAGATACTGTGGTCACTGGTTTTTGGAGTGTTTCTGTAGGCACTGCACAGTGTCTTCCAAATGTCTGTGTAGAACTGTACTCTGTTTTGCTGCTGCTTATCTTACCTGTTGAATATTTGTGCACATGGCTACAGAAGAATGAGCTAAGGTAGAATTCCATTCTTTTCCAGCTGAAGCTTGATTGCTATGTTTACTGCAGAAGCACAGTTATCCTCCTAAGTGCTGATGCTGCTAGAGCAGAGTTTCTCAAACTGTGCTCCTCCAGATGGTTTGAATTCAGTTTTCATCATTCCTAGTAGCTGGTAAAATGGCTGGGATTTCTGAGAGCTGAAGTCCAAAACACCTGGAGGAGCCCCTCCAAGTGTTTGAGACTCCCAACTTCCAGGATCCCTAGCCAGCTTTTCCAGAGATCAGGAATTCTGGGAGCTAAAGTCCAAAACACCTGGAGGGCCACAGGTTGTGCAGGCCTGGTCTAGATGGAAAGAAAAATGAGAGACTGGATTGTCATAAAAATACTTTGTGAAAAGGTGCTTCACTATCACTCTCGGCATTACTTCGCGAACAAAGATTCTTAGGAAGGACTCATCCCACGCTTTTTACAAGTGCGATGATGACTAAAAAGGCCAATCTGAGATAGGCAAGTTCAGTTGCAGAAAGCACAGCAGAAAGTCTCCTTGGGTGATGTTGTTTCCAAGTTGCAGTTCTTTCTGCGTTGTCGTTTCTCTTTGAGACCCATTCGGCGTGTCTTCTCGAAAGAGGCCACAGCATTGTGGATAGTGCATCTCCATGCCTCCCGGTGTGAGGCCAGGGTGGACCATTGTTGGTGATCAATCTGGCCAAGCCTGAGATGTTGTTTCAGGGAGTCCTTATATCTCTTTTTGGGGGCACCTCTCTTGTGCTGACCCGTGGCAAGTTCACCATAGAGTAGTATCTTTGGGAGGTGGTGGTCCTCCATCCTAGAGAGGTGCCCTGCCCAGCGCAGCTGTGTTCTCAATAGCATGGCCTCAATGCTGGTGATCCTTGCTTGCTCAAGGACAGCAACATTAGTCACATAGTCAGTCCAGTGTATATTTAGGATTGTGCGAAGACAGCACTAATGAAAGCGTTCGAGGAGTCGTAGGTGTTGGCAATAGGTGACCCTTCACTATCAGAAGCTTTATTAATTGGGGTATACCTGTATCTAATTTAGAAGATAACAAAAGCAGTACACGTTAACCACAAAACATGCAGGCCATGTATAGAATTATATCCAGATATTGTCCTTTGTTTTCGCCAACCACACCTCCTCCCCTCATAATGCAGGGGGCAGTAATCTTCAGGGATTCTCCCCTTCTTGCTATGCCTACTCCTGAAGATTAGGGGATTGGGTGTGAGAGTGTAAAAGGAGGGGGCAATTTCTAAAAGCAAACATGGGCAAACTTCCGGTTGTTAGGAAGTGTAGAAGTTGAAGTCCAAAACACCTGCAGGGCCTAAGTTTACCCATGCTTGACTAAAAGTAACCAGGTTTTGTAATATGGCAAAAAAATCTCCATAGAAGGAAGATTTGAATAATGGTAACTGCTATCCTTTCTGTCTACAGAATGATCTTTATTTTGGTTTCACCTCTGTATGTTATATAGCTGGATTTAAGTAAGCTTCAACTTAGTAATGTTCGTTTTGTTTCTTTCTCATTTCTTCATGCACTGTGACTGAAGCCTCACTGGATACATTAAACATTAACAACAACAACATTTATACCCCCTTTATCTCAGGACCACAACTCAAAGTAGCTCTCAATCTATACATGTAAAATATACAACAATAAATATGAAAGTAATAGAAAACTAGGACAATTAGTAGAACAGTTCACTTAACATACACTTTTAAAATATAGTAAATAAAAAGCTGTTAAAAACAATTCACTAACATCACAGAGTAACCTTTTTTTAAAAAAAAAAACAAACCCTGTTTGAATAAAAATGCTTTAGCTTGCCACTTGAAGGATAACAAGGAGGGGCCTCCTTGGGAAGAGAGTTTCAGAGTCAAGTGGCAGCCAACGAAAAGGCTCTTGTGATGGTGGTGAGACTGAGATAAGTACCTTCCTGAGGTTCTCAGGTTTTAGATGGATTCATTAAGGGAGACATGATTGGTCCGATAGTGTAAACTTGAGCCACATAGGGCTTTATAGGTCAAAACCAGCACTGGAAACAAACTGGCAGCCAGTGCGGCTGTTGCAGCAAGGGAATTGTGTGCTCGCTGTAGAATGTGTTACAGTAATCCAAAGAAGATGCAATTTGTTGATGTTCCAGTTAAGCAATTTTTTCTTACTAGACAAGAGTCTACAAATTATGGCTGGTTTGATAGTTAAATGTTGCTTTCTACTAACTACCCATATATTCCAGTAGTAAATACATATGGAAGTGTTGTCTGTTGAAGTTATGTCACTTCACATCTGTGTATGTTAGATGATATTGATATTATTGTTGTTGTTATTTATACCCCACTCTTCTCTCTTGATTAATAATAATAAACTTCATTTGTATACCCTATCTCCCAGAAGGGACACATATGTTTCCAACATATAAGTCAAACTTTCAATTGCTGGAAAGAAAGCCATATAAACAATGACATCAAAACCCATTTCATGGTAGCTCCATCAGTAAAGGTTCAACAAACCGATGGCCAGGATTACAAAATGAATGTGGCCAACTATAAAAGGGCTGGGCAAGTGCTAGTGCAAACAGCGTTTAGATCAATACCTAATAATAATAATTTTAAAAATATTTGTACCCCACCACCATTTTCCCCAACGGGGACTTGGGGTGGCTTACATGAGGCCGAGCCCGATAACACAACAACAAAGTAAAATCAAACATAAAACAATATAATCAATTATATAAAACATAAGCTATAAAATACTACAACCAATAAAAAATGACAATAAAATAAAACCATTCATGACATAAAACAGTGAGTGGGCCGCATGTACAGATTAAAATGGAAAAGGATAAAAACGGTGAGATAGCAGTGGTGCAAATTATTTGTGAGGGAGAAAACTCTTTCAAACTGGGGGCGAGCAAAGGAACCTTCATGTAAAGGGGGGAGGAGGTGTGCACTCAGAGCAAATGTTGAGGGTAAATGCAGCACACACCTTTAAACTCTGTAGCTTCTTAGAAGCATTCACTTAAATTTTTAAATATAGGTTCGACCAGGCCTGCGCAACCTGTGAACCTCCAGGTGTTTGGGACTCCAACTCCCTGAAGGCCTAGCTAGCTTTGTCCAGTGGTCATGAATTTTAGGAGCTGAAGTCCAAAACACCTGGAGGGCCACAGGTTGTACCAGCGAACCTAATAATGAAACAATCAAAATACCGTATTTCATCGCATAATTGTTATATTTTTATGCGAGGTTTTTCCCCCCCAACTATAGGGCTTCTCTTGCAGCACTTGCCAGCAGACACATAGGTGGGTGAAGGCTCACTCGCCTACACGCCTCTACCATCTGAGCTATGGAGTGCTGTCTTGGTCCCTCTGGATCACCATGGCAGCCTTTCATAGCTTGGATAGAAGAGGCAATCAGGCCCCCTTGCATAATAGTTACACCTGTGAACTGTGGGTGCGACTATTATGCGAGGAATTACAAAATATCAAAAGGGGGTATTCAACTATTATGCAATGGCATCTATTATGCAATGAAATACAGTAGTCATTTTAACACAAACAAATACTGTTTTGCTTTCAACACTAGTGAGAAAATTCAAATTTGACATATTTGGCATTAATACTGATTTTCAGAGTTACCAGTACCTGTACTGTACTTCTTTAAGCTGAAAAACTGAACAGAAGGTACAGTGAAAACAGTGTTGTATCCACATTTCTCAAAAACGGAGTTAGTGGATTCTCAGACTGCTAGTAGTGCTAGTGCCTACACATAGCAGTAAGGGCATGGCATTTTATGTAGTTAGTTGTTACTACTCGTTTATTGCAAATGAGTTGATTTATTTATCATCTTGAGTCCAAAGTAATGACAATTCAAAAAAAATGTTGACTATATAGTTTGTATTTAAAAGACTAAAATACATTCAGCACATCAGGTGATGACACTTTCATTTTCTAACCATATGTTTTCTGACTTTTTAATAGGGCTGAGTAGTTTTAAAGCTACTCAAGGGATCAGCATGAACTTAAATCCTTCATGCTAAATCTCTGATGAGTTTTCAATCCCCTTTAAATCAGATTTATAAGTGGAATCTTCAATTGTAGTCCTAAACATGCTTTTTTAGGAGAAAGCCCTGTTGTATATAGTGGGACTTATATCTGATCAAACACTTATAGGATGGCGAGGTTTGTTCTTTAAATTCTCAATGTCAGTTTTCCAATGACAGATGTCTCTCTTATTTTGTAATTGCTGTTGCTTTATTCTTTGGACCCATACAAATTGTGTAGCCACATATTGCTGTAGCTATGTGAAATATGTAAGTTGCTATTCGTCTTCGTTGAAGTACAGAGTTAATTTTTGCTGAACTAAATTGAATAACATACTTTATTAGTGCATCAAACAGCATTTTTTAGGCTCTGGATCCATTAGAAAATGTTGCTTACTTCCTTCTCTTACTGTTGTAGTGCACCATTCCTACCACATTTGAGAACGCATCTACTGTAGAATGAATGTAGTTTGAAACCACTTTAGCTGCCGCGGCTTGATTCTTTGGAATCCTGGAGTTTGTAATTTTACAAGATCTTTAGTCTTCAGTGGTATCTCACCAAACTACATGTCCCAGGATTTTACAGTGTTGGGCAGTGGCAGTTAAAGTGGTGTCAAACTGCAATCAATCTTCTTCAGCCGTGAGGAAAGGCGGGCAAGAAATAAAACTGTTATTATTAATCTGCGGTGCAGATGCACCCAGTGTTTCTCTTAATGCCTTGGTATTTTTCCCTTTGTTTTCATTAATCCTTTTCTAATGACCTTTGTATGTGTTATGCCCCTAGGATTGACAGGAACAAATAATTCAAAACAGCAAGTTTGAGATCATGCCTGGAATACCTCAATTTTGCTTACTTTCTTGATCACTGTTACTAATAATAGAACCCCTATTGCTAATAATAGAGACCATTGAGCTTATAGTGGGTCTCCCTGGTACACAAAATTCTTCATGGTCACTTCTAAATGGTTAGTTATTTTCCCATCTTGAAAGGAACATTCATATCTTATGTTTGACATGCTTGATTTTAGCTGTCAAACATAAGATTGGATACTCCATCAAACTTATCCATAGTCCATTACCATAACCATCGTCAACATTGTCATTGTCCACATAGTTACCCGAAGGCCTGGTCCCACATCCACATTTTTAACTTCTTTCTAAAGGAGAGAAGGGATGAAGATGATCTAATTCACCCGGGGAGTGAATTCCACAGGCGGGGGGCCACCACCGAGAAGGTTCCTCATGACATTCTCACAAAGAAGCTAATAAAATGTGAGCTAGACAGTACTACTGCTAGGTTGATTGGGAATTGGTTAACTGGCAAACCCAAAGGGTGCTCACCAATGGTTCCTCCTTATCCTTGAGAGAAGTGACCAGTGGGTTGCCACATGGTTCTGTCCTGGGCCCAGTGCTATTCAACATCTTTTATCAGTGACTTGGAATGAAGGTATAGAAGGCATGCTTATTAGGTTTGCAGATGACACCAAATTGGGAGGAATAGCTAACACCCCAGAGAACAGGATCCGAATCCCAAATTACCAAGATTAGAGAGCTAGACCCAAACAAACAATGCATTTCAATGGGGAGAAATGTATGTCACTACACTTTGGCAATAAAAAGGAAATACAGATATATACTGTAGGATGGGTGATGTTTTAAGTATTTGAAAGGATGTCGCATTGAGGAGGGTACAAGTTTGTTTTCTGCTGCCCTGTTGACTAGGACATGAAGCAATGGATTCAAATTGCAGGAAAAAGCTGTTTGGCGGTGGAATATGATATGAAGAGTACTGCCTCTGGTAGTAGAGGGAATAAAATAGTTAGCAACCATTGAGAGCCTCATCCTCTATGAAACTGTCAAAACCGGGGACCATAATTACATTTTAAAGTAGTAAATTCTTCTTGTAACCATGCTGGACTGTACTTTGGATTGCTTTTAATTGCGTAAACATGTGAATGTGCATCATAACTATTTCCTTGTGCAGCTTGACTTGCATAATCCCATCTTTTCAGTATTATGTAAGGGTTCAGAATTTTAACTGATGAATCTCTTAAAGATCAGAGGTCCTTCATAAATCATACTTTTCCCAGGAGGGTAATTCATTGATAGATTTGAAGATCTTTAGCAATTGGAATTATACTAATTTCCATAATTTTGGGGCACTTTTTTGTTTAAAAGTTGTTAGTGCTTTAGTAATCTTTTGAATTGTGTCGAACATTTTGAAATATGAAATGTATTCATATTTTTTCCTGTTGCTAAGTGGATTCAAGTTAAATGAACTTCTTGGATTTCTTTTGAAATGGCAAGCTAAGGTTAGCCCCTTTTAAACATTTCTGAAAAAGAAAATGTAAACTATTTGGAAATTAATTATTTGATTGTTGACTGTTTCTATAGGGAAGAAGAGGAACGTCTGAGAAATAAAATTCGTGCAGACCATGAAAAAGCTCTAGAAGAAGCAAAAGAGAAACTGCAGAAGTCACAGGTTGAGATACAAGCAGAAATTCAGACGGAGAAAAACAAGATAGCAAAGGGCTTGAAGAATAAAAGCAACAAGCCTCTGCCACCAGTCCCGGTGCCAAATCTCATCGGGATAAACGATGGAGACCCAGTGGACCCTAACATTCGAGAAAAAAGGGACAAAATTAAAGAGGTAACAGATAGTGTTATCTGATTATCATCCAGCAATATTTCCTAATGGCAGAGTCATTTCTGTAAAGATCAGAAACGATAATGTATGTAGGAACAAAATGTCTCCCCTGTGAATGGTCGTGCTTCACCTTGATACCTCCCTTTGTAGCTGGTTGTTAATTCCCATTGACAATTGCATTGTTTTCCATTGTTTGTTGAAGAACTAAAGAGGCATATTCATTCTTTCTTGCCAAAACAAAATATTAGTACCTCTCCTTTGTGACTTCCACAATTGGCTTGCATTTGTAGAAACATCACAGAAGGATCTTTTAGATGGCCTAGGCTATGTTTGCCAATGTTTTGACAGGCAGTGTCTTTAAAATATGGGGTTCTGTAGATTTCTAGTATATGACTATCTCAAATTTATATACTGCTTCAAGACACATATTAATGACATCTTTATGCAACAAACTATCATTTTCTTCCTTGAATATTTACAGCAAAATAAGTGCCAAATTTTTCTTTATGAATTGTTTCTGCAAGTACAGTATAAGAGTTTGCAATATTTGAGTATTTGAATATGAATTCAGTGGTGCTTCTTGACTTTGGGTGATCTTACAAATTTCATAGGGTTTTCTTAGGCAAGAAATGCTTAGAGGTGGTTCTGTCAGTCACTTTCTCTAAAATATAGCCTAAAGCACCTGGTGGTATTCTTTGAAGTCTCCCATCCAAGTACTAACCAGAGCTGATCCTGCTTAGCTTCCAATGTCAGATGAGATCTGGTCCTTAGGGTATATAGGCTACACTAGGAGACTTCAAACTTTTTAAGCAGAGGGCCAGTTCAAGGTCCCTCAGACTGTTGTGGGGATTAAATGTGAAATAACACTATGCACATAGCACATATCTGAAAAATGAAAGAAGAATGCAATATTTAAAATGAAGAACAATTTTAGTCAACATAAACTTAAGAATAGTTCATTGGGAAGTATGGGCCTGCTGATGAGATAGTAAAGTTACTTGAGGTTGTTGTTGTGCGCCTTCAAGTCATTTCTGACTTTGAGCGACCCTAAGTCTAAAGTTTAATGTAAGGGCTAGGTAAATAACATGTGAGGGCTGCATTTGGCCCAGGGACCTTAGTTTGAGAACTCCTGGGCTACACTACTTGCTAAATTAATTTCCAGTTTTTGGAAACAATTGAATTAGTTAAGACATCTGAAATGGTAGATGGAGAGAGTGTATTGCAAACCACAGTACCTGTTTCACATGATGGAGTGATTCCATCCTGCCTACTAAAGATGATCTCCCCAGTTTTGAAAATTTCAAGGTGCTTGAAAGGAATAAATAAACTACAGTTGACTGGAGGCTCAAAAGTAATTTTCATCCTAGCCGTTTCCCTTTTAAACATGATTTTCCAGGGCATTCTTTCCATTAAAAGACAAAAGAGCTATTGATATTTTCCTTTTTTTTTCTTTTTTTTTAAAAGTACTTTTTATTAGTTTTCAACAAATAAAACACAACCAACAAAACACATGGACATTAACAACAAGAGTAGGTAGAGAAGATAGGGGTAGGGAGGTAGGAAAAGTGCAGGGGGTTGGGGGTGGGTGGGGGGACAACGGGGATGGAGGTTGGGGAAGAGGGGAAATGGGAAGGTAGTAGGTAGGTAAAAAGAGTCTTGGCGTAAAGTTTCAACATTTTTACATTATATCAGGGTGATTTCCCCCAACTTAGTGTCATTACAAAAACATTCTTTCTCTTACAAACAAAAATAAGGCTTAGGTGGCTTATTGCTTAAGGTATAAAGGAGCCATATAAGGAAACAATAGTACAAATGTTGATATATATTTCATGTCTTCATAGGTTGATTATCCATTCAACCCCATTCTTCTTCAAATAGTCTATAACCGGTGTCCAATCCGTTTTTTCTAAATTTGTGTTGTTTCTTAGCGAAGTTGTTAGGGAATCCATTTTTATAATTTCTATGATTTTCATCCTCCAATCGTCCAAAGTTGGTATTTCTTTCTCCCTCCATCGCCTTGCCAAAATCAGTCTAGCGGCAGTGATGAGATATATAAACAGTTTTTCTAGATTTCTTTCTATTTTAAAATCTAGCAATCCCAGCAGTAAATACTCTGGTCTCGATTCAAACTTTATGCCCAAACTTATCTGTATTTCTCTATGTATTTTCTGCCATAATCTCTTTACTTTCCGGCAGCCCCACCACATATGATAGAGACTCCCTTCTTCCTTTTTGCATTTCCAGCACCTTGAATCTTTTCTCTGGCTATATTTCGCTATTGTGGTCGGTGTAATATAAAATAAATAGACAAAAAACTAAAATAATAACCAGAAACCTAGAAAAGAAGGAAAAAGAAACAGTGAAACAAAAGACAGACATAGATATTGTAAAAAAAATAAAATACCTGGGAATAATATTATCAACTAACAACATAGATTTGATAAAAGATAACTACACAAAAAAAGGGATAGAGATAGAACAGACCTTGAGGAAATGGAAGCATTTACAGCTATCACTGCTGGGGAGGATATCTCTAATAAAAATGAATATATTACCAAAGGCAATATTCCTTTTCCAAAATCTCCCAATATTGAAAAACAAAAAAATATTACTAACATGGAAGAAAGAATTGGCCAAATTTATCTGGCAAGGGAAAAAACATAGAATAAAATGGAAAACAATGATAGACGAGAGGTCCAGAGGAGGATTCGGAGTGCCGGAGTTAGACTTATATTATGAAGCCGCCTCTCTAGAATGGGTAATAGAATGGACAACTCTGACCAATGTGAAGCTGCTCACTCTGGAGGGATTCGACCTCCGAGTGGGTTGGCATGGTTACATCTGGTATAATAAAGAAAAAATAGAGAAAAACTTTAATAACCATACCGTAAGATGCCCGCTTTTAAAGATATGGTCAAAGTATAGAGATAGGATTTGTGGGAAAACCCCTATGTGGTTGTCTCCTGAGGAAGCATTCTTCAGAAGACAATATGGCAAATCGACATGGCTAAGATACTATCAGATTTTAGAAAAGGGGAAAGATGACATTAAATTGAAGGAATTTGAAAAGATAAAAGAAAAAGTAACATCCATAAACTGGTTCCAATATACTCAACTAAATGAGATATATAAAAAAGACAAACATATAGGTTTTGATCAGACACCAAATTTCTGGGATAGATTGACACAGAAAAGGAAAAAAAGAATCTCCTTACTCTATAAAAAAACTCCTAGAATGGCATACAGAGGCAGACTTAATAAAAAACAGTATGATTCAATGGTCGAAGAATTTCGGCCACAGCATAAAATTAGAACAATGGGAAAGATCTTGGAAAACCCACTTGAAATACACTTACTCTTATGACCTGAAGGAGAATCAAATGAAGATACTATATTTTCCTTTTCTTGAAAGACATATGAATAGATAAGATTTTACAAAACTGGAGTAGCAACCGTTTTAATACTGCTGCTGTATAGGTCCTATGAGCTATTATTGACACCTTTTGGAATTCTAGCCAACTTCATGATGAATGCCAGCCAGCCCATTCACACTAAGTAACAGAACACTGGTTTTATCCAAGATAAATTACGATAGAGTGCTCTTGTGGGCTTTTGGAAATTTGAGCCCATTTGATCAGGCTCAGCAGAAGCGGTAATATGTTGTTCAATGTTAGAAATGCAACATTAACTAAAATGTAATAAGGCGGAGAATGCAAACAAGGAACAAGGAGAAGGAGCTCAATAGATAGGCTCTTTTGGACAAGCCACTAGATCAGGGGTGGGCAGCCTACGGCCCGCAGCCCGGATGTGGCCCCCTGGCCGGTTTTGTCCGGCCTAGGGAGAAGGTCATCGGGGGTGGGGCCAACCCAGAAGAAGGGGTGCTGCTGCCGCCATCCCATCGCGGTGGCTTTGGAGTGCCCCAGGCTCTCTGCCTCCTCCTCCTGCATCTGGCATGGGGAGGCTCCGGATGGCAAGCGTGGGAGGGTCAGTGCCGGCGGCGTGGCGGGGAGGAGCCTTTGGACTACTTCCTGTAGTCCCAGATGAGCTGGCTGAGACATTCTGGGAGCCGTAGGAGTCAGGAAACTACAGTTCCCAGAATGCCTCAGCCAGCTCATCCGGGGCTACAGGAAGTCATCCAAAGGCTCCTCCCAGCCACGCCGCCGGCATCCGGAACCTCTCCACGCCGGAGGAGGCAAAGAGCCCGGAGCTGGTGCTGCCTCCACCCTCGGGCCCTCCCTCACTCCACCGATGCGCGACCCTCCATGCAAGAGGGCCAAAGCCCAGGATCACCACCGCGAGGGCACTTCGGAGCCGCCGGAGAAGGCAGGAAGGAACCCCCGCTGCCCTGGTGCAGCCCGCGGCAGCCCCCGCTTTAAGGCAGGACCATGGCAATACAGCCTGCCGCTCCGCCTCCCTGTGCCCTCCCTGTGCCCTCCTCCCTCCTTCGCACTTTGTCTTCTTGAATTTTATTTAATTTTAGTGGTTTTTATTATTATTTTATAATAATAATTTTATTATAATAATATAATATAATAAATAATATAATGTTATATTATATTATAATTTCAATATATTATAATGTCTATATATATACACTATAATATAATTATATTAATACTAATATATGAATATTTCTTGATATATTAATATGTTAATATTAATGATGTGTAATATATAGTAAATAAATAAATACATTATGTAGATTAGAATGTAGTTCCGCCTTTAGGTGCGGCCCTCCATAATAGTTTTTGGCTCTCGTGTGGCCCCTTGGAAAAAAATAATTGCCCACCCCTGCACTAGATGCTTGAAAGTATATAGAGCAGTGGTTCTCAACCTATGGATCCCCAGGTGTTTTAGCCTACAACTCCCAGAAATCCCAGCCAGTTTACCAGCTGTTATTTCTGGGAGTTGAAGGCCAAAACATCTGGGGACGCACAGGTTGAGAACCACTGCTATAGAGTAATAGGAACTAATGTGTACACTTCTGAGACTTACTTTTATGCAATTGTTCACAGGGTGGTACAAAGAATTTATTCTGAAGCTGACTTCAGTGTTATGAATATAGAGTTGGCCCTCCACTTTCGTGACTGCTACTTCCTTTGGGACTTGCAGTTCATTAAGACAAATATTACCTCATGAGGATAATCCTCCATGCATTTTTAGTAACTAAAAGGTGTAAATGCCGATTTTGATGTCCTAAAACCAGCTTTTTCTCTGCGGATTGCTTCTCCCCACATCAAGCCAAAGTGAGGAAGAACTTTCAGTCCTGACCATGCCCTCAAAGTCCATTTTCTTGAGGGCAGCACAGCTCTGCCATTCTGAAAGTGAAAAAAGCGTGATTATCTTTATTTTTAGGGTGTGGAAAGGTTAAGGAGAGATGGGATCCTGCCAGTGCTGTCCCCAAGGGAAGTTTCACATGGTAGCCCTCCAGCCCTTTTCTCTACCTGCTCACTTACTCTCCCTACTATCTTCTATTCCTGTTTCTGTGTATGTGTTTGTTTCTACCTGGATTTTTGATTGGGATTTACAAGCCTCATCATGCATTCATGGTCTGCTTCAGACCTGCGAGTCCTGCAAGTCTTATTCAAGTGACCTGGGACAGCAGCAGATATGGTCGCAAATGAACGTAATATAAATGACAGCGATCGCTTGTGAAAATGGCTAGTAGAGTCACATTTGATTTGTGTGGTTTTTGTTAAAATATGAACCAGAATCAGACAGAAAAAGAAAAGCTATCCTGACATTGGGCTGTTTATCTTTATATATTTTGTAGTTCAAGATTCAATTGTATTTGAAGAGACTTTCAAGACAGTTTTCACTTGAAGGACTGTTACTTATCTAATAAAGATAAAAATCTGGAAATACAATATAATTAGTTTCTGAAGTGTTACATTATTAATTTTTGTTAACCAAACTCAAGTTTTTTAAATTTTTCTATTTTTTAGATGATGAAACATGCTTGGGATAATTATCGACGATATGGATGGGGTCACAATGAATTGAAACCCATTGGTAGGAAAGGACATTCCACCAACATATTTGGTAGGTTACCCATTCTGAAAATGCCAGATATCATTTTTCTTATATCTTTGCATCATTGATAAAATGGACAGATATTGACTGAAAATAATTATTTACAGTTAAGCAACATTTCAATAGGTGGAGGGGGCTAAACTGATTGTCTTTTTTGTACATTCGGTGCATTCCTACATATTTTTAATAGTTTTTATTGAATTTTCAAAAAATACACATCCAGCATACATACATACATAAAATCATTTATAAATGAGAAAAGGGAGAAAAAAAAGAAAAGGGGAAAGGTAGAAAACATCCTACAGCATGTAGGGTGTTTTACGAAGAAAGAATAGAAAGGGTAGTGAGAGGTAGATGGAAAGGAAAGAAGATTAAAGGAAAGAGAAAGAAAAGTATCTTAACGTGAGTATATATATTTGTTTACATATAAAGGTGTCCCTCATATTTTGCAATATCAAACATTATATTCCAGTGTTTGTCCATATTAAATATATCATGCTTTAATGTAATTTAGACTAACACACAGTTTACTACTAGATGTTAATTATCCATTCCTACATATGAGGGAAATCACCTGCATAGTTGTGGGATTTTGCAGAAATTATTGGCAAATAGGAGAGGATATTATTTTAAAAGATAACTTTCACACTATTACGAATATATTAATATGATGAGAGAATAAATGCCTGAAGTATAAGAATATTACAGTTGATCCAAAGCCATCAAAAGAAGTATTCTGGATACTGCATTGTTCTTTGTGCTGAAATCTGTGTGGACTGTTTTCAGTGCCTTCATTTTTTATCTTTATGTAAACAAAGTAAAGGAATTATATTCTCCTTATAGTTCTGGGATAATATAATTGGAAAACCTGGCTTTTCTCTTAGTTGTATACAAGTGAGGGCTATTGACATCTTGCTGGCCTGGAAAAGGAGCCGTGCGGTGCTTTCAGGGCTCATAGTAGAGTGGTAACAAAAAGGACAGCTTTTAAATTAACCCCTTGCTCTTAAAAACATTAGGTTCATATCTGGCTACCAGATTCAGCAGTTTATACCTATTGCTTCACATTGTATGTGGGTGGAGCTGGGATAGCGATTGGAATTTCCTCCCAATGGTTGGTGAGACTTTTTACCTAACAAAATGTATCTGCATCTGAGCTTCAGCTCTAAAATTCTGTATTGGTTTACAAAGACTGACTTCCTCATCCTTCATGCCTTAAAATTGCAAAAGGGAATCTCAATATTCCATAGGTTTTGGAGTCATGCAGGTCATTTTTGATATTTATTTATTTATTATTTCAATTTATATACCACCCTTCCCAGGAAGGCTCAGGGTGGTTTACAACAACAACCAACACAATCACAGTAAAATATTAATGTATCTTGTGTTCTATTTTTTTAAAATCTGTAAACAAATATGTTCTTGTTGGGACCTGCACCCAAATAAATTAATTAAATGAATAAGCTTCAGAACTTTCTCCCCACAGATATATAGAAATAATCATTGGGAGGAGAGGAGCCCTTGTTTGACCTGCCTTGATATAGGAGGGCAACAATTAGCAAAATATGCATCATTACAATAAGAATACAGTGATCCCTCACTTATCACGGGTGGCTCCATTCCAGGACCACCCACAATAAGTGAAAATCCGCAAAGTTGGGACGCTCCGTCGACTCAAGTGGGTGGAGTGTCCCTACTTTGCGGTAGCCTCCTCCTCACCACCTCCACAGCAGTCACGGAGCAGCAGAGGTGGTGAGGAGGTCACTGCTGAAGAGGGCCTTGGCGGCGGTGGCTTCCCCATCGCTGCTCCGTGCTGCTTCCCCGCCAGGTCTGGGCGTCCAGCCTGGTGAGGAAGGGACTCTCTGAGATATGGACCAATGGAGGGGTGAGGGGGAAGCCGCCAAGGCCCTCTTAGGCAGTGGCCTCCTCCTCGTCACCTCTGTTGCTCCGTGCCTCGGAGGGTCTCTTCCTGGCCAGACTGGGCACTCAAGCCTTGCGCCCAGCCTTACGAGGAAGGAGCATAGAGCAGCAGAGGGGCAAGGGAGAAACCGCTGCCGAAGAGGGCCTTGGCAACGGCAGCTTCCTCACCCCTCCACTTCGCTCGCCTTCCTTGCCGGGCTGGGCACCATTCTTGTGTGCCCAGTCTGGCCAAGAAGTGATCCTCTGAGGCATGGAGCAGTGGAGGGGCGAGGGGGAAGCCACCGCCGCAGAGGCCCTTTTTGGCAGCGGCCTCCTCTTTGCTACTTCCACTGCTCCCCGCCTTGGAGGGTCCCTTCCTCTCCAGGCTGGGCACACAAGGGCATCCAGCCTGGCGAGGAAAGGAGCGGAAAACAGCTATACAGTGTTCCTTCGCTGCTCCCCGCAATATAGCGAGTCCGCAATAAGTGAACTGCGAAGTAGCAAGGGAACACTGTATAGAATTCACTGGTGACAGCATTCCTTTGCTGAAAATAAGTTATCTATCACTCCTCAGTAAGGATTAGAGGACCCAGTGCTGAGGAAAAAGATTTCCCCTAAATCTGGACTTAATTTCCCCCTATGGGTGTAAATATTAAACATTCAAATATATACCGTATTTTTCGCACCATAAGACGCAGTTTTTTTCCTCCCAAAGTAGGAGGAAAAAATCAGCCGCGTCTTATGGAGCCGAAGGGGAGGCGATAGTAAGCCTTTCCCTTGGCGCCTCCTCTCGGTCCCGCCTCCTCCTCCGTCGCCGCCCGCCGCCGCTGCCCTACCTCTGCCTCCCTCCCTCACTGCTGCTGGCCTCCTGGCCGCTGGCAGCCCCGCCGCCTGAGGCTCCTCGCCGCTGGCCTCCCTCGCCGCTGGCCTCCCTGCCGCTGGCCTCCTCGCCGCTGGTCGCCGCCGCCACTGGGCTCCCTCGCCGCTGGCCTCCCTCGCCGCCGTCGGGCATGCGGTCCCAAAGCGTCTGACGTCTGACAGGCGCGCCTGACGCGCTGGCAGGGGCACCTGGCGCGCTCGGGACCTACTGCCCATGGGCGAATGGGCAGTAGGTCCCGCGCGCCCGGCGTGCCTGCGTCAGCGTCAGGCACGCCTGCGTCAGGCGTCAAGACGCGCTTGGACCCTACGCGCATGCCCGGCGGCGCGAGGGAGCTCAGCGGTGAGGAAGCAGCGGCGGCGACCAGCGACCCAGCGGCGAGGCCAGCGGCGAGGGAGCCCAGCGGCGCGCGACCAGCGGCGGCCGGGCGACCAGCGGCGGCGACCAGCAGCGGCGGCGACCAGCGCGGGGAGGCCAGCGGCGAGGGAGGCCAGCGGCGAGGAGGCCAGCGGCGAGGGAGGCCAGCGGTGGCGGGCGGCCAGCGGCAGTGAGGGAGGGAGGCAGAGGTAGGCGGCGGCGGACGGAGGAGGAGGAGGCGGAGGAGGCGGGACCGAGGAGGAGGCGGCCAAGGAAAGGCTTAGAGATGGTGGAGGGCGCCGAGGAGGGTCCACCCTTCCATGTGGGCAGGCCGCGCTTCAAGCAGGCAAGCGCCGGGCCCACTTTTTGGCTCAAAATATTTTTCCCAATTTTCCTCTTCTAAAATCTAGGTGCGTCTTATCAGCAGGTGCGCCTTATGGTGCGAAAAATACGGTATATAAGAGAAAATCAACTTATGAATCAATGTGACATAGTAGTGTAACTGTTGGACTAGGACTCTGCAGTATCAGCCATGGGAAAACATGGGAGGAACTTGAGCAAGTCACATTCTGACTCAGAAGGCAATAACAAACCTTGTCTGAATATATGGCCAATAAAAACCCATGATAGCGGGGGCTTTAGGCATACAATGAGTCCAGACATGACTTGAAGGCACACAGAAAAAGCAAACTAATCCCCTTTGCAGGCTATCCTAAACCCTATCTTCTCTTCCTGATAACCACAGATTTAGAATCGGGTTATCACGTATTTATTCAGTGGTGCCAAACTTGTGGTCCTCCAGATGTTTTGGACTTCTGCTCCCAGAATTCCTGGCCATTAGATAAGCTGGCTAGGGCTTTTGTGAGTTGGAGGTCCAAACATTTGGAGAGTCACATATTTGACACCTCCGCTTTATGTATCCTGACTCTCAGCTGTATAGCTCATGGCTTCTGTTTTTTAATTATGTTAAAAGGACTGGAAATGGTATATACAGATAGTTGAATGGTGAACGGTTCATTCAAAGTGACTGAATTCCACAATAATTGTAACAGCACAATGTTTTCCTCACCAAATCATAAAATCATAGAGTAAACAAAGTTTAATTGACTTATATTTAATCACCCCTGGTTATTGATTGTTGAGCACAGATTGTTTCTATGTGAGGCGATTTTTCTTCAGTGTTCGTAGTTTTCATCATTATTGTAGATTTCGTGCTGTCGTGCTGCCCCGAGAATGTTGTTAATGACCTCCTCATTGCAAGTCTTCAGGTCAGATAACTCCTCTGCGAATATGTTGCTACTGTGCTTTTCGAATGTGATGCTGAGAATTTCTTTTCCCCATTCTTGTTGACAGAGTTGTTCCTTAAACTCTTTTAATTCTGAAGATGAATGGAACATATCCTCTTCAGCCCCCATACCTGCCCAAAAAATCACAACTTCTTTGCGAGAAGCAGCAACAGTTAGAATAGTGATGAGTATACAAGGCACCAAGTATAGCAGAGTTGACTGATTTGCCTGTAAGAGTGTTGTTGCAATGAAGTTCACTAAAAGACCGTAGCTATAAGCCAAAGTAGATGCTAGAAAATAGACCCCTGAAGAGTCAACTTGAACGTCAAATCTGTGACAGTAGGCTACTAGGAAGCCAGGAAGTACGACATCTCCAAGTCCTGCAACAGTAAAGGAATTGTCCGGAATTGAAGCTGAAGATAATATTGGTACTTTTAACAGGAAGGGGATCTTTTTTGAGTCAAATGAACCCAAAGCTGTCACATCTGTGACACTTCTTCCAGTTTTGGATAGGAAAGGTGTGATGAAAAAACAGATGGCATCATAAAACAAATGAGCTGTAAGAAACAAGCTGCAGTTCTTCAGGTTTGGAATATGAATTGTCCTCAGAAGATAGATGCCAATACACATTCCTAAAACATTTTGTGAAATCCAGCCCCATGCATCCTCATTTCCGAAGAAAGTACAGACTGCAGTGATAGATATGCATAGTAGCGCCAGGAATAATGCTCTGATCTCGAGTGCCTTGTGGAAATATGGAAGATGGATCACAGATCTTCCAACTGGGAATTTGCTCACAAATGGAGCCAAACAACTGTATAGGCTGAAAGATGCATATAGACAGTAAATGCCAGTCATTGCACACACCATATAATCATATAAGTAGTAGAGAGAAAGCAGCATTAAAGTGGCCATTAATGCACATATACATGTAAAGTAGATATTGGTATCAATCGTTATCTCACCAGAATTTTCTGTTTGGCACTGACTTTTGATATGTTGCTTGTTTTTCTCTGAGCATCCAGCCCAGTAGCTTCCTACAATAACAGTGACCATTGACATCAGGTAGATGATCCCAGTTTTGTATAACAAGTCACGGATCAGATTCTTGAATAACAAGTAGAGAACATCTACGTTGTTAAGGAGAACCCCTGGAATAGTAATCTCTTCACAGTGACCCCGGTTGAATGTAGATCGCCACCTTTTCATTGGATATGGAGCATCTCCGCCAAGAGTCAGGAGCCCCTGGGTTCTGTTTATCTGATGGAGTCTGGCATTCTCAAAGAGATTGCAATTCCCCTCTCTTATAGATGCAATTCTGGTACTGAATCCGCCTCCATCGTTGTCATCTTTCCCAAATAATGAAGGTAGGCAACACAAGGCTGAGTAAGTGAGGTTCTGACTGAAAGGCTGAAGGTCAAACCAGCGATTTTTGTTACCTTCCTGATGTGATTTCATTAGCTGTGAATGGAAGACAAAGCAGTAATCACCTCCTTTTTCTGGATCGATATGAATGACACCAGGGTTCTGAGCAAGCACCGGTAAAACAAAGAGCACAAGTGGCCAGGCCAGCAATAGCACTGTCTTCCTTGATATTCTACAATTGTCCTTCATCTTTCCAGGGGACTATAATCATGTCCTCCTTTGTCCCCTTCTGGTAAAGAGATTCTGACCCTTTTTCTTGTTTGGGTTCTGGGACCCAAGCTTTGCTCTGAAACTGCTTGCTACATGATGAGTTTTCCTGATACCCTTTCTCCTCATCATGACTATAACCTCCAGCTTTGTTTGTTACGTAATAAACCCAGCTTTTTACCATGGAGACAAGCCTTCACTTTGTCTGATGCACTGAAGGCTTCACCTCTACAGTTGTGGACTTGCTTTTACAGAGCATGTTGCTTCTAGTTCTTAGCAAGATCAAATGGCATCTGATGCCTTTAGAGTATACACCTTAACCTTGGGTGCATTTACACTGTGGATTTAATAGTTTGACACCACTTTAACTGCCATGGGTCCATGCTGTGTTATGGGTGGGATTATTTATTTATTTATTCGATCTTGTACACCGCTCCTTCCGGCAGGCTCGGGGCGGTTCACATACAGCTGACCCAAACACATAATGTACAACAATAACAATAAAACAACGAAGAGTGGATAAAATTACATGAAATGCCATAAACAATAAGCAATGGACAGGTTACAGTATCCGGAATTTCAGTTGAAGGCAAGCCTAAATAATGTGGTTTTGCATGCCCTCCGGAATGGAATGAGCTCAGTGTTGGCGCGGACATCATCCAGCAATGTATTCCATAAAGTCGGGGCAGCAACTGAGAAAGCTCGTTGCCTGGTGGTAGACAGGTGGCAGAAGCGGATTGATGGTACAGTCAATAGGTTCTGCTCTTCTGAATGCAGTGATCTTGGGGAAACATACGGGGTGAGGCGGTCCCTCAGGTAAACTGACCCTAGACCATGTAAGGCCTTGAAGGTCAAAACCAGCACCTTGAAGACAATTCGGTACTCAATTGGTAGCCAGTGCAATTGCTGTAAGATGGGAGTGACGTGCTCTCTTGCCGATGCTCGCACCAGCAAGCGAGCCGCAGCATTTTGCACCAGCTTGAGTTTCCGGATTGTCGACAAGGGAAGGCCTATGTAGAGGGCATTACAGTAATCTAGTCTCGAGATGACCGTCGCTTGGATTACCGTGGCCAGGTCGTCCCTGGACAGGTAGGGGGCCAGTCGCCTAGCCTGTCGTAGATGGAAAAATGATGTTTTGCTGACCATGGAGACCTGGGCCTCTATGGCCAGCAATGGGTCCAGCTGAACCCTCAGGCTTTTTACCAAAGATGACGGGCTTAGCTGCTCGCCATCCAGGTTAGGCAACCGGCACTCATCCAGCCCAGGCCGACCAGGCCACAGGATCTCCGTCTTCAATGGATTCACCTTCAGCCGGCTGGAACGCAGCCATCCAGTCACGGCTTCGAGGCATTGCTGGAAACAATCGGGTACAGTGTCCAGCCTGCCGTCCATTCTCAGCACAAGCTGGGTGTCATCAGCGTGCTGATAACACTCCAGACCAAAGTCGCTTGTAGCTTGGTATCTCTGTCAGAGAAGGCTAAAGAACTTTTAAAACTACAACTTCCATGATTGGTTTTTTTTTCTACGAGAAAAGAAAGACTTTCCAATCTCTGTTTTTGCTCAGTGTTAGTTTGGTCATAGTCCTGAACAGATGAAATTTATAGTGATATAGTGATATAGTTCAGTTCATGTGTCATGAATGCAATTAAGCAGTGTCTTAAATTCCTGAAATGTTTAGACTCAAACTTGGAGCAGAACTATTGCATTGCTGAAATCAGAGCTACTGGTCTCTACTACTTTGCTCTATCTGGGAGAGAATGAAAGAATAGAAAGAAAATATTTTTAAATGAAGGATTGTAAAAGGGGAGTTTTGTGAAGTTCATGAGAGAGAAAATCAGCAGATCTTAGCAGAACTAAAATGAACTGATAGTAGAATGGATTGTAATAGCAAGTTGCCATTTGCAAAAGGGCAACACTTAAAAGCTTAAGTGGAAGCTTAAGTAACTCTGCATCTTGCCTATATTAAAATAATCTAAGATATTTCTTGTGCACAGACTTAATGGTATATATGAGCCACATTCTCAAAATGACATGGAATGCAGAAGTTCTTCAGGGGGCCCTAGAGCAAGAAAGCTGTTTTTCCACTCTTCCCTAAGGGTTTATATTATCCTTTCCCATGAACTTGTCAAATGTATATATAGGATTTTCAAAACTCTGTCAAAATGAGCCACACACCCCCCCCAAACAATTTTATAATGTATTATGAGCTTAAGAATTGACTTAAGAGCAAAGGTCCCTTTCTTTCGTGATTCACCGCCCACCCCAACTACCAAATACCTGTGGTGTTATCCTTATGTATGTATTAGGCTAATCTTAACATCCTAGATTAATAAGATAGCTTTCACAATTGTTCCCTCTAATAAGCCTCAACTGCTGATATACCTGTATGTGCCTTAAGTCACCTCTTGAGTTATGGCAACCCCATGAATTTCATATGGATTTCTTTGGTAAGGAATTCGTATAATAGATTATTGCAACACACTCTACGTGGGGCTGCCTTTGAAGACTGTTCGGAAACTTCAACTAGTCCAGTGGGCGGCAGCCAGGTTATTAACTGTAGCGACATACAGGGAGCATACCACCCCTCTGTTGTGTCAGCTCCACTGGCTGCCTATCCAATTCCGAGCACAATTCAGAGTGCTGGTTTTGACCTTTAAAGTCCTTTACGGTTCTGGCCCAGCTTACTTGTCTGAATGTATCTCCCCTTATGTCCCACCTCGAAATTTAAGATCTTCCGAGGAGGCCCTGCTCTCGGTTCCACCTTCATCGCAAATACGTTTGGTGGGGACGAGGGACAGGGTCTTCTCAGTAGTGGCCCATTGCCTGTGGAACTCGCTCCCCACGAAATAAGATCAACTTATTCCCTCCTTTCCTTTAGAAAAAAAAAACTAAAGACGTGGTTGTGGGACCAGGCGTTTGGTTGATGTGGAGCAGCGGATGGACAATTGAGTAATGACAGTGTTATGGTAGCGGACTGCAGATTGACTTGGACAGCCTGTGAATGTGGAACGGGGATTCTGTAGTTGTTTTCGATTTTTAACTGTTGTATTGATATCTTGTTTTGTATTATGTACCCGGCATCGAATTGTTGCCTTTTGTCAGTCGCCCTGAGTCCCCCTTCGAGGGTTGAAAAGGGCAGATTATAAATGAAATAAATAAATAAGTGGTGTTAACAGTTCCATCCTCTGAAATACAGTCCATAATGCCAAGTATTGGTTAGCTTCCCATCCACGTATTAATTAGGGCTGATCCTGCTTAACTTTAAGGATCAGACAGGACCTGTTACCTACAGGATATTTATGCCATCCTAACTGCTGAAATAGACTACCTCAAAATTAGGTAGTGGTTTTTTGGGGGGAAGCATTTCATTGTTGAACTTTGCTTCTTCATGGTCATCTGCGGAAACCACACTTATGTAGTTGCACCTGTGCAGCATTTCGGAGATCTCAAACAACTGTTTGGACTTGGCTCTAGCCCCACCTATCCTCCCATGAGGGTATATAGCCTCCGTGGGGCTAGGAGCCATGTTCCCCGCCGCCTCAGCGACCAAGGCCCAGGCATGACAGAACGCGGGGACGATGGGTGGGGTGTGTGGATTCCACAGACGACCATTAGAAGAAACCTGGCTTACAGGTAAGCAGCCATAGTTTCCCTTAGTTCTATCTAGGAATTCTTCACAAACTCAGAGCCCTTTGAACTCAGCACTCTTATTGCTCCCGTGGTAATGTTTTTATGATGTTATGTTTTATTGTGATAGGTTTCTATTTGGTGTTGTTTTGTTTTATTGCATTACGTTTTAACTCTGTGTTCTCTGGGCTTGTCCCTTTGTAAGCCGCCCCGAGTCCCTTCGGGGAGATGAAGGCGGAGTATAAAAATTAAGTGGTTATTATTATTATTATTACCTGTATGGAATTATAGAAGTTCTCAGTGGAAAGAAATATATTTTAAAATAAAAAATGCCTGACAAAGATTTGTGAATTTCCCAGTGAATGTATCAGTTAAGTGTAAATTTGAGAACATCTGAGTCCTGGCATGTTTAAGGCTTCAGTTTTAGATGGGAAATTTCAAATGGAAAGGAGAACATCGACTTATTTCAGTTCTTGACTATCCATAATGCGTACTTTGTGAGACATGCGAGTGGATACTTTCGTGGATGCTTCAAGAAGGAGGACAAGACAAATAATATACCTCCTATAAGAGCATAAGAAGAGCTGTGTGCTGTATCCATTCAGAGAACTCAAAAAGAGTAATTGCCAAAATACAGTCAACTTTCAGTGATTTTAGCTCATGCAGATTTGGTTGTTGGTGGATCGTTTGCTGCCACCTCTGCTGCCATCTTGAGCTGTGTTCTGTTAAGTCCAGCCTGATCAGTGGTTAGAAGTCCCTACTAAAATGGTGTAGGGAAGCAGTTGAAGGGGTTAATGAGCTTAACAGTGCAAAATGCTGAAATGTTAACTTAAAATAAAGTGCCCTCTCGGCAAAAGGGGAGCGGAAGACGGAAGGCCAAAAGGAGATTATGTATCTTGAAGACACAGGGTGACCTGACAATTCAATGCTTATCTATATACAAATAATACAAACAAATTATTATGCGGATCATGCAGATGCTTCTTTGTGTTAAATATAGTTTGGGGCACTTGAGGATATTGGCGTCACTATTAGTAATAATCACTATTGTTGGGTCCTGTGCGCTTAACACTGTAGGATGACTGCAACGGCTCATGGCACTGATACCTAGAAGCATACTGCAGAGGGGATGACCTGTAGCTTAATCATGCATACATTTCTGGACCCTTTTTCTAGTCATACAAGATGGTAGACTTATTTCAGTAAAGCCCACAACCTAGTGTACAGTGCTAAGCAACTTGAATTACCCACTCTTTATTTTCTCCTCCAATTACATTGTTAGGACAGTGTTTCCCAACCTTTTTTGAGCCGAGCCACACTTTTAACATTTAAAAAATCCGGGGGCACACCACCAACCAAAATGACACTCTAACACAGTACAGAACAGCTGGGGGGGGGTGGCCTGCTGGGAACAGCTGCTGGGAGTGCCGAAGCCGAGGGAGGGGGCGGAGCCAGGCCATGCCCTGCCCCCTCCTCTGGCTTCAGCTCTCCCACAGCTTCTCCAGCCTTGAGGGGGCAGTGCCAAGTCAGCGGTGGCAGAGCCAGCACAATGCTGGCTTGGCACTGCCCCCTCAAGGCTGGAGAAGCTGTGGGAGAGCTGAAGCCGGTGGGAGGGGGAGGAGCCAGGCCGCGCCATGCCCTGCCCCCTCCCCGACTTCAGCTCTCCCACAGCTTCTCCAGCCTTGAGGGGGCAGTGCGAAAGAGGGGCGGGAGTCATGGCCCCTGTCCCCAACGTCCTTCGCCATGACTCCCACTCCTTGCTCGCTGAAGCCGCGCGGAAGAGGGGTAGTATGAGTGGTGGACGGGCTTCAGTGGGGCGGGGCTCCTCCACGCGGTTTCAGTGAGTGAGGGGGTGAGAGTCATGGCGGATTGGAGGGTGGCTGGGGAAACGGGAGAAGGAGGCGGCGCCCGGCCCCTTCTTTTTCTTCACCGCCGCGGCCCCCCAAGCAGCAGGAGTTCAGCAGGAGGAGAGGGGAAGGAAGGGGGGCAGAGAGCTTTTCTCGCGGCACAGCAGGAGGTTCGTCATGGCACACTACTGTGCCGCGTCACAGCGGTTGGGGAACACTGTGTTGAGAGATGGGATACAAATGTAGGAAATTTGTGACTGAAACATCTATTTTAATAGAATTGCTTGCCATGGCAGATTGATTTAGTACTTGGAAAAAACTTTTTTTTTTTTAGCAATACATGGTTTCATATTGTGGATAAATAGTAACATGGGGGAGATTATCTCTATAAGTTAAACGTTTATAATGAAAACAGGGTTTTTAAATTCTAGGAAATTCTCAGCTAGGGGCTACTATAGTAGATGCACTTGACACCCTCTACATTATGGGCCTTCATGATGAATTCAGAGAAGGGCAAGAATGGATTGACAATCACCTGGATTTCAGTGTGGTGAGTTAAACTTTTTAAAAGTATAAATTGACTAATCCCTGTCTGGAAACACTAGAGTTTAATGTTGAGCTTGTTTTACTAGCCATAGTTTAAGAATAATTTAATTGTTTGGGTTTGGAAATGACACTTAGCAATGGTGGTGAAATATTCTAATATTTCCTTCTTATCAGTGATCAAGAGCAAAGAGGAGGTCAGGGGAACACAGTTTCAAGGCTCACTGTAGTTCATTCAACTATGTTTTATTGCATGGTTCAGCCTGTTACATCCACATAAGACAAGTACATCCTGTTATCTCTATTGCAATATGCATTCTGAGTTCTTGCTCTCTTCTTCAGACAGCTCAATTTTATCATAACTTTGACAGGTTATCAACCAGAAGGATAATATTTTAATTTGTCTGTGGACCCATTAGATATAATTACAGATTTTTAACAGATCTGTGTGGAACACGTAAGAATATGTATTGTATGCAAATGCTCTCTATTGGTATCTAGCTTACTTTTAAAGTATATACCTTTTTCTCTTCTAAGAATTCAGAAGTATCTGTCTTTGAAGTCAACATTCGCTTCATTGGTGGCCTGCTTGCAGCCTATTATCTTTCTGGACAAGAGGTGTGTTCATTATTCTATATTTTTGAAAATGTATATAGCTTGTCACAGGAGCCGGTGGCTTAATTGGTGACTGAGTTAGAAGTTGGGACAATCTTCCATTCTTACCCATAGTTTATGTGCTCTCAGTCCTTCCCACCCATTTTTATTTCTGAAAGTGAGAATAGCTCTCAATGTAAACTTGTGGGCAGAGTGAGCTTTTCCCCTTCCTTCCACTTCCTACCTTTCCCATGAATTGTAAGGTGTTGACATGCCTCCCACAAATATTCTTGTCAGACTCTGTTGGCTTTTGACCTTCACTGCACTGGTTTCTTCACTGATTCCTTCCTTGCCATGTACACACCCCACCCCTAGAGACAGTCCCCACCTACTATAGCACAATACTGTTGTGTTGCTTAACCATGGAGAACTGTTGAGACAGTCAAAAGGAGAGCATCCATCATTGTTGCAGAGTGAGGACAAGAGTGAAAAGGTAGCCCCTATCTCAGCAATTGCCTCTTCAGTCCAAATGCGCACCAAGAAGCAGATAACCCAGAGAAGATGAGAAGAAACGGAGAAAGCGCAGCTTCTTCTCTTCTCATCCTCATTCCTTAACAAGTTATTGAACATATGCAAATCCCACAGTCCTTTTTATAAAAAAGTCAAATAAACATTCTTTTGTGGACATTTGTGATTCTCAAAAATTGATGTTACATTTACTTGAGTTCCTTTTTTCTAAGCAGCAGAAAATTATTCTCAGTTTTACAGTCATGAGGAAAGATTTGGCATATCTGAGAGATTCACAGACTTTTAAATTCTGCTTGCATACAACTTTTGATTACAAGGAGAGCCTTAGTTTCCCATCGTGGTCAGCTGTGAATAGCACCTATGGTATTACCTGCGCCCTGCGCAGACAGTTCGGAATCTTTTAAAAAGTTATCACTTTAAATTGTAGCCCCGCCCACACTCCCCTCAAGCATATATAGCCAGTGGGAGGGGCTGCCACCTCAGATCCTTTTATCCGCCGCTAGTGCGACAGCTAGGAATGTGTTGTAGAGATTCAGAGTGCATCACTTGTATCAGTAATAATATTAATTTACTAATGTATTAACTGCTCAAAATGTATGAAAGGAATACAAATCAGCTACTTGGAGAATCCCAGGATTTTGTTTGGAATAAATTCCTTTTAGCACCGATAGTGCACACTACCATTAAAATATCTGTTGCGAGCTAACAGGCTGAACTGAATCTAGAGCAAATACAGCAATGAGTCAGTCAGATCCATATTTGGTTCTCAACTTGGCAAGGATGGCAAAGAAGAGTGCTAAAGGCTGCTTATAAGAGTGTCTTTTAAGAACTGGGTATATCAGTGGAAGTGTTGCTGAAACTCCTGGTCATCTGTAGACCAAGGGTTGTGAGCTTACATGCTCATAATCCAAGAATATCACACTGAATTTAGTGGGGCTTATAGATGATGGACAGTGGTTTGATCTTCTTTATTCTAGGTATTCAAGTTAAAAGCAGTGCAGCTGGCCGGAAAACTTCTTCCTGCTTTCAATACACCTACAGGGATTCCATGGGCAATGGTGAATCTGAAAAGGTATGGCATTTAGGAAGAGACACATTTTGGCAGTCAGAAGTTGTGCAAAGAATAGGTAACCAATTTTGGAAGATTTTGGCTGTTAGAACTCTCTTAAAGATTCTTTTACATAATCAAAATAGAGTACATACATTGCATAGTATTTTTCTTTTAATTCTGTTTTAAACTCTGCTCCCATATTAACCTAGTATCAGATAATTGGAAAGGACCACAAGGGCCATCTAGTCACACCCTCTGCCTTGAGGAATGCACTACTAAAGCACTCCAAAGGATTTCCATCCAATCTCTCTTAAAGAGTTCCAAAGACAGAGTCCAACATTCTTCAAACCTATTTGCATGTTCAAGCATGTGTGTCATGTTTTGATTGCAAATTGTTCCTCAGTCCTTTCTCTCTTTTTTCAGAATTGTATTTGTTTGTTTCCTGTCCCTTTCTCCAACAGTGGTGTAGGTCGCAATTGGGGTTGGGCTTCAGCTGGCAGCAGCATCTTGTCAGAGTTTGGTACACTTCATATGGAATTTGTACACCTGAGCTACCTGACTGGCAACCCTGTCTACTATGAAAAGGTTAGCTTTGGGGTCTGTTCCTGATGTGATACATTTTTTTTTCTGATTGTAGATACAGTAAACTACATTCACGTTGCATGTTCACATATGAAGAGTATTTAAGCATAATTTTCATTAAAATGATTACCCGTAATTGCTAAAATACTTAATTTAGACTTTGTAAGGGAATCTATTTGAAATATTCAACAGAGAATAACTGATTTACATCTTGTATTGAGAAGGAGCTCTGGTAATTCCCCTCTTTTAATTTAGGTCATGCATATTCGTAAACTGCTTCAAAAAATGGACCGTCCTAATGGACTTTATCCAAACTACTTGAATCCAAGAACTGGGCGTTGGGGGCAGCGTGAGTATTATTTTCATATTTTTGTCAAATATGACACATAGTCATTTAGCAAACCAATTCAGGTACTTCAGAGTTTAGTCATCCCTGCTTACTCTCACCTCCATTGTTTACACCACTTTCCTCAAATGCTTTGTTTGCTTCAGAAAGGATATGACACTGTAGACTTGTATTCTGGCTGATTCACTTTAGAGAAAGTCTTCATCTATGCTAGCCTCAGCATTCCTAACAATTGCCTGGACCTGGAAAGATAGATCTAGTGGTAACATAGAATCAGTGAGTTGGAAGAGACCTCATGGGCCATCCAATCCAATCCCCTGCCAAGGAGCAGTAAAATCGCATTCAAAGCACCAGATTGGTAACCAGATTGCACCTTAGGCCCCATCTACATTGACCATTTTATATAGTTTCATATCACCACCACATGCTCCAGTACCTGCCCAAAATGGAAGATTAGAGACCTGGTCTATAGTTGTCAAGTGCAGTAGGGTCCAGGGAAGGTTTATTTAGAACACTGGTTCCCAAAGTGGGCGGTATCACCCACTGGTGGGCGGTGGGGTGATCTAGGGGGGCGCTGGAAGGCTCAGGAGAATTTGGGGGGCGCTGAACCTCTGTAAGGGGGCGGTGGGGGCGGTGGCGTGAGCCAGGTGACAGGCTACCATCCATCTCTGTATGTCTCTCTCTTTCTTCTTCCCTCCTCCTGCTCCCTCTTCCTCCTCTCGCCAAGTAAGGGATAATAATAATACCTTTGGAGTTCCCTTCCAACTGGTTGAGTCTTATAACAATAATAATAATGTCCTTCAACATATTTAGTGGAACATGGATTCAGGGCGGTAACCAATTTATTAACAAAAAAAGAAACAGATTGCAAAATAGTCAATTGCAATGATTTGAGATTACTGCTGATGAAAATAGAGCCGAGGATTACTAGATTGGTAGCAGCATACCAGGTTCATCCTTCTCATTAAGATGATTTCGAATGTTTTAACTTTTTTTTGTATTACCTTTCTATTCTAAGTTCAATAAATAGTTTCATAATTTCAAACTTCAATGTTTCTAATTTACAACTTTCTTTATTATATTTTACAAAAATATTAATATTATTTTATTATATATTATTATATATTATATATTATTTATTTTATATTATTTATTAATGCAAAAATATTAATTTTAATTTTAATAAAATATTAAAATATTAATATTAATACATATATCTTTCTGTTTAATTGCTATTAAAAAAATTAAAAATTAATTTCTACTGGGGCGGTGAGTAAATTTTTTTCTGGAAAGGGGGGCAATAGACCAAAAAAGTTTGGGAACCACTGATTTAGAAGAAGTCTTACCAAGCCCTCCTTGAGGTGTGCTGGGACCCTGCCACAATACTACAAAGCCTTAAGCACTTTCCAGACCCACTCCACCAGTCCCCCTCCGACCTGTTTTATGAGCCAGGAAAGGCAGGGATCTAGAACACATGTGGTGGATCTCACCTCTCCAAGGATTCTGTCCACATCCTTAGGCTGCAGAAATGGGAAAGTATCCATCAACACTGGACAAGCTGCAGCCAAAAATACATTCACTGAAGCTGTATCAACAGTGGCATCTAAGTCAGAGAAACCTGAATGATCTTATATACCTTTGGCTCTGGCTTACTGGTGGGAGGGTGCACTTCATCACTCCATGAATTTGATGAAGTAGAAATAAATCTATGAAAAATCCACGTTAAATACCATAAAAAAATATCTGTTTACACCCCAACCCACAATGGTTAAGTGTAACTGTCATGAGATTGAGTGGCAAAACCTAAAGAAATTGAGTTACACTGAACCAGTGTCTAAAAGGCAATCAATTTAGTGTATATAATATGTGACTACCTTTCTAGAAGTGGTTTGAACAAAATTTAGTGCAGATGGAAGAATTACATGGACATATCTTGTCTTTTCTTCAGAATAGTATAGATAAAGGATTGAGCTTTAATACCGCAAAGAGGCAAACTGCAGCTTTATTGTATTTGCTGATAATTAATGGAAAACCGTCATCTGCTGACCTTTTGTCCAGATCCAAAACACACATTAGAACAGCTTACAGAAACATACCTTTGTTTCATCCTAGAGCGTTAGGTTCCAGGGTATCAAAATGATAACTTCTAGATGGTTGAAAAATTGTATTTACTTGGGTTATTATTATTCATACACCCCAGGACTACAACGAGTGCTGGCATATTGACAAGATCTATAGCAACTGCAACAACATTCAGAGTAGCATCTTCATTGAAAAAAGTATATGAAACAGCTGGGTGGAAGGAACCATCAGCATTTTAAAGACATGATAAAGTGGATAAATTCAAGTTAGGACGGGCAGCTTTTGTGTGAATTGTTTTACAAGCATTACTCCAGGAATAAGACTGCTACTCCTAACCATGGATATTGGGCTTGAGTTTGGCCAAAAATAATTTCTGGTTTATTTAACCTTCCTGAAAATGATAGTTTGATACCTGCTGTGAATGAAGGGCGAAGGAGCAATAGACTCCCCTGCATGGATGTATTTAAAAAGAAAGAGAGGAAAAGGTCGGTTTCTATTCTAAGGCTGCGTAGTAAAACTGAAGTGGAGAGAAATAGGGCAGTGAATGAAACATTAGAATTTGGGAGTTTCTGCCTTTATCAACTGGCATGAGAGCTTCCATCTTCCCATGGCAGATAGCAACCTTTTGTTTTCTATGTGTGATGAAGACTAAATATTTAGTTGTCAGTTCTTCTGGAAGTATTTTTAAAATGAAATGACAGTGCTAGATTGAATTAAATATTTTCTGATTATTGCTATTTATACATCAATTTTTATAAACATTCCTTCTCTCTCTCTCTCTCTCTCTCTCTCTCTCTCCTTACCCTTTCTTGCAGATCATACATCCATGGGTGGCTTGGGAGACAGTTTCTATGAGTACTTGCTGAAGGCATGGTTGATGTCAGATAAGATGGACGTGGAGGCGAGGAAAATGTATGATGATGCTATTGAGGTGATTATAGTGCATTGATTCCCCCGTTATAAATAAGGCAACATACTCCTAGTACATTTTATGCTCTTTAACTATGCAGGACAGCAAGGTATACACAATCCCGTTCATTAATATTTTTTACTCTTGAACACATATATAACATTCACTGAACTGACTGTGGCCCACTGGAGATATATTGTGCTTTGCCAGGAGCTTGATAACCCTCATCCACTTCTATAAGCTGAAGTAGGCAGTGCAATCATAGAATTGGAAAAGATCACGAGGACCATCCAGTCCAACCTCCTGCCATGGGATATGTGATCAAAACACTCCTGAGAAGTGGCTAGCAGCCTCTGTTTAAAGAAACGCAGAGAAAGAAATGCTGAGGCAGTGTATTCCATTGTCAAACAGCTCATACCATCAAGAAGTTCTTACAAATGTTTAGATGGAATTCTCTTTCCCTGTAGTTTTAATCCACTGCTCTATTGTGCCCTAATGTCTGAAGTAGCAGAAAACAAACTTTCTCCATAACACTTGTCTGGTAGGTTACTCTTGGTTTTTTCATTTTTAGGTTGTCCAGAACTATGTTAAACTGTTGTAGCATAAATTCATCAGCTGTGTAAATGTGACAAGTACCGTGTGTTGAGAACTGGATTTTGACTTTAATCCTGATTTGTTTTAATCAGTTTTCTTTCTAAGAAATATGTATTAGTGTCCTGTATTTGTATTTCCGAGCATGCTCAGTTTAGTGGGATAGATTCTGCCTAAATGCTAGTAGTTTTTGGCCTTTTAGTTCTTATAAGCAGGGGTGGGTGGAGTGAGGCTAGATTGCGTCCCGTGAATAGAAAAATCAAATATGTCACAAGAGTGGAGTGGAGATTTCTCACGGAAGCAGGTTTCGGACCTCCTCAAGCCTGCCTTGCCAACCCCCTTCAAAAAGAAGTGAAGTTCCAGTCGTTTCCAATTTACTTTAAATTATTATTTGTTTTTAGCCCTCAGATGGCCTGAGAGTATTCACGAGGCTGAAAACTGTCCCCAAAAGCTTTGAAAATACCACCGCAATACTATTGTAATCACTTCACTATTAAAACATTGATTGAGTTAGATAATTTAAAAAGTATCATTTTCAGGAATTAGCATTTTGACTTGAGCAGATGCTATCAGTTTTTACTGGACCATAATTCATTTTATGGTGTAATGCCTTTTAAGACATTTCCTACAACTACAGTTATTTTTAAAGCATTGGCATTGTTTTCAATCATCTCTATGTGATTAACAAAATGCTGGCTCATTTGCAGAGATTTTGACATACAGATAATAAAAGTCCTCCCTAGTTACAATTTTTTCTTAAATAGCGGGGGAGGCGTCCATTGACTTAAATTCTGTGAGCAAGAAACAACTGAATAAAGAATAACAACCATGGATTTTCCTTTTGAGTTTGTTGATGTTCTTTTTGGTTCTAGGGCAGGGCTGTCCAACTGGCGGCCCGCGGGACGCATACGGCCCCCCCAGCCCCTTCCCTGTGGCCCCCTACTCTTTTAGAAAAGAAATGGGCTGTTTAAAATAAAATAAAATTTATTTATTTTTTTTATTTTTAAAAAAATATTATTATTATTTTCGGGGCAGGGAGGAGGAGTAGGCCTCCTCCCCCTCCCTCTCCCCCCCCTGCCAATCGGCGCGCTCCATCTTTGTGAGGCGGAGATGGCGCAGCCGCGGCGGAGATGGGCAGGAAGAGAGGCGCCCAGCCCCGGGCTCTGCGCCTCTCTTCTTGCTTCTCTCCGTGATCAGGGAGAAAAGCAGGAAGAGAGGCGCCCAGCCCCAGGCTCTGTGCCTCTCTTCTTGCTTCTCTCCGTGATTTGGAAATAAGGGGAAGAGGGGGTGGGAATATATGGGGCAGAAATATAATAATATAATAATAAATGTATGTAATTTGGAAATAAGGGGAAGAGGGGTGGGCATATATGGGGCAGAAATATAATAATATAATAATTGTTTAATTATACCCCCCATGTGTTGCATTCTCTCCCTCCCCCCTTATGTTAATATTAAATATATGGAATTGGAGCCCGGGGAGGGGGCGGAGCCGGGGCGGGGGCAGAGCCAGGGAGGGGGCGGAGCCGGGGCGGAGGCAGACTCAGGCCCCCGGTCCGGTAGAAGTTGTACAGCCCTGTTCTAGGGCATACCATATTTCACCTCATAATGGTCACATTTTCCCCCTTTTTCCAGAAAGAAAGAGGGATGCGACCATTAGGCAAAGAAAAATAATGGTGGTTTCTGGGTGGTTGTTGTGGTTTTTTAAAAATGTCTTATCTCTGAGGAGGGAGATAAAGGAGAAGGGGAGTTCCGGCAGAGCCGAGGAAAGGCAAGAAACTGATTTTGGGATCTGAAAAGAGGGGTACGACTATTACGAGGCGAGATATGGCAGTTCTTCCTCAAATGCCCCTCCTGATGTAGCTCCCACCATTCTTCATTATTGACTGTGTTGTCTGGGGTTAATTGGAATTTTCAGTTTTAGAGTACTTTTCTCCAAAATTTCATGATAGTAATATTTAGAGGGAAAAAATGACATCATACTGAGTGGCATAATTGATTTTATGGAACATCTGGCTGCAAAATGATAGTCAGCTGACAATTTTGGATTAATAGCAAAAATGAGCAATTGTGCACAAGTACAGTCTTCTCGCCAGTTAGCACGCAAAAGAAATGCTCACTTTCACAGGAACTTGGGGAAGAAATGGAAATGATTTCTGGAAAACATAGGGAAGTCTCAATGACTTACATTGGTTGAGCTGTTACAATGAAATGGAAGCTTAAGTTCTGGCCTCTAGGCTTAAAAATGCCCCAAAACTCACATTGCACGGGAGTTACGTTTTTGGCACAAAAGGCCTCTGAGATTAATGGATTACATATTCTTTGGGATTGAAAGAAACAGTGAACATATGATAGACTGAGAAAGAGAAAATGTCCTAGTCCAGGAGATTTCATTGCTTTGGGGGGGATCTGGCAGAATCATTCTAACCCAGTGGTTCTCAACCTGTGGGTCTCCAGGTGTTTTGGCCTACAACTCCCAGAAATCCGATCCAGTTTACCAGGTGTTAGGATTTCTGGGAGTTGAAGGCCAAAACATCTGGGAACCCACAGGTTGAAAACCACCGTACCAATTCGTCTTACTCAAACCCTTCCAAAGGGACACTCGGATCAACAGTGTGATGATTCTGCCTTTGGGAAAGAGAGGAAAAGAATGGAGGTCTGACTTCCTGATCTATAGTTTTGCTTCCCTCACTTTGGGAGGGGGATGAAGGGGATAAGATACTTTATTTCCCTCAAATATGACAGAGTAGTGCCTATAAGCTTTCCCTTCCTTCATCGCCACCAGCCTCTGTGGCTGAGAGAGAAGAAGGAGAGCAGCTATTAACACCCCGGTCCTTTTTTAGGATTCTCTTCTCTACATTTGTTGTGCTTATCCAAAATGTATCAATATGTGTATATTTTAGAGAAAAGAAACATCTTAGGATTTTTTTTCAATTAATGCAAGGCAAAAAAGTGCACTAATGTATTAGATGTTACTATCTTTCCAAGACTGGGATTGTTTTACTATTGCAGGTAACTAACAGATTCTGATTTCTCCCTTCAGGCCATAGAGAAACACCTTGTCAGAAAGTCCAATGGAGGACTAACCTTTATTGGAGAGTGGAAAAATGGGCACCTTGAGAGGAAAATGGGGCATCTCACATGCTTTGCTGGGGGAATGTTTGCGCTTGGAGCAGATGGCTCTCGAGATGACAAGGCTGGGCATTATCTACAACTTGGAGCAGAAATTGCACATACATGTCATGAGTCATATGACAGGACAAGTAAGGATCTTTGCATGTTTAGGGTTTTGTTGTGTGTATTTTCCCTCTTCCTTGTTGGTCTTGCAAATAGTAAAAGGGCTGCATAGAGCAGAACTGAGCTGCAAGAAAAAAATGGAAAATGGTGTAAGATTGGTGAAGTACATGTTATGATTCCATAGATCTGGTATTTTGATTTGAATTGTGAATGTGCTGGTTGATTTAAACTAATTTTGACAAAAGTGCATTAAAGCACCTTAGGTTTCTGGAAGACATCAGCAGTGAGAAAGCAATATTTTGAGAGACAAAAATTACCATAAATCTCTAAAAAAAATTAAGCCAGACTTGTAAATATTTTTTTACTGTTGGTTTCCAATTATTTCACTCAGTAAGAGAAAGGTTATAGGCTAAATGGAAAATGTATGTTTAAAAACCATCAATCTATGTGTGTGTGATGGTGGTGGTAGTGTGTGTGTGTGTGTGTGTGTGTGTGTGTGTGTCGGGGTGTTGCAGTGATTTCAAACCATGTAAACATGAAGCAAAGGCACATTATTGCCAGGAAGTATGCCACCACATTGATGGCTGATCCATATGATTAAGCAGATTACAAGTTTTTCTGTCTGTCCAGATACTGGAATGTGGATTCCATGAACCTCAGGAAACCGCAAACTGTACTCTGTTTAAGATTTGACACTTGCTCAAATCTTAAGCAGAGTGACCTTCATTTAGTGGTCTAATGAATTCAGAAAGAAATTAAAATCTTGGTTTTGGGACTAGGCCTTTGCACAATAACATAAAGCAGCTTTTTGACGGGAATGGAGTGGCAAGACGACAGATAAGAGGATACGGCTTTATTATTCTATTAATTGAGTGGATTGAGCATTGTTTTAATTTAATTGATTGTTTGATAATTTGTTTTTAATTAATTGCTGTTGTTTTTAATTCTGTATGTATTTATGGTTTTATATTGTGTGTTGTGTGTTGTGGCATCAAATCGCTGCCTTTGTTAGCCGCTCTGAGTCCCATCCCCCCCGGGGGTTGAGAAGGGTTGAGAAGGGCGTGGTAAAAGTAATGAACCCTATCAACAAAGAAGAAAGCCTGTGTGTTTCATGAAATATGTGTAGTTGTTTCTTGTACAAACCTCTCTGCTAGCGTGTTGTCAAAGGCTTTCATGACCAGAATCACTGGGTTGTGAGTTTTCCCAGCTGTATGGGATAACCATGTTCCAGAAGTGCTCTCTCCTGATGTTTCACCCTTATCTATGGCAGGCATCCTCAGATGTTGAGGAGTCTGTTGGAAATTAGGCAAGTGGAATCTGTGGAATGTCCAGCAACCAGTCAGGCTTTGAAGCTGCAAGTCCATTAAATGCTAACCAGGGTGGCCCATTGCAACATTCACACTTGCCTCAAGCAGACAAGAGACCTTTCTCCCACCCTGGACATTCCGCAGATATATAAACCTCACTTGAATAGTTTCCAACAGACCTCACAACCTCTGAGGATGCCTGCCAAAGATGTGGGCAAAACATCAGGAGAAAATGCTTCTGGAACATGGCCATACAGCCCGGAAAACTCACAGCAACCCATGAATAATTCCGGCCATGAAAGCCTTCGGCAACACAATAACATCATGCCGCATATATGTATACATATTGATAAATAAACAAATACATTAAAATCGAAACCAATTAAAACATAGATATTAAAACATCAATAGTCATGTACACTCAGCATCTTCACTCCATTTGAATCTTTCTATGTAATTTGACTCCTCAACTATTTCAGAGTAGTGTGTAATCTGTTTTTGCTACATATGGCATCATGTTTCCTTGACATTTACACATGTAAAGTAGAAGTGTTCATGTGAAGCAAAGTGTGGAAAGCATATATATGGCAGTGATATCCAGATACGACACTTGTTTTGAGCAAAGGAGCTAGAGAATTTCACATAAAAATTCATTATGAAGCCAAGACATGTTAAGGCTGGAAAATAAGTCGTAGGAGGAAGTGAAAAATTAATGGGGCAGCAAGTGTTCTCTCCATTATTCTGTATTCTGGGACCTTATCACATGATAAAATCTTGTATTTTTCCAGTCTATTTTTCCAGTCTATTTTAGATTTTTCTAAAGCAACAAAGCAAGAACTGTCACAAGTTCAAGTAGTAGCAGAATAATTGTAAAAATTAAAACAAACATAAATCTGTCTATTTGATACAGAAAACCCATAAAATAGAAATATCTATATCTGATGTTACAGAAAACAAAAATTCCCTTTATTTCAGCATTAAAGTTGGGTCCTGAAGCTTTCAAATTTGATGGTGGTGTAGAAGCAGTAGCACTGCGACAGAATGAAAAATATTACATTTTAAGACCAGAGGTGATTGAGACCTATTGGTATATGTGGCGATTCACACACGATCCAAAATACAGGCAATGGGGCTGGGAAGCAGCACAGGTAAGTATTAATTTCTTTTCTGTGTGAATATTGAAATTATTGAAATGTTCCTCACCACTATTTTTTAATTGCAAGAGAGGTGTGATGAACATTTGTGTTTCTCAATAGTTGCATGCTTTGTCATAAACCTATAAGGTAGAATACTTAATTGTATTTGTACATCATATCAGTTGGCTTCCTTACATGAGAATATTAAATTATTAAATGTTTCTCTTCTGAAGACATATTTTACAAACAATATCTTGAGCTATACAATGAACATTGAAATAGAGAAATATGAAAGAAGGTATTTGAAGTGTGTATAAGTTCTATGTGTAAGAAAGGGAAGTATAAGCTATTTTATTTTCCCTTTGATTCAGTGACACTTCCTGTACACCAGTGGTTCCCAACCTGTGGTCCGTGGACCACCAGTGGTTCGCAAGAATGAAAATATGGTCCACGGCCTCACCATTACTACACCATTGCCTTGAAACCATGCACCAATGAAAGCGACTGGTCTTTTAAAACCGTCTTACAGTGCTGAAGCAACAGGGATGTCGGAAGGGGAGTGGCTGACTACTCATGGAAGATTACTACTACCACATCAGTTCTAGATTATTAAATATGGTTTTCTGTGGGAGAGCAGATGGCGATTACTGGATAGCATATGTTCTGTATCGGAAACTAGAGCTGATGTGGTCTATTTAATACAATTTTCTGAATCAGCACCCCAAATAACCAAACTGAATCTAAAGTTGACCAAAACTGATTTGTAACCCTTTTGGTACAAATGTTGGAGAGTGGTTCCTCGTCAAAATTGTCCCTGGTCAAAAAAAGGTTGAGAACCACTGCTGTACATGGAGAGCTGAGAGCATCTTTTTAAAAGAGGCTCTGTATGAAGTAGATTTTCCAGGGTCTAAATCAGGGCTGTCCAACAGGCGGCCCTGGGGCCGTACACGGCCCCTGAGCCCCTTCCCTCCAGCCCCCTAACTTATTTTAATAAAATACAAATTAAAAAAAATACCTACTTCCGGGTTTAGGCAAGCATCGCGAGACTCGCCAGCCACAGACGGATTTCGAAGGAGGTCGAAATCCCGTCTGTGGCTGCGTAGTCTCGCGATAGCTGCCGAAATCTCGGGTCCCGTGGGATTTGCAGCCGGCCTGGGCGCGCGCCTCCTCCCTCGTGGCTGCTTCCAGGCCAGCCCCCATTCCCTCAGAGAGGGGAGGAGGGAGTGAGGCAGGGAAAGCCCCTCCTGGCTCCGTCCTCTTCCTGTGGAGGGCCCTCGCTTCCCGCCCCACGGATGGGAGGGCCGCCGCGCCCGGCCTGAGCTTGGCCTCGGCTCCAGCGCTCTTCGAGGACGGCGGCGGCGTTGGCGCTTCGGCCCTGTGCCGGGGCTCCCGCAGTATGGGTAAGGAAGGGCCTGGGTCGAATCAATCAATCTAAAAGCAGTGGGACGTTGGGGGAGGGGGGGAGGGGTCCCTCAGCGGCGGTTTCCTTGGCGATGCTTCCTTCCCCTCCTCCGCGCCCCTTCCCCCTTGTTGTGCTGCGTTCCCCGCGTGCAGGGCGCAACGTGGCTTCCTTTGCGCCTGCCCGTGTGCCTTGTTTTCCCTTCAGGGAGGGAGGGAGCTCTTTGGGCCTCCTCCACCCGCCTCTGGAAAAGGAGGCCCCATCAAGCCCTGCGACGGCATTGAGGTGTTTGGGGTTTTTTTGGTGTGTCCCAATTTGAGTGTGGACTCAAATAACTCAAAGGTATTAGGAAACATTCCCCCAAATCCACCAGTGTTGCCATTTGGGTATATTGATTATTCATGCCAAGTTTGGTCCAGATCCATCATTATTTGAATCCACAGTGCTCTCTGGATGGAGGTGAACTACAACTCCACAACTCAAGGTCAAATTGGAGCCGGGGAGGGGGCGGAGGCAGACCCTTCGGCCCCCCAGGTGATCAGTGACCGGAATTCCGGCCCTTGGGCCCGTAGAAGTTGGACAGCCCTGGTCTATTTAATACAATTTTCTGAATCAGCACCCCAAATAACCAAACTGAATCTAAAGTTGACCAAAAACTGATTTGTAACCCTTTTGGTACAAATGTTGGAGAGTGGTCCCTCATCAAAATTGTCCCTGGTCAAAAAAAAGGTTGAGAACCACTGCTGTACATGGAGAGCTGAGAGCATCTTTTTTAGAGAGGCTCTGTATGGAGTAGATTTTCCAGGGTCTAAATAATGCAAATGTCCTCTGCAGAAGACTCCCTGCCGCACATGGCGAGTTAAGACGATGTGATAGATCAGAAATGCAGCATTTGACAATACTACTGTAAAAAAGGGGTCCTTTGAATATACTATTGCAAGACTTTTTTCCCTCATAGATACCAGCATTGAATCTTGGTTCCCCCCCCCACTACTGTCTTGTGTTTGTGATTTTGTAATAATGGTATAACACTTATACTTAGTGTGAAAAGAAATCATTGCTAGAGCATTCTTCATTTTCTCTGCTCTTACGTAGGCCATTGACAAGTATTGTCGAGTGAGTGGTGGATTTTCAGGGGTCAAAGACGTCTACTCCTCTGCGCCTACCTTTGATGATGTACAGCAAAGTTTTTTTCTTGCTGAGACATTAAAGTAAGCAAATTCTTCTTCCTCCTATTTATTTATTTATTGTTTGTTTGTTTGTTCTTGTATGCTGCCACTCCCCGATGACAGGCGGAGTGCCTCCCCATCCAGAGCAGGTAGCTGAACCACCCCACTTTCCAGCTGACCCAGCCACAGAATCTCCATCTTTGCTGGATTCACCCTCAATCTGCTGGCACGCAGCCATCCAGTAACGGCCTCGAGGCACTGATGGAAACAAGAGGGTACAGAGTCCGGCCGGCCTTCCATCCTCAGAACAAGCTGGGTGTCATCAGCGTACTGATAACATTCCAGCCCGAAGCTTCGAACCAGCTTAGCAAGTGGCCGCATATAGATGTTAAATAACAAAGGGGAGAGTATGGCTCCTTGAGGGGCCCCACAAATTAATGGGGCCCTCTCGGAAACCAAACCTCCCCTTTCCACTCGCTGTCCCCGGTTGTGTAGAAAGGACAACAGCCATTTCAAGGCTGTTCCCCTAACTCCAGCAACGGCAAGGCAGTGGGCCAAAAGATTGTAATCAACCGTATCAAATGCTGCTGTGAGGTCCAATAGCACAAGCAGCGCTGATCCGTCCCTGTCAAGCTGGTAACGAAGCTGATCTGAGATGGCAACCAACATAGTCTCCGTCCCGTGCCCCGAACGGAAGCTGGACTGGAAGGGGTCTAAGCCGGCTGTGACTTCCAGGAACTGCAGCAGCTGCCCCGCTACCGCCCTCTCGATAACCTTACCCAGGAACGAAAGATTCGAAACTGGGCGGTAACTGGAGGGAACCGATTGGTCTAAGTTTGAGCAAGACTGAACCAATGAGGAAAATATAATGATATCTGGTGTTTATAGAAGGGATGGCCAAATGTAGAAGGCCAGAGTGGGTGGATTAGCTCCCAAGGAGGTCTTGTGGGACCACACGTCTCCATTGCAGCTGCTTCCACAAAAAATACTTTAGAAATGTTTTGATTTCAAATGATTTATAGCGAACAACAGGAGTCCTTTCACCGTGTTTTTCCTGTTTTAAAAAGACCTTACCTGAGCTTAATTTTGCCAAGAGAAACAAAATGTGGCAAAAGCATCCTATATACCCTGGAGAAATACTGCTTTGGAATGTTTTCCAAAAATTGATTTTGATACTTCAGGGATCCCGGAGGCCTCTAAGCATGTTGGAACTATGCTTCTGTGGATGTTTTCCAGACATTAAAAAACCCCAGAAGTTTTTTAAAAATGGCCCGCGGGTTGGATGTGGTCCATTGCTTTCATGTTGCCCTTTCTGACAATATAAGATGAAGTCTTCTTTAATTACAATTATTATCATATTTTAACTTTTTTAATGTAAACAATGCCAGAATTGTGTTGTCAAAGGCTTTCATTTCTGGAATCACTTGATTTCTCTGTGTTTTCTGGGCTGTATGACCATATTCCAGAAGCATTCTCTCCTGACGTTTCGCCCACATATGAGGTTGTTAGGTCTGTTGGAAACTAGGCAAGTGGGGCTTATATATCTGTGAAATGTCCAGAATAGGAGAAACAACTCTTGTTCTTTTGAGACAAGTGTGAATGTTAAAATTGGTCACCTTGATTAGCATTTATTGGCCTTGCAGCTTCAAAGCCTAGCTGCTTCTACCTGGGGGAATCCTTTGTTGGGAGGTGTTAGCTGACCCTGATTGTTTCCTGTCTGGAATTCCCCTGTTTTCTGAGTCAGGCTTTGAAGCTGCAAGGCCATTCATTGCTAATCAAGGTGGCCTTGATCTCCAGAGCCATAGTCCAACACTGAAACCAGTATACCATGCTGTCTGTTTGGAGCAAACACTTACAACCATGTTGACCGGTGGATATCTCTGCAGGACTGTATCCAAGTAGGAGCATCATCTTAGAAGGAGCATTCTTTTTGAAAGGAAATACGTTTGAAGAGAAATTTTATAATGTCTTTTATTATCATATATCTAAAATCATTATTTTCCTCTTAAGAAGTGTTAATAAATGTATACCAACATAATTGATAAATTGATCAGCTACAATTTTCTGTAGTCAGCAGATAGTTATTTTAAAGCCTTTTGCCCACAGTTAATCTGAGGTGATCTTGTGTAACTCAGGAACAGCGACAAAATATTTTCCGCCGCATATTCTAAACTTGTTTCCTCTGTCTGTCTGATTTTGCAGGTATCTGTATCTGCTGTTCTCCAGTGATGATCTTCTACCTTTGGATCACTGGGTTTTTAACACAGAAGCTCACCCTCTGCCTGTTTTACATCTAGCCAACACAACACTTTCAGGAAACCATGTGTATCGATAGGAACTATTCCAGGACGAGGACAAAACATTTCGTTTTAGCTGTGTTTTGTTTACATGAACCACTTAAAGGCTTGAGAGAAGACTGGCGACTATTTAATTAATCAAGGCCTTTGAATCAAGAAAGGATCAAAACTGCACTCTTAAGCATGTAGATACATTTAAAAATTCCATTTTATACGTGACCAAAACAAACTAGTGCAGTGTGTGTCTGACAAAAGACCTTGTATATTTGCAACCAAGATGGTGGAGCATGATGTTTAAGGATTCAGAGACCAAGGGAACGCGCTTCCCATCTGCAACTGCTACAACTGGTCTTTGTAGTGAGTTGCCTCCTGCCCAGATTATGTGGATTCCTGATACTCTTGTCATTTGCTCTTTCTTTCGGTGATGGCACAAGCAAAACATTGACAAGCCACAGAGGCGTGCCCAGAATTGAAACTCCTTACTCTTCTTTTGAATTTTCTACTTTTCATCAGTCTGTGCAGACTGGCAGCCATTCCCAGTGCCTCTTGAGACCCTTGCCTCTTTTTATGATTACTATTACTACTATTGATGATGATGATAAGTCATTTGTTCTTGTTCATCAGTAAATGAGATACGGAATCATCAACTTCTCACAATCTGTCATTATAGGATTTTAAAGATTGTCCATCCTTGTCAGCTAAGTAGCAAAAAGTCATGAAGCGTGGAGTTATTTTTTCCTTCTTTTTTTGGCACAGTATTAAAAACAACAAATATTCAGTAAGATATATCCAATAAGAAATTCTTTACAGTCTAAAGCACTCTTAAGTCAAAAGACTTTTACCTGGGTATACATGGTGCTTGTTTTTTTTTTTAAAAAAAATATAAAACCTGTCTGAGGAGTTCAACACATAATAGAAATTCTACCAATTTTATCTCTTACCTGATGGGAAATGTTACATCTATTGGCCTCAGTGGTAGTACAAAACAGATTAATAGGAATTTGAAAGTGAACTTTACTTTGCAATGCATTCTTTTCCTTGCTAAATACTACTAGTAATAATAATAATAATACACTTTATTTATATTCCGCTCTTCTCACCCCGAAGGGGACTCAGAGCAGATTACATCACACATACGGCAGACAGTCGCTGCCGGTTCCACATACAATTACATACAACATATAACAGTACAATTTTTAGAAGGATTTTTCTTTGGGCTGCATCACAAGGTGCTTCACAGGGTGTGATTGCGTCATTACGTCACAAGGTGGTGCTGTTGCTTCATCCTCATGACGGAGAGCCTCTGTTTTTTCCTCATTCCACCTTTGGACAGCCAATCTTACTTATTTAGGCTTTGTAAGTCCTTTGAAAAAATCCTTCCCCGCTTGGTGGTTCCCAGTTTTATCTAATCACAGCTGAGCTGTTTTCGAACTGTTGGGTAAACAGTGGACAGGGCTCACAGCTGAGTGTCCAAACCAGCCCGGGATTTGAACCAGCAATCTTTAGATCTTCAGATTGCCAGCACAGCTGTTGCTACCGCTGTGCTATATCTCCAGCCCCGGAGAGATAGTAGTAACAATTTAGGCAGGAAACCGCTCCAGAGTTCCAAAAATGGACCTGCCAGGCCACAATACTCCCCATCTCCATTAAAGAAAGGCTTTGGATATCTTTTTTTTATCCAAGCAGAATATTTAAAAGCTTTTTATAAATGTTGTTCATGTCTTAATGAAATCTCATTTCCTGGTGAATAGAAAAAACAAAGCTTTCTCTTTGGTTGGTATGCGTCACTCATTGCTACAATGCAAACGCTGTTTCGAAATGACCTCCATTGACCAGGTTTCTCTTCATTCAGATTTTTTAATGCCTCAAGGACATAACATAATTGACACGTTGGAATTCTATTAAATATATTGTAATTAAAAATACAAGCTAATATGTTTTACGTATTACCACCCCTATGGTAGAGATCACTGCATCCAGTTTGCGCTGCCGTACTGTGCACAGCTGGACCTCTTTGGAACAGGACCACGCTTCGCTCCAATGTGAAATTCAGTACTTCCTGCACGATCTAGCCCACATTGTTACAGAAAGAATGCCTTAAAACATGCTGTGAGTTTTAATGGAATATTTATAGTAAAATGCACAAAATCCCAGGCTTTGAGAAGTTCAGTTTTCCTCACTTTCTTTGCACACCTCCTGTTAACTATATTTTACTGCCCCTTCAAATTAGTTTTTCAGATTTCTAAATTTTCAGACATTTTCCCTTATTTTTTCAATAGAACCAAATTCTTAATTTTGTATGAAAAAGGAAGTGTCCAGATGCAAAACGTGTGCAGATTTCTCAATGGAGTCCAGCTTTAGACTTTAGAATATTCTTAGGATTCTAGGGTCATTGTGTCTAGTAAAAAATTGAAAGTTGGAAATCTTTCTCCAGACCCTCCAAATATTGCTTGTATTGATTCAGATTGAACAGAGTTCTCTCTAAAATCAGTTGAAAAACTCTGATGTTCAAAGTATTTATTTTGCTGAAAGACAGTGTTTCTGAACCAAAAGAGAATGGAATGGGATTTTGAATTAAACTGAAAAAGACCTCTTTAATCTCCAGTAAATGGAAATATGTATTTTATTGAACATATAGTCTGGGATTTTTCTACTTTAAATACACCACATGACTGTTAGGTTTTGTTTCCCCTAAAGTATTACTGTGCAGACTAACAATTCATTACCATTCATGAACAGAATTGGATATTACGACATGATATAATGGAAGTTACTGGGCTTGTTTGCAGCTACTTTGAGACTGTTTATCATGTGCACTTCACCCGTTTTGAGTTTCCTTCTTTTTTCTGCTCCCCCTTTCTGGTTGCGCCAGGATGCACAGTTTAAAATGGGTGGGCAGAAGGCAAATCAGGATCTACTAAGAACTCTGTGGGGTTGTTTTTGTGTTCGATCTGAAAAGATTTCGAGTTCGTTTTTGCTTAACAAAATAAAGAAGTGATTCTATCTTCCTTTATTAGACTTCATTAGTTGAAATGAAGACAATGTGAAAGTAAATAAGAGTGGATTTTTAGATACAGGCAGTCCCCAAGGTGTCTTGTTTGTTTGTTTTTTTCTGTGTCAGGAGCGACTTGAGAAACTGCAAGTTGCTTCTGGTGTGAGAGAATTGGGTGTCTACAAGGATGTTGCCCAGGGGATGCCCGGATGTTTTGCCATTCTGTGGGAGACTTCTCTCATGTCCCCTCATGGGAAGATGGAGTTCACAGATGGAAGCTCACCCCGCTCCCCGGATTCGAACCGCCGACCTTTCGGTCCGCAGTCCTGCCAGCACTAGTATTTAAATCTTATATGTATGAAATATAATTTTGGTTGCAGGTCAACTAGGTCTGTCAATTTCTTTTCAAATAAATTATATTACATCTTTTCAAATAAATTATATTACATGAAGTTTGATGAATGTTTAATGTTGAAAAAGAGATGAATGTATAAAATATGAAAATACAAGAAAAGATAATATACTCTATATTTCTGTGAAGAGTTTATTTGAAAAGAAATTGACAGACCTAGTTGACCTGCAACCAACATTATATTTCATACATATAAGATATATTAGGATATATTCCTGACTTAGTGAGTGTCACTCTTGTAAAAGAGGATTGCATATTGTTCGGTATATTTTCAGTGTAAGCATTTCTGTTATACTTAGCACTAGTATTTAACCCATTGCACCACCAGGGGCTCCAGTCCCCAAGTTACAAATATCTGACTCCTAGTTAAGAATAGGATGAGACAACAGGAAGTTAGAGAAATCTACCTCTAAGAAGGGAAATTCACTCATGGAAGAGTGATCATGGGGAAAGGGGGTATCAACTGAAGCTTTAGCACCAATCCTTGTTTCCACAACAAACCACATTTTACAAAATCTAGTTACCATAGGGACAGAAAGATGAAATCTTCTGAATGGAGCAAAACAACATCACAGGGGTGTTAACCTTTCCCTATGCTATCAAAAGTGTGTGTGTGTGTATAACCTACAGAACCTATTTTGTTCCTAATGCGGAGACTGCCTGTATAAATGAGCTCATACCTGGTTTTGAAAATGAATTGCTAGCCTAAACCATGAGCTCTGACCCACATTCCACATTATCTATGCTACCTGTCATGATTTTGCATCTGTTTGTTAGTGTTCTATAAAAAGATGCCACAACCTTGTCCACCCATGAAATAATAGATGTGCTAAGAAATGTACATCTTGCTGTTCATTAAATGAATCATTGTGCAAAAGGGAACATTTTGAGATCGCAGTTACTGCATTGTTTATTAATGTGCTTATGAGGACGGAGAATCGAAAGAAAAAGAAATTGTATTTACTTGTTAAGCTACAATAATAATCTATGTGTTGATCAAAAAAACCAGAGTAGAGTAGAAGTCAGACACAACAAACAGTAACACAGCATCTTTATACATACTTACGGTAGCTTTTTCCTCTTAAGGCCCTCTACAAACCTGCGGAACTAACTGCTGCTCCTTCAATGTAATAGGAACAAAATGGGACCAGCAGGATTGCAATTTCCTTACTCTAGAATCCTAGAGTTGGAAGAGACCTCATGGGCCATCCAGTCCAACCCCCTGCCAAGAAGCAGGAAAATCGCCTTCAAAGCACCCCCAACAGATGGCCATCCAGCCTCTGTTTAAAAGCCTCCAAAGAAGGAGCCTTCACCACACATCGGGACAGAGAGTTCCACTATTGAACAGCTCTTACAGTTAGGAAGTTCTTCCTAATGTTCAAGTGGAATCTCCTTTCCTGTAGCTTTACTCTGGCACAGTGTCCATACTGTGGACTGGGACTAGATTAGAACAGGGCAAGTGAATCACAGCAGCCATAATGAAGAAGAGGATGATCTGAGGAAGGGGACCTCTTGCCCAATGCCACCTCCCCAGTGTTGACAACTGAAACTATGCTTCCTTTCATTCACAAGGTGCATTTTCTCTCATTTGCAACTGGCAGTGACAATGAAATATTCAGAGTAAAATTATGCATGTTATACAATTAATAACTATGTTAGCGGGAACAGAATATAGGACAAAGGGATGCTATTTTGAGCAGCATTTCTAACAAACAGTTCTATTATGGCTGTACTCAAACTCTTCCCCTCTAAAGTTGAAACTTGGAAGGGGAAGTGTTTGAATAAAATCTATAGTATGCTTGCTAGAATATTATTAAACCCATTGCTGTAATTTATGAATAGAAGCTGAGGATTCAGACCTCACAACCTCTGCCATAGATGCAAGTGAAACGTCAGGAGAGAATGCTCCTGGAACATGGCCATACAGCCCCGAAAACACAACAACCCAATTCAAAATGTGTTAGAATCTCGGTTAACCAGCATCCATGCAGATTGGTAGGTGCCTGGTTGCTTGAGAGTTACTATTAAAAATAGGACTAACTAATATTATTCCCCATACTATTCCATAAACACTACTGATGGTATTAATGTTGAAACACTGTAGCACTGCAACATGATTTTTGTTCCTGGGTTATAAATATCATTTCCTAATTGGTTCCATGATAAAAAAAATATGGGAGAAGTTGATTAAACTGCAAAAAAATTGTTTTTATGGGATATCCTACAGCACATTTTGCTATAGTTTTTCAATAAATGTGTCACAGAATCTCAACCAACTTAACATAGTTTGTGCCAACCACAGAAACAACATTTCTGAAGTATAACAACTACTTTTAAAGTAAGGATCGCACCATTAAACAGGATATAACTATCAAACCAGGAACAGAAAATGCTTCACATTTTGTTACATAGTGTAATTAAACACAAATTAAGACAAAGATAACTTTATGTAACTAAAATTTAAGAACAGCTTCATGAATGCAGTATGCAATTTGAAGGTTTTTAACTGCCAGTTGCTTGAGTTCCACTTAATTGAAAGTCTTGTGTAGTTACTGCAACAAGTAATACTCAAGTTAATTGTGACTTGCATGGCTATTTACTTGGAACCAGCAGCTGAATGAAATTGCTGTGATTGATTTTCTAGCATAATTAAAATGAATTGTCTAATAATGATTTTAAGTATTTTTGTTCCATTTTAAAGGACTAGTTTAAAATTAGATTTTCCATTCTTTTCGTAATTGCTAGTAGTTTGAACGTGGGCCTCATTATTCTGCTCCTATGAGCTTATTTTGCCTCTATCGGATTCAGAGGAAGCATTGTAATCTCTCCAGATTCTTTCATCCCCTTTGATTGTTATCTTCATCTCCACCCACAAAGTACCGTATTTCACTGAGTCTAAGATACAACAGAACAAACCAGAAGGGTATCACTACAAGATTTAGATATTCAAACTACATATATTAAGGTATTTCAAAAGTAGTACATCAACATGGGACAACTAGCATCAATGTTCATAATCACAAGCATATCACAAATATCCAGAAATGCGTGTCCCAAAGCACGCGGCTGTATATAAGCACCCAAGGTCCAGTACCTTACTCAACGTGTCCATTAGTGGTAGATGTCTGGAAAGAAAGAAATAATCCAAAATGGATAGAACAAGGTCCATTCGTCACACGAATAATATCCAAGGTAAGGAGATCAAACATCAATAGGGGAAGGAAGTCTCCAACAAGGTTATTTCCTTCTTTCCAGACATCTACCACTAACAGACATGTTGAGTAAGGTACTGGACCTTGGGTACTTATATACAGCTGCGTGCTTTGGGACACGCATTTCTGGATATTTGTGATATGCTTGTGATTATGAACATTGATGCTAAAGTTGCCCCATGTTGATGTACTACTTTTGAAATACCATAAGGCAGCCTCTCTTCGCGGAGTCCTGTTACCGAGGTGGCTTGAGTTACTACCTGAGAAGGAGTTCCTTCAGCTTCAACGTATTTACGCTTTGGATTTAATACTGCATTGTTGGTTGGAGATTTCCTTCCCCTATTGATGTTTGATCTCCTTACCTTGGATATTATTTGGGTGACCCACTGCCAGCCAAACAGCCATCCCGGGTTGGTTCCTCCTCAGCAGGGAATAAAGAGGAGGTGCTTGGAGACAGAGGCACATGTAGGAAAACTCACCCATTTTTTAAGACCCTTGAGTTCTGACCTGCAGGGTAAGTACTATGCTTCCAGTAAGGACCCTGTTACCCAGCTCTCGCCACCTGCCGGGCTCGGTAGTGGTGCGAGCCAGGTTAGAGGCTCCATACAGGGACCAGGCCCTGCCTTGGAGCCTGGGTCACCCAGTTCTTGCTGCCCGTCAAGCTGCTTCGAAGCTTGGGTTGCCTGGCTCTCACTGCCCACTGGACTTGGCGATGGCACAAGCTGGGCTAGAGGCTTCCCACAGGCACAGGCCCTGCCTTGGAGCCTGGGTCGCCCTGCTCTCACTGCCCGCAGGGCTCAAGGGTGGCGCAAGCTTGCCGAGAGGGTACCCACAGGCACAAGCCCAGGCCCTGCCTCAGAGCCTGGGTCACCCTGCTCTCACTGTCCACAGGGCTCAACGGTGGCACAAGCTGGATGAGAGGCTCCCCACAAGACCCAGGCCCTCCCTTGGAGCCTCGGTTGCCTGACTCTTATCGCCACTGCACTTTGCATGGGAGTTCTGTATGCCAAGTTCGGTTCAGTTCAATGGTTGTTGGAATTCACAATTCTCTTTGATGGCAGGGGAACTTTACATTCCAGCAGCTCCCAAATGTCAAAGTCAGTTTCTCCCAAACCTCTCCAGTATTTTCTACTAGTCATGAGAGTTCTGTATGCCAAGTCTGGTTCAATTCAATGGTTGTTGGAATTCAGAATGCTCTTTGATGGAAGGGAAACTATACATCCCAGCAACACCCCAGCAACTCCCAATATATTTTGTTTTTGGGATTAATCATTATTTTGCTAACAGTAGCAAAACAATAGTTATGAAGTAGCAGTGAAAATAATTTTATGGTTGAGGGTCACCACAACATGATAAACCAGGGGTGGGCAATTATTTTTTTCCAAGGGGCAACACGAGAGCCAAAAAATATTATGGAGGGCCACACCTAAAGGCAGAACTACAGTCTAATCTACATTATTTATTTATTTACTATATTTACTATATATATATTACACATCATTAGTATTAACATATTAATATATCAAGAAATATTCATATATTATTAGTATTAATATCATAATTATTATATTATAGTATATATATAGACATAATATATTGAAATTATAATATAACATATTATTTATTATATTATTATAAAAGTATTATAAAATAATAAAAACCACTTTTAAAAAGTTTTAAAATCTTATTAAAAGTTGGGCGTCGTCTAGTACGCCGGGTATAAATTTAAAATAATAATAATTAAAAGAAAATCCAACTACATACCTTAGAAAGAAGGGAGGAGGAGGAGGGCACAGGGAGGGCACAGGGAGGAGGAGCGGCAGGCCGTATTGCCATGGTTCTGCCGGGATGGCGGCAGCAGCACCCCTTCTTCTTGGCCCTGCCCCCAACGCCCTTCTCCCCGGGCCGGACAGAATCGGCTGCCGGGCCGGATTCGGCCCGCGGGCCGTTGGTTGCCCGCCCCTGTGATAAACTGTATTAAAGGGTTGTGGCATTAGGAAGGTTGAGAGCCACTGCTCTAGAAAGTTGTTTGGGAGTGTGTGTTAGGGTTCCCATATGTCCCTTATTCTAAGGGACGTCCCTTATTTTGGCCCTAAAATTTGTGTCCCTTTTTTTCAGGCCCTGTCCCTCATTTTTGACTAGCAGGACAGGACTGGGCGGGGTTCACCAGAGGAAGGTGCGCGCTGCAGTTTCCACGGCAATGCCTGCCCGGGGATTCCAACTCGCAGGGCAGCCTGCGTCCCCGTTGGAAGGAAGAGGCGATACAGGACTTTTTCAAAGTACAGTGGACTCATTAACCGTTACCCAAGGGGAATGTTGGATCATGTTGGATAAAGATAGTTTCTGGTTGCTTGAGAGTTACTCTTAAAATAGGCCTAGCTGTGCATCCCAATACTATACAATGCTGTGTATCCCATACTATACTATACCATTAACTATTGACATAATAATCATGAAGATGTACTGTCTTATAAAATTTATTTTATTTTAATGTTTAGACAGTGCACTTTTAAAGTCAGCAAAGTCAAGTACTAAATACAGATGGAGAAAAATAGGTAGTTCTAAACATGCAGAAACATACCATGTACTGTTAAGAGGGTTTAAGTCAGTTTCTTTTGTGAGTTTCAATCATTATCTTATTCTGTTAACTATTTCTACCTAATGTTTGCGTTTCAAGTTTTTTAATGAAGTGTCCCTTATTTTTGTGAAAAATCCCGTAAATGTCCCTTATTTCTTATATAAGGACACTCTGAGGCTCCTCAGAGTGCCAACTGTCTCCTCGACCGGAGGGCGATTTGCGCCCCCTCCCAGAGACGAAGCCACGTCTAAAGGGATCGCGAAGCCGTAGGGAAGGTGCCGCCAACTCAGGGATCGCCCTCTCCTCAAGGGGGAGATCGAGTGAGTCCGGCCTTCAGCCGAGGCGGCAAGCGGGTCGAGGGACGGGAAGCGGGGGACGACCCGCAGTAACTGCCAGCCCAGCCCACCAAGATCGGGGCCAAAAGAGGAGGAGGAGACGGGCACGAACAAATGTGAGTGCTGGGGAAGTCAGCACACATATTAAGGGGCGGTGGAGATCGCGCCAAAAGGAAGGCCTGTCCCTCCCATGATCACCTGAACCCCGATATAAGAGAGACAGAGGGGTAGAGCGAGGACGAGCAGCAGGGACCCCAACAGCCCCACGGAAGCCCCCACACTCAGGGGATCGAGCCCCCAACAAAAGAGACACAAAGGCCCAGCAAGCAGGCCACACAGAGGGGCAGTCAACCATCCCTGGCAAAGGCAGAGGGAACGGGAGGAAAAGAGCTAAAGGGAGCCAAAATGGTGGATGAGCTCTCACAGTCCTAGGAGCAGGGAAGAAGAAGAGCTTTTTGGCGGGAGCGCCATCTTGGGAGAGGGAAAAAGACATTTTTCCAATAGTAAAACAGGGAACAGCACAACTGACAATAGAATTATGTCGGCACTGCATGAACGGACCTCAAGAGCAAAAAAGAGCGGAGGATAATGCAAGAAGAGGGACCAGAGGAGGAAGGAATAACTTTGAGGGACATCCTTGCAGAACTACGAAAAAATAGGGAAGCTCAAGACGGATGCCTACGGAAGATGGATTCCATAATGTCTCGGCAAGAAAAGCAAATGGGAACGATCCGGGAGCACTCCCAACGTGCAAAAACAGAACCAACCGAAGAGGCGTTCCCACAATGCCAGAGCTGCTGACCTTCTATGATGATGGAAAAGACGCACCCCAGGTCAAGGGGGAAAACACAACAATACATGAAGGTAGAGAGAAGAGAGGGAAGGAGAATACAAAACCGCAAGAAATATCAGAAGAAAGAGGACCTCACTCCAAAAATAGGGAGGAAGTTTCACTGGAAGTTGCAAGAATGACTTCGAAGGGCCCTAAAACTTCTGCCCCCCAAATAAGAGAAGAGGGGAAAAACCAAGAGGCCGCTGCAACACCCAAAAGCCCCATCCTGGATACAGATAAGAACGAAAACAAAAAGACTGGGACGCAGCCCAATAGGAAGAGAAGCTGGACGAGAACAACCCAGCAAGGAAGAAAGAAAAACCTAAAGAAAAATTGCCCCTACTCTCTAGAGGCGTATTTTAGGCCTACGAGATGTGGCATCCTGGGGATGGATATAAAAGGCCTCGAATCTCCTAAAGAGAACGGTTAGAAAGGAAGCCGAGGAAAACGAAAAGGTACAGATCCAGCTACACTAAAAGACAAGGAACGGACAATGGACACCAAATACTGGAAAGATTTTGAAGGCTAAGGGAAAAGAGTTTTTTTTTTTAAAAGGACAAAAACTAAAAACAACAGATTGCTTTTATACCAAGAGGGTTATGAAGACCCGTCTCTGGAAAAAGAAGGAAAAAGAGCCTAAAAAGAAGACTTGTAAAAAGAAATGTCCAGCTTAACAAGGAGAGAGAGTGTACGAGAAAACAAGAAGCACCCGTGAACAAGGAACTTAGAAGAAAACAAGTTACCCCTATCCCTATCTTTTCTCATCACCCTTACCCATTACTATCCTTCCCAGATCCCGGACCAAACAACCTCCTTCACCGCCCCTAACCCTTACCCCTTCCTACCCCCCATCCCTCCCTATACCCTCAATCCGCCCTACCCCAAAACTATCCCACCCTTTTTCATCTGTATGTATTCAAAACTTTCAATAAAAATTTAATTAAAAAAAAAAAAAAAATGGCAACCCGTGTGTGTGTGTGTGTGTGTGTGTGTGTGTGTGTGTGTGAGAGAGAGAGAGAATTGATACCCTAAATTGATACCCTAAATCAGACAGTTAACAGATGTAAAAGTCAGTGATTTTAAGGCATTTCTCCAGTGTGGTTGCCTAATATTATAACTTTGTTTTTCAACAGGAATTTGGAATTTCCCCGCAGTTCTCTTCTCAGAAGTCATCTGACCTCTCTGGGGATTTTTTTAAAAAAAGAATAAAAACTTCACCCTGCCAAAATAGGGATTGTGCAACTAAATTATCTGAACACTGCTTTCGCTTTTGGTGTGTATTGTTTAGCAATACAGCTGGATGCCATGTCAAACAGCAGAGGGGAGCAGAGTTCTTCTATTCAGAACAGATATACCAACTGCTTGTGGACAGTATTCCTTGTGGGGAAATGAGAAGAGGGAAAGAGGAGAGGCAGGCGGAGACAGAGACAGCCGAAGAGTACAGGGGTAAAAGGTAAAACTTTCTCAAAAAGTTCTGGATAGTGGGATATGGGTGAAATCAGTAGTTCTCAACCTGTAGGTCCCCAGATGTTTTGGCTTTCAACTCCCAGAAATCCTAACAGCTGGTAAACTGGCTGGGATTTCTGGGAGTTGTGGGCCTAAACACCTGGGGACCCACAGGTTGAGAACCACTGGGGTAAATGCTTCCTGTTATGGAATCCATCCTTGCACACTGGGAAAGGTAGTGATTTCCCTAAAGTGTGCTTGTAGGGAGTGGAAACATTTTCCACCCTTGTACCATGGTCTGTAGAAGTTAATTCTGTGGCAAGTTGGTCTTGCCCCACAGCGGCAAAAAAAGCCAATGGGATTTTGGCCTGCAGCAATAGGAGTAAAGTGCCTAGATCAGACCTGGGCAATTGCCGGCCCTCAGGTGTTTTGGACTTCAAATCCCAGAAATCCTAACAGCTGGTAAACTGGCTAGGATTTCTGGGAGTTGAAGTCCAAAACACCTGGAGGGCCGACAATTGCCCAGGTCTGGTCTAGATCCAGGGAAGTCATGCTACCCCTCTATTCTGCCTTAGTCAGGCCACACCTGTCCTATTCTGGGCATCGCAGTTGAGGGGAGATGTTGACAAGCTGGAATGTGTCCACAGGAGGGTGACTAAAATGATCAAGGGTCCTATGAGGAGCGGCTTAAAGAGCTGGGCATGTTTAGCCTGAAGAAGAGAAGTCTGAGAGGAGACATGATGAGGGCTATGTATAAATATGTGAGGGGAAATCACAGGGAGGAGGGAGCAAGCTTGTTTTCTGCTGTCCTGGAGACTAGGTCATAGAACATTGGCTTCAAACTACAGAAAAGGAGATTCCACCTGAACATGAGGAAGAACTTCCTGACTGTGAGAGCTGTTCAGCAGTGGAACTCTCTGCCTCAGAGTGTGGCGAAGGCTACTTCTTTGGAGGCTTTTAAACAGAGACTGGATAGTCATCTGATGGGGGTGCTTTGAAAGTGATTTTCCTGCTTCTTGGCAGGGGGTTGGACTGGATCAGGGCTGGATTTCCCAAAGGGCCAACCTAGGCCATGGCCTAGGGGTGCAAGCCGAGGGGGGCGCAGATCACAGACCCAAAAAATTGTTATAAAATAATTTTTAGAATCGCACTGCGATTGGCTCCTGCCACCTGGTACCTAAAAGGAGGCGGAGCCAAGGCCGGGCTCTGCGGAGGCAGCGCTCGTGCTCGCCGCATCAGCCTCAGCCCATCCATCTACGCTGCTGCTTCTCAGCCAGTGCTTCTACGCCTGAGGGGAGGGGGCACCTGGCCTGGCTCGGAGCGGCTTCCTTCGCAGGCTGCTGAGGAAAGAGGAGGCCCGGAGGGGATCCTGAGGCGGAGGAAGGCCTCAACTCTCTGCAGCTGCTGGGCCATGAGCCGCATGTGGGGCCACCTCTGAAGCCGCTGCCCCGAACGAAGAGCATGCTCTGGACCCAGCCAGGCTTTCCCCGTCCCTTTGGGCCTCGGCTCTGCGGCACTTGCTCGCCCTCCTCTGCCTCCTTCCCGAGGGGTAACAAACTCGCTCCCCGCCACACAAAGGGGCCCGTTCCCTTCTCTTCAGTGACAATGCGTCTGCACCTTTCCCCTCAGCCCCATTGGCACATGACGGGAAGGATGCGGCGGTGCGAGGCAGGGGGGGGAGAGGTGGGGGGGCGGTAGACGTTGGCTTAAAGAGGGGGCGTAATTCCAAAGTGTGGCCTAGGGAGCAAAAAGCTGTTAATCCGGGCCTGGACTGGATGGCCCACTACGTCTCTTCCAACTCTATGATTCTACGTTTTCTCAGTGCCTGACCTTATTCCTATTCTGCTGCTTTGTGGACACATGGGATTTATGGTACAGAACACTGTTTGGAACGCATTTTCCTTCTTAAGTCCCAAAGTCTCTGTGAACCTTAGTTCTCTGTGAACAGGGATAGAATTCTATTTTCCTGCCTCCCAAACAGGGCTATTTCAGAGGAAGAGGGGGTAAAAAGAACAAATGACTCGGCAGTGTCTTGTGTTTGTTGAAATCTGAAGTTCGACCATTCCGGTTTTGAGAAAGAAGTTGAGATGGAGAGTTTACAGATGTGGTAAGTTATTCAAGGCCATGACATACTTCAAGAGGGCAGAGGGAGGTGTTACAAGTAGGGTTGCCACATGAATAAGGGACAGGTACCTAAAAACAGGGATTTTTTTCACAAAAGGGACACTTCATAAAAACTTGAAAATCATCAATTGATTTTCAAGTTTTTATGAAGTGTCCCTTATTTTTGTGAAAAATTCCCTATTTTTAGGTACTTGTCTCTTATTCTTATATCCAAAAGTAGCAACCCTAGTTGCAAGCCAAAGCACTCATCCGCTCTCTCTAAAATTTGCCCACTTTCTTTTACCAAAATGATTTTGCTTAACAACAATCCCTCTTTTTCCCTGTTTAAACATGATGTTCGATATCTCTCAGAAATTTTCAGGTGCCCCTCAGATGCTTGTCTCATAAATTGAAACTTCCCTCTGATGGCAATCTGTGCTCGATGGGGTTACAGTCCCCCCTCCCCCCCCCACCCACCCCCACCCCCGAGGCCACAGGTCCACAGTGTGGGTGTTCTCCTGGACTCATAGTTGACGCTTGAAGCTCAGCTGCTGGCGGTGGCCAGGAGGGTCTTCGCACAGTTAAAACTGGTGCGGCAGCTACAACTGTATCTCAAAAAGCCTGACTTGGCCACAGTGGTCCATGCCTTAGTTACATCCAGAATGGACTACTTTAATGCACTCTATGCCTTTGAAGATGGTTCGGAAACTGCAGCTAATGCAAAGGTCGGCTGCCAGATTACTAACTGGAGCTAGGTATAGGGAGCATACCACGCCCCTATTAAAGTAGCTCTACTGGCTTCCAACTAATTTCCGGGCTAAATTCAAGGTGCAGGTTATCTATATATATAAATGAAGAGCCGTCATGTGAAGACTACCTCAAACAGAGAAACCTTACAACGCAGAAACACAAAACTTGCCAACAGAAATAGGCCTCAAGCAAGGTACGTTTGTAGCAAAGAAACTTTCCCCCCCAAAACCTAAAAGGCCCCCAAAACAACGAGTAAAAATAAAACTACATTTCCCAGCATCCTCCAGGGCTGCCAAAGACTCCCCCAGCCTCTACATTCTGACAACATGATTGGCTGCCAATAAGGGCGGATTTGCATAACTGCTGTACTGGCCAGCCAACATGAACATTCCGACCCATAACAAACTGTCAGATGAGTGCCAGAGCCTCCTCCAACACTTTCAAATCAGAAGACCATGATGGAGATCAACACCATTCAAGGGGAGCTCTTCTTCCTTTCCCAAAAGATCTCCAGTGGCTTGGAATTCCACATTAATAAGAGGACCATCCAGCAACAATGGCGTTTGCCAAGGAGGGTGCTCCAGCCCCTCTATATGCTGGCTCCAAGGGATGGAGGTCATCACCAAGTACCTTCTGATGCCCAGTGCTGGAAGAGCTCCCTCAGATGGCCTGTCCATGAGGAAAGCCTCATCGGACATCGACCAATGGGTGCAAAAGACACAGAGCAGGACATCTTGAAAAGAGAGGAGCAGAAAGTAAGCTAGACATGAAGATCTTGAGAAAGGGCTAAAAAGATACGGAAAGGATTTTTAACAGTCCCCAACAGACACTGGATGCACCTGTGAAGATAGAGATCTCCTGACAGGACAAGCCCTCCCCAGCTGATCCATCCTGGCCATGGTACAAGTCAAACCCGAAGGACTGCAGGCAAAGAGCTGAGGCACAAACATAAAACACCCAATTCACTAACAACAATTCCAACCCTTACATACTCAGACTTTCTCTCGCATCTCCTAAATAGGGCACAGCAACGCGTGCCGGGTACAGCTAGTCTATATATATAAAGGAAGACTCGTCATCGAACGACTGTCCTAGGCAGAGAAACCTTACAAGGCAGAGACACCAAATTTGGCAACAAAAATAGGCCTCAGGCAAGGAAGGTTTTTAGCAAAAAAACTTTCCCCCAAAAAACCTAGTAGGCCCCCAAAACAACGATTAAAATAACTACATTTCCCATCATCCTCTGCGGCCGCCAGCGAATCCCATTGGCCAACATCGGCCCACACAAAATGCAGGGAGGCTGAGTAACCATAGTAACAGTGGGCAGAGACAGCCAAGGCTAGGCTAGAATGCTGAGTGAGTTGATTTTAGTCAATTGGTGTTTGTGAGTTAAACTGTCAAAACCAAACTCTAGGAGAGAGCAATTCTCCAGCAATTCCTACCCACACAACACAACTTCCTACCACAACCCATCCCCCCAACCTTACGGGACCCCGCACACACAACACCTACCACCACCACAAACAAAAAACAACTCCACCTATAATCCAACCACAACACAACACTGCACTGATACTCTACAAACACACACAAACACCCAAAACACCCCACTCACACAAGCATTCCACAACATACTAACACCCACAATGCCACCATACACCCACTAACTCACCAAAAACGTAATACCTACACACAACACAATACGCACATAACACAACCTTGCGTCTACTGCTCAACCCATTTGTATGCCATTCCTTCCTTCCACACAGGCAGAAACTGACCCAAAAGACAAGCCATGCCTTCTAAAAAGAACAGCATCGGACGACACACTCGCAACGCTACATACATCAAACAAAAAAGGGCAGAACAAGAACAGAAACACAGTTTCTTTTTTCAAATCCAGAGTTGGGAAACCACAGAACCTCTACATCAACACAGCAGACGGAAAGACAAAAAACAAGCTCTGCAGAACACCAGCAACACCTCACACCGACAACTCCCCAGGGCTTCAACATCCCACCCACCAGAACAACCCACAACAACACAGCCATGACCCCACCAAGACCATAAGTAACATCAATTCCAACCCTTACATACTCAGACTTTCTGGCATCTCCTAAATAGGGCACAGCAACGCGTGCCGGGTACAGCTAGTTACCTATAACGCCCTATACGCTTCGGGTCCAACCTATTTTCAAGACCGCATCACTTTCTATGAACCGCTGCAGGCTTTGAGATCTGCAGAGGAGGCCCTTCTCTTGGTCCCACCACCGTCTCAAGCACGATTGGTGGGGATGAGAGAGAGAGGGCCTTCTCGGTGGTGGCTCCCCAGCTCTGGAATGCCCTCCCAAAAGAGATTAGGTTAGCCTCCACCCTGCAATCCTTCCGATCCAGCCTAAAAACATGTCTCTTTAAACAAGTCTTTGACCTCAAGTAAGTTGCAATGGGCCCGTACGAGGCTGACACTCTGACACTCTAGGTTCAGTGTTTCTCAACTACTGGAAGGGTTTGCTGGGCATTGACCTTGAGTTTGGGAATTGTAGTTCACCCATATCCAGAGAGCACTATAGACTCAACAAGGATGGATCTGGACTACACTTGACACGAATCCTCAATATACCCAAATGAGACCACTGGTGGAGTTTGGGGAAAATTTGGGAGTTGTAGTTGCTGGAATTTATAGTTCACCTACAATCAAAGAGCCCCTTGCACCCCACCAATTATAGAATTGGGTCAAACTTCCTATACAGAACCCTCATGGCTTGAAGGGACTAGCTGGCGTGAGCCTCCATCCCACCTCTCACACTCTCCCTCACCCATACATGTGCATCATGCTGCCATGCGCCAAGCACACCTGCTCTCCCCTCCTTGCTTGGAGTATCAGAAACAGCCCTCCCATTGGCTGGGAGGCCTGCCAATCACAGCAAAGGAGAGTTTTAGGTGGGAGAATTCGCAGTCTGTTTCCAAAAAGAAAGAGAAGGACAAGCGGAGAGATCTTCAACCTTCTCTGCCAAAGGGCTTCCTAAGACCATCAGAAATACATGTTTTCTGATGGCCTTTGGCGACCCCTCTGAAACCCTCTCACGACCCCCCTGGGGGTCCCGACCCCTAGGTTGAGAAACACTGCTCTAGGTTGTGAATTTATGGCTAGTTTTTATCTGCAGGCATTAGGCATTTTGAAATTGAGCAATTTTATCTTATGTGTGTTGGTGATGGTTGTTGTTATAATTTTATGTGTTATTGTTTTATACTTATGTACGTTTATATGCTGCACCCTGAGTGCTTGGAAGTGCCCCGAGTCCCTTTGTGGAGATGGTGGCGAGATATAAATAAAGTTTATTATTATTTATTTATTTATTTATTTATTTATTTATTTACTGCATTTTATCTCGTCCTTCTCAACCCCCGAAGGGGGACTCGCCCTGGCTTACATTGAGCCCCATCAAGAGGCTATTTCAACAGTTACAATATAATCACAACAAATAGACAACATAATAAAACATCACAATTAAAATCAAATACAGTCATCAGTTAAAAACATAAACAGCCTCATCCGTCTTAACACCAATCCAGATTTATCCCTTTAGGGTGCTGCTACTTCTATTGACCAAACGCCTGGTCCCAGAGCCAAGACTTCACTTTCTTGCGGAAAGTTAGGACAGAAGAGATCTCTCTTATGTCTGTTGGGAGTGTGTTCCATAGGCGTGGAGCCACCGCTGAGAAGGCCCTGTCCCTCGTCCCCGCCAGGCGTATTTCAGCTATTGATGGGAGCGAGAGCAGGGCCTCCCCGGATGATCTGAAATTTCAAGGTGGGATGTAGGGACGGATGCATTTGGACAAGTAAGCTGGGCCAGAGGTCAAAACAGGCACTTTGAATTGGGCTCGGAGGTGAATCGGCAGCCAGTGGAGCTGGCATAACAGGGGGGTGGTATGCTCCCTGTATGTCGCCCCAGTTAGTAACCTGGCTGCCGACCGTTGTACTAGCTAAAGTTTCCGAACAGTCTTCAATGGTAGCCCCACGTAGAGCATGTTGCAGTAATCTAACCGGAATGTAACAAGAGCGTGGACTACCGTGGCCAAGTCAGGCTTCCCAAGGTACAGGCGCAGCTGGCGCACAAGTCTTAGTTGTGCAAAAACTCCTCTGTCCACCGCCGAAACCTGGGGTTCCAGGCTCAGTGATGAATCCAGGATCACTCCCAAGCTGCGAACCTGCGTCTTTAGGGGGAGTGTAACCCCATCCAACACAGGTTGCAACCCTATGCCCTGTTTGGCCTTTCGACTGACCAGGATAATCTCTGTCTTGTCTGGATTTAGTTTCAATTTGTTAGCCATCATCCAGTCCGACACAGCAGCCAAGCACCGGTTTAAGGTCTGAACAGCCTCCTTAGTAACAGGGGGAAAAGAGTGACAGATCTGGACGTCATCTGCATACAGATAACACCTTACTCCAAAACTCCTGTAGTTTATTATTACTACAGTTCTGAAGCATTTCAGAAACAAACTACAGGTATATTTTTGCATATCCTGAGTCTGTAGAGGAGTGGTAGGTAGTAGAACAATTTAAGGATGAGAAACCAAGCTGTGATACGGACCTCATCACATGGAGGCCCTTGATGGAGGGAATCCGTAGGGCAGCGGAGCAAATCATGGGGCACAGGGCGAATCCGTCACTCAGCACCCCGCATCACCCGCTTGCCCATCACACGCCAGAAAGCGTATCCTTCCAGCTTGCTCCCACGCTGTCCTGAGTATTTCCAATCTGGACACAGGTAGTCTCCTATGTTCAGCGTTTCCTATTGTAGAACACTTCGCCGATGCAGCCTGCACAGAGCCCCACTGGAAGTAGCTTTGTGTCATGTGATGAGATCTGATGGGCTCCGTGCTGGCTGCATCGGCAAAATTTATTTATTTATTTATTTAATTTACTTTATTTATATTCCGCTCTTCTCACCCCGAATGGGACTCAGAGCGGATTACAGGTACACGTACTTAGCAGACAATCCCTGCCGCTTCCACATACACACATATAGACGAACAGAGGCAAACTCTGGCCACCAGGGGGAGCTGACGCACTCCTCATCTCTCAGCGTTCCCAGCGTCCCTTGTTGTTCCTTCCGCATTCCTCAGTGTTCCTGGAGTTCTTTAATGGCCTCATAATTCAGTCAAAATTTGCCTCCCCACTTAATGTGGTACCCTTATCTCCTACTTGACAGATGCAACTGTCTTTCGGGCTGCAAAGGTTGACAGCAGGCTACACTTAAAGGTCGAGCACCCACCTCGACCCGGGCAGGCCTCAAACTCATGACCTACTGGTCAGAGAAATATTATGCAGCTGACACTTAGCCAGCTGTCGCTCCAAACTAAACTGCTGATCAATCAATGTAGTCACAGAAATAGACTGGGGAAACCCAGTGTGTCCAATAAACACGCAGAGTCCCAATGTTCCGTTTCAAGCAAAAATCTTTTTAGTAATCCAAAAGTAAGGGTATGCAACGTATACGGGTTATTACAACTATAATCAGAGTATAAATCATAATCCATAGTCCATACGGCATCCCTTAAAACAGTCTTTCTCAACCAGTGTGCCGTGGCACACTAGTGTGCCGTGACGGACCTCCTGCTGTGCCGTGAGAAAAGCTCTCTGCCCCCCTTCCTCCCCCCCTTCCTGCCAAACTCCTGCTGCTTGGGGGAGGAGGAGGAAGGGCCGGGCAGTGGTGAAGAAAAAGAAGAAGGGACCGGGGTGCCGCCTCCTTCGGCTGTCATCCAGCCTCCAATCTGCCATGACTCCCACCATGACTCTCGCCCCTCGCCCACTGAAGCCCGTTCACCACTCATGCTCCTCCTCTGTAGGAGAGCTGAAGCTGGGGGGAGCGGGTGGGGCATGGCGCGGCCTGTAGGTGAGCTGAAGCTGGGGGGGTGGGGCATGGCTGGGCCTGGCTCTGCCCCCTCCCCCGGCTTCGGCAATCCCAGCAGCTGCTCCAGCCTTGAGGGGACAGTGCCAAGCCAGCATTGTGCTGGCTCTGGCACCGCTGGCTTGGCACTGTCCCCTCAAGGCTGGAGCAGCTGCTGGGAGAGGTGAAGCTGAGGGTAGGGGGCGTGGCATGGTGCAGCCTGGCTCCACCCCCCCCCCGGCTTCGGCACTCCCAGCAGCTGCTCCCAGCAGGCCACCAACCCCCAACCGTTCTTTACTGTGTTAGAGTGTCATTTTGTGTCATTTTGGTTGGTGGTGTGCCCCTGGATTTTTTTTAATGTTAAAAGTGTGCCGCGGCTCAAAAAAGGTTGGGAAACACTGCCTTAAAATATTCCATCATAGGGGTCATAGTGTTTAAATGGTAACACCATATATCGCGGCGTGAGGAATAGCGTAAAGCCCATGAACCGGGTACACTAGGCCAACGAGGAATAACAATGCTGTAAGGTCCCTCTCTCGTTTTGACCCCCCCTAGGGGTCTTTATCAAGGCCTTCCATCACACAAATGATCAATAGATCTGAGTTTCGTCCTTCATATAAATCAAAAACATTCAAACTCGCAATTGAGCCTCCATATATATGGTATCTGTGGTGTAAACATAAACATAAACATAATATCAGTATAATACATAATAGGGTGTATACAATTGCATGCAGCATTTCATAATGCCCAAAAAGCAACATAGTAACAATGTCACATAATACAATCATACATACCGAGTTCATATGTTAGGGTACTGTAAGTATCCCAAATGAGCATGAAGCGGCAAATGCGAATAACGCATTGCTCGCAGGAGTGAAATACCATCAAGCCAGCTGAGTGGCCCGGTGCGGAAACCGGTGTGTAAAGGAATTAAAGCAAAAGGTCGCCAATACCTAGTTTCTCGTTAAGGCCGCAGGGGATCTCTGTACACCATTCATTAATCCAGAAAACTTCGGCCTTCCTCAATAAATAGTTGACATTACTATGTGGAGGGCAAGCCTCGAACTCATGACCTACTGGTCAGAGAAATATTATGCAGCTGACACTTAGCCAGCTGCGCCACATTCCCAGTGCCAGTGTTATGAGCTCATAGACTCCTCAAGCCTCTCGGAGAACAAACAGACAGGGGCTGAATGTGAAAGTGGCAAACAACTCAATTTTCTTTTCTCTCTCTAGGAGCTTCATCGCTTGGTATTTCCTGGCTTGCACTGAAGCATCTTCAATGTATGGAGAGATCCTCTCTCCAAACTACCCTCAGGCATATCCCAACAATGCTTTAGAGTCCTGGGAAATAAGCGTTCCTCCAGGTTATGGCATTCACCTTTACTTCAGCCACCTGGATATAGAGCCATCTCAAAACTGCGAGTATGATTTTGTGAAGGTAAAGGGCCATGTCCTTTCACCGGGTGGATGGGTGGATGGGGGGCGTTTGGGGAAGGACAGCTGAACAATGAGAATGTTTGCTGGATAAAGATGTATCATGCTGCTTATGAGCAACACGGAGAAACTAATAATTGTACTCCTCTGGTTATATTCAAAGGTCTCGCTGTAGCTGACAGATTCGTTTAAAAAAAAAAATAAAGCCAAAAGTCATTGGCCACATAGTTGTTTCCATTGTCTACTTTCACCTTGATTTTACTTGTGCTATGGATAATGGAATAATTATTCTTTTTGAAAAAGAAATTATTATTATTATTATTATTTACAGTATTTCTACCCCACCCTTCTCAACCCCCGAGCCCGGGGGGGGGGCGGGACGGGGGAGACTCAGAGCGGCTTACAAGGCAATTAGATTTATTTATTTTTATTTTTTTTAACTTCATTTATATTCCGCCCTTCTCACCCCGCAGGAGACTCAGGGCGGATTACAATGCACACATTACATTTAGACACGCAAACACACACAGAGGCAATTTAACATCTGGCCACCAGGGGGAGCTGTCGCACTCCTTCATTCCTCAGCGTGTTTCCTGGAGATCTTTTTATGGCCTTGTAAATCAGTTAAATTTAGCCCCCCCCCCCCCACTAAGTGGTACCTTAATTTCCTACTTGACAGATGCAACTGTCTTTCGGGTTGCAAAGGTTGACAACAGGCTACATAATAGGTCTTGAGCCCACCTCAACCCGGGCAAGCTTCGAACTCATGACCTACTGGTCAGTAGAGATCTTATGCAGCTGACACCCAGCCAGCTGCGCCACATTCCCGGTGCTCAAAAACAACAAATAATATAAAAACTATTGATACAAATAGATTTAAAAACAGTAACAATTAAACAAGCTATCCACAATCGATTTAAATTAAAATAATCCGTCTAAATCCACCAATCAGTAAGCGATAAGCCATGTTCTCAAATCCGTCATCATCTGTCCAATTCCAGGTAAAGTGCTGTATTGAGTTACTGTGCAAAGGCCTGGTCCCATAACCAATATTTCACCTTTTTCCTAAATGCCAGGAGGGATGGGGTTGATCGTATTTTGCTTGGAAGTGCATTCCACAGGTGGGGGGTCACAGCCGAGAAGGCCCTGTCTCTCGTCCCCACCAGTTGCAGTTGAGATGCTGGCGGGAGTGAGAGCAGGGCCTCCCCGGATGATTTTAGGTTACGAGGTGGGACGTAGAGGCAGATGCATTCAGACAAGTAAGCTGGGCCAGAACCATATAGATAGAGCTTTATAGGTCAAAACCAGCACTTTGAATTGGGCTCGGAACTGGACAGGCAGCCAGTGGAGCTGACACAACAGGGGGGTGGTATGCTCCCTGTATGTAGCTCCAGTTAGTAATCTGGCTGCCGCCTGTTGGACCAATTGAAGTTTCCGAACTGTCTTCAAAGGCAGCCCCACATAGATTGCGCTGCAGTAATCTATTCGGGATGTGACCAGAGCGTGGACGACCGTGGCCAGATCCAGCTATGACTCTTTATTCTCAAAAATGACAGTATAAAATATAAAGAAAAGTACTTGACATTTCAAAACTGTATAACATTAGTTACAATAACTGATGCTTTATAAATGGCCAATCTCAAAGGCCATTGGTCGATCTCAAAGGAAGGCTGCCTATGTCTTACCCTTCTCCCTTTCTAATTCACCAAGTTAAAAGAGGCATTGAGGGCTCCTTAGAGCCCTGTGTATAAAACTGAGGTGGGATGATACTGGCCTAATAGGTAAAGGTTTTCCCCTGACATTAAGTCTACTTGTATCCAACTCTAAAAGGTGAGGCTCATCTCCATTTCTAAGCTAAAGAGCAGGCATTTGTCCATAGACACTTTCAAGTTCATGTGGCCAGCATGACTGCATGGAGCACTGTTACCTTCTCACCAAAGTGGTATCTATTGATCTACTCACATTTTCATGTTGGCAAAAGCTGGGGCTAACAGCAGGAGCTCACCCCACTCCCCAGATTCAAACTCCCAACCTTTTGGTCAGCAAGCTCAGCAGCTCAACAGTTTAACCCACTGCACCACTGGGGACCTTACTGGCATTACTGGCCTGATATGGAGAGGGTATTCTAGTTTAGATCTGGATTGAGTCACATGCACAGTAGATCTGAGCAGTTCATGGTTTCCAATGATCCAAATCAAAGTATGGCTAATTTGGATGTAATAACATATATATGGAATTGTGTTGTTCCAGCTAGATATAATACTAACAACCAATTATGACAATTGCAGAGACCAAAGTCTGTCTGTCTGTCTCTTTCAGATCATGTCTGGTAGCCACGTTGAGGGGCAGCTTTGTGGTCGCAAGACGAAACCCTCCCGTGGCTCTCATATCCTGGAGGAATTTCACATCCCCTACAATACCTTGACTATTACCTTTCAGTCTGACTTTTCCAATGAAGAAAGATTCACTGGATTTGCTGCTTATTATACCGCAGTGGGTAAGCCTGTGGCTGATCTTTCTTTGTTTTGCAGGCACATGATTCCTTCCAGGAGGACCCTGCGATGGAAAGGCTGCAGGGACACCATTTCAGTTTTCACTGAGCAGGGAAGGGAAGTTGTTTGCATGGTTCAAAAGTCTAAGAGCCAACTGCAGACAAATTTGGTCTAATAAGAAGAGTTATGGGTAAAAAATTTAATACCCCTCAACTATAGCAAGATGATCACCACAGGACAAAGCAATACCCTTACAGACGCACTGCTGCAAGAGATGTATCGTTATTTATTTTATTCATTATTTCAACTTGTATAAGTGGGTGTGCCATGTGTTGGAGACAAGACACCTCTGCGCATCATGTTAGCATCATACAACCAGTTGCGTGTGCAAGGGTGATACACCTTGTGCCATGAACATAGCCACAACTCATTTATTGAAGACAGGAACAAAGGATTGGCGGCCACGCATGAGTCCTGGATCAGGGGTCGTACAGCTCCATGAATGTCCAAAGACACTAGTAAGCCTGGGTGCGAGCGGCCCAATGCCTGTCCACCGAAACTCGGCACCCCAGGGGGCCAGGGCATTATCCTCCCTTACAACGAAGGGGCAATTAGCCAGACTGATCCAGGGGCCATGCCACACGCCAAACACAGAGTTGTGACAAAGAACGTAATAACGTATAACTATAACAAGACATCTCATGAATATATCACCAAAATGGAACACTAACAAGCAAGTAGGGAGGGTGGGAGGAAAAACCGAAACTGGCCCCTGCGTGGTGCAGGGTAAGTCCTGGGCAGCCTTAAATGAGCTGCCTGGGCGGAAGTGAGGGCCAGCCGGCTGCGCTCTGGCACCACGAGATGCAGAGCCAACCTCATTGGCCGGCCGGCTTTGGTTGCGGGAAACCTTCCTGCCACCCCAGGGGCTTCTGGGAGGAAGAAGCCCCCTCCTGCTCCATAAGATGGCGACGAGGACAACCTCGCCCCGCAACCTGCTTGGCCGGTAAATTGGTCAAGCCAATTCTCACCCACAGTGGCCTATAGTGCTCATGGACTTGCACCCTAGGACGTTCCGCATTATCACAGTATGTCTGCATCCTACACCACTGGAGAAATTATACTGCTTAGCCGGTATCACACCACCTGACATTCGGCGGGACGTAGCAGGCAATAATGAAAAGACCAAGGCGGTGACATCTCCGGCCCATCCCCTGTTTAGATACCAGCCAGCAGGCTAACACCTTAAATCAAGAAATAGTTTTCTAAGAGCTACAGAGATACTCACAGGAACACCTCAGCAAGCGAGAATCCAAAAGTGGCAGGCTAAAACCCTGAACCTCAAGCCATGGCTGATACTGAATGAGAGACACCCTCCTGGGCACACAGAAGACTGAGCGACTTGTAAACTTTTGAACAGACTGCGCTCTGGCACCACAAGATGCAGAGCCAACCTTAAGAAATGGGGCCACAAAGTGGAGTGCGGAAAAGAGCAAACCACAGACCACCTACTACAATGCAACCTGAGCCCTGCCACATGCACAATGGAGGACCTTCTTATGGCAACACCAGAGGCACTCCAAGTGGCCAGCTGCTGGCCGAAGGACGTTTAATAGAATGCCAAGTTTTAAACTTTGTGTTTTTAAAATACATTACAACTGTACCCTCAATTCACTTCTGACACTATCAATAAATAAAATAACCAAAAGTTGAACCCACTTCAAAAGGGATAGCCTCACTCATGCTCCCTTTCACTAGGAGAACAAATCGTGCAAAAAGCACACGAAGGGAAGTTGTTGAATGGCTTTAAGATGAAGTGAATAAACTAACTGGATCATACAAGAAGGAGTAGCAGGAGAGTGAACAAGGCTCTTAAGTAGGATAGGCCAGGGCAGAAGATTTGGAAGGAATCTCTTGTTCTTCATTTTGACAAAGTGCAGCAAGGTACTTTCTCTCTCTGTGTGTGTTTGTCTCTGTCTGTCTATTTGCTACCTCATGACAAGAAGATAGCGCTAGTTTCCCCTATGTCACCAATGATGTACCTGCCCTGTCATTGTCAGCATAGGTGGGGGTGGGCGGTTGCACCCCATCTTTTGGTGTTTTATTCCCCACTGTACATTTCTTTCAGATCTGAATGAGTGCACAGATTTTGTAGAAGAGCCCTGCAGTCATTACTGCAATAACTACATTGGTGGCTACTTTTGCTCTTGTCCATCGGAATATTTCTTGCACGAGGATCAAAAGACATGTGGAGGTAAGAAATTTGTTCATATTTCCCCAGTAATAGCACTCTTTATGTCAGTGTTTTTCAACCTTTTTTGAGCTGCGGCACATTTTTTACATTTACAAAATCCTGGGGCACACCACCAACCAAAATGTCACAAAACGACACTCTAACACAGTAATACATATAGTTAATATGTTTTTAAATGTATTTATACACTCAGTGTGAAACCTGGGCCTGTTTCGATGAACACAACATAGATATCCTGGCAGGAATGGCAGAAAGACACAAACTTCCCACACAGAACTCCCATAACCAAGAGAAAATGCTATAAGAGTTTGGTGGGCATTGACCTTGGGTTTTGGAGTTGTAGTTCACCTATATCCAGAGAGCACTGTGGACTCAAACAATGTTGGATCAGGACCAAACTTGGCATGAATACTCAATATGCCCAAATCTGAACACAGATGGAGTTTGGGGAAAATAGTCCCTGACATTTGGGAGTTACAGTTTCTGGGATTTATAGTTAACACAGAATCAAAGAGCATCCTGAACTCTTGCAACAATGGGATTGAACCAAACTTGGCATATTGAACTCTCATTACCAACAGAAAGTACTGAAAGGGTTTGCTTGGGAATTGACCTTGAGTTTGGAAGCTGTAGTTCACCTACACCCAGAGAGCACTGTGGGCAGGAGGGGGAAGAAAGGGTATTGGCGGTTCCGTTTTCCCACGGCACACCTGATGATCGCTCACGGCACACTAGTGTGCCACGGCACACTCGTTGAGAAACACTGCTTTATGTTACTTGTTAATGTCCAAGCTGGGAAGAACTTTCTCATTCCACTTTGGAAATGTGGAAATCTTTAAAAGCAGGGAGTTCTGGCTATTCAGAAGCAGAGATAGATTAAATTAGTTAAATCACAGGACACATCGTCCTATACATTTCTCAACCCAAGTTCCTCTTTAAGCAAGGGAGGTGTTTAAAATTAGGAATTATTGGAAATATGTCCAGCTTTCCATGAAAAACTCTTGAAGGACCTTGTTCCTTCTAATTTCTGGCTTATCAGAAATGAGCAAGTGGTCCAGCCATTCCTGCTTGGCTCTTTCTGCCTTGTGCTGTCACGCCCAGGCACCCAAAGGCTGAAGCTAAGATGTGCTTTCTATCTAAAGGCTGAAGCTAAGAAAACCACCTGGATGAAGTAAAACAAAGTCCTTTATTTGAGCAAAGTTCTGGAGGAACTTGGTGCAGATCTTAAAAAAAAGTTCAAAGGTAAACATTCAACTTACAAAAGGGGCACCCTTGATGGTTCTTTCTCTCTTCCTTAGCTGGGACAAGCTGGGACCACCTCAGGATTGGAGCAAATTCCCCTTTTTCAAAAAAGTTCAAAGGTAAACATTCAATTTACAAAAGGAATGAAGCAATGACAGTTGCTGGGACAAGGAAAAATCCCCTCCGACAGGGAAATCCGATATTCCCTATCCTGACTCTGGCTGGCTAATTAGAAAGAATGGATCTTCCCCTATTTTAGCACAGAATCAGTTTTAAAGGCGAAGCTGTTAAAAGTTTCAGCTAGATAACCCAAAAACACAGCAGGGTAATGCAGGACTACAGCAAGGTATATAACTAGCTATCTAAACCAGGGCTGTCCAACAGGCGGCCCATGGGCCGCACACGGCCCGCCAGCCCTTTGGATGCGGCCCGCACCCTCCTGCAAAAATTCAGGGTTTTTTAAAAAGGCAAAATTCGATCTCTGGGAGCGGGGCTCCTCGCGGGGACGGGGCCACTTGGGGGGGGTGGGGCCACTCGCAGGGGGCGGGGTCGCTTGCGGGCATGCGCGGCAGGGGGCAGGAGCGGCGAGGGACCCTCCGCCATGTCCCTGGTTGCTGCAGCGGCCGCCCTGGGAGCTTATCTTCCTTTCTCTTCCTTTGGAGAAGGAAGGTAAGCTCCCGGGCGCAGCCGCAGCAACAACCAGGGACATGGCGGAGGGTCCCTCGCCGCTCCCGCCCATGCCGCACATGCCCGGCATCCTGCGACCCGCCCCTTTTGGCGGGGCTGGGTGACGTCAGGCGTGGCGCCTCTTCCTCCTCGCCACCGGCGCCACGCTAACGTCACCCAGCCCCGCTGAAAAAGGGGCGGGCGCCGCACAGGACGCCGGGCATGCGCGGCAGTGCGGGAGCGGCGAGGGCCCCTCTGCCACGTCCCTGGCTGTTGCAGCGGCGCGCCTGGGAGCTGGAGAAAGGAAGAGAAAGGAAGGTAATCTCCCAGGGCAGCCGCTGCAGCAGCCAGGGACATGGCAGAGGGCCCCTCGCCGCTCCCGCCCTGTCGTGCATGCCCGCGAGCGCCCCGCCCCATCCACGAGTGGCCCCGCCCCTGTCCGCGAGCGGCCCCTGCCCCTGTCCGTGAGCGGCCCCGCCCCTGTCCGCGAGCGCCCCCCGCTGCGGTCCCCCAGGTGATCAGCGACCAGAATTCCGGCCCTTGGGCCGGTAGAAGTTGGACAGCCCTGATCTAAACCACAACAAAACACAGCAGGTTGAGAATACTTACAATAGCCTGTCTAAGCTGACCTAGCTTGACCATACGCACATCTGAGTCCTTCCCTTGCCTGGAGAAGACTGAGAGAGCTTTCAAAATGGAGATCCCATCCCCAGGAAAAAGGGGGGGGCTCCAAACCAAAAAGATACATTTGCAAGCAACTAGCAGCATGCTCTGCAAACCGGCTGCAGGCCTCTGTTAATAGTTAACCACCAGGGTGCCAGTGAGTCTATGACAACCCTGAAAGAAAATGCAAAGGGATGCTGTTTTCTATAACTGGGTGTGTGTGTGTGTGGGTGTGTGTGTGTGTGTGTATGAAAAACAGATGTCTGAAAGACAGAACATGCCTGGTTAAAGGAGCCAAGAAACTTTGCTTTGGGTTGCTTAGCTTAGTCCAAATGAGGATCTTTGGCTTTTTCTTATGACAGAACCATGAGCCAGACTTTGGTCTTGGTTTATAATTCTGGTTTGGTTGGTGATTCTGGTCCAGATGCATTCTTCAACAAACTAGAGATGGAGGCTTCCTGGTTTGTTTAGCTGCCCCTGTTGGTAAATTGAGTCCGTGAATGCAGTTGAACAGCATGACAGTTTTTCATTTTGGCTTATTTCAGAAGTGATTGACATGCAATTCAAATAGGTGCCTACAAATTGGGACTGGTGGATTCAATGTTTCCATTAGCAAACCTTTTACATTTAAAATTTAAAAATTGGAACACAGAAAATGTGTTTTCTTTGGAAGCAAACAAAGCCTACAAACCAAAAAAGAAGAAAACAATGATGACATTTTGAATGTTCAGGTAATGGGAAAGAAATTGACATTATCGAGCTTAATAATAATAATAATAATAATAATAATCTTTATTTGTGGCCCGCACCCATCTCCCCAATGGGGACTCGGGGCAACTCACATGAGGCCAACCCCAAACAGCAAATTACAACAAAATAAAATCAAGAACATCAACAATAAACACAATAAAATACATACATATAAATAAAAAACAGTATACAACTAGGTATCTAAAATCACAAGGACAGGGCGGGCCACAGGCACAAATATAAAGTGTTAAAAACTCAGGGTGAGATAAGTGGAATAGTATCCTTTACATGGGGGAAGGGGATAACTCCAAGAATGGGGCATTGAAGAGAGCAATGGTAGAAATTAAATAATTACTCTCCAAAGGCACAGTGGAAAAGCCATGTTTTCAGGTGTTTTTTTTAAAGGTCTCCAAGTTGGGGGCTTTTCTAATCTCTCCGGGCAAGGAATTCCAGAGTCAGGAGGGCCACAGCGGAAATGGCCCTTTCCCTTGTGCCCACCAAACAAGTCTGTGAGACTGGCAGGGGCGACAGGAGGGCCTCCCCCGAGGAGCGGAGGGTTCGAGCTGGTTCATGGAGGGAGATCCGGTCACAAAGGTAGGCGGGTCCCGAACCGTTTAGGGCTTTATAGGTGGCCACCTTAGTTATAGGTGATCACCTTAGCTTAGTATTTGCTTAGATGTTTTACTTGCATATGTGTGCACGTGTATGCACACACTCACTGGTAAAAATGGCTATTTGCTTTTTTGTTCATATTATTATCTCAAAATGTTGACATTATCCTCCTGGAGTAGGAAGAGGATGTTGAACACAAAGACTGAAAGATGCTGTCTTTAAGGTTTTTCAATGGTTCTTATCCTGTGGGTCCCCAGGTGTTTTGGACTACAACTCCCAGAAATCCCAGCCAGTTTGCCAACTGTTAGGATTTCTAGGAGTTGAAGGCCAAAACATCAGGGGACCCACAGGTTGAGAACCACTGGTTTAAGTAGTATCCTTACCAAGAAAATATCTTCTGCTAACTTTGCTTCTGATTTTCTGGCCATTTCTCTTTCCTAAACTAGTGAACTGCTCTGGGAATGTGTTTACTGAACTATCTGGCGAAATCACCAGCCCCAACTACCCTAACGTATATCCGGAGAATTCGCACTGTGATTACCATGTGGCTTTAGAGCCAGGATACCGGGTAGTCCTGACCATCCGAAAGGAGGACTTCGATTTGGAGCCAGCAAGTTTGGAAGGAAAATGTTCTGATGACATAAGAGTAAGTGATAGCAGAGAGAGATGAGGATGTCTGACTCGTCCTATAATTGTTCTCGATTGTGTCTTGACTGTATGCTTCCAGTGGTTCCCAACCTTTTTTTGACCAGGGACCACTTTCCAACATTAGTACCAAAAAGGTTACACATCAGTTTTTGGTCAACTTGAGATTCTGTCTGGCCCGGGGAGAAGGGCGTCGGGGGCGGGGCCAAGAGGAAGGGGTGCCACTACCACCATCCCATCGCGGGCTCTGGGGGCTGCGTCGGCATACAGCCCGCCGCTCCGGAGAACAATCGGAGGAGCGGCGGCTTTGGAGTGTCTGCCATCCCGGGAGGCCATCCGGGCCTGTAGTGGGAGCAATAAGCGACCTGCGCCGGCTAATCGCCCTGGCGGCCCGGAAGACTTGATCGTCTTCCGGGTCGCCAGGGCGATCAGCCGCCCCAGGTCGCCTATTGCTCCTGCTGCAGGCCCGGATCGCCTCCCGGGATGGCAGGCACTCCAAAGCCGAGATTGCAGGCACTCCATGGCAGGGCGATCAGCTGGGGTACGGCTGGGGGCGAGAGCGGACGGAGGCCTGCAACTTCCGATCGTCTGCTGCTCTGCTCTGCTGCGGCGGCTGGGTCCGCTTTGAAATCCTCTGGGCTGGGTCCATTGGGCCGTTCCATCTTGGAATCCTTCCTCTCTTGAGGATGTCAGCCTCTATCTTGGTTCACACCTTGTCTTCGCGAATTTCATTTTATTTTATTTTAGTGGTTTTTATTATTATTTTATAATAATTTTATTATAAAAATATAATAAATAATGTAATATGTTATATTATAATTTCAATATATTATAATGTCTATATATATATATACTGTAATATAATAATTATGATATTAATAATAATATATGCATATTTCTTGATATATCAATATGTTAATATTAATGATGTGTAATATATAGTAAAAATAGTAAATAAATAAATAATGTAGATTAGAATGTAGTTCAGCCTTTAGGTGCATAATATTTTTTGGCTTTTGTGTGGCCCCTTGGAAAAAATAATTGCCCACCCCTGGTTTAACCTTTTGCATCACTGTGGGTATGAAATACGAAATAAGTATGAAATAAGCAAAAGTTTATACCCCTAGTGTTGATCAAATATGCTTCGAACTTTCCGTGTTCTTTCTAAGAAATGTCATTATTGATAAGTATGTGGCAGAATCCTAAACTTTATTTTATTAACCATCTCTAAAAGAAGCCCAACAACCGCTTTGTGCTGGTCAGTGACCGTAATAAAGTTTTGTATTGTATTGTAAGTCCAACAACCTATTTATGCTGGGGTTGGTTTCTTTATACTGGTGTAAAATTGCTCCTCCTCATCAACAAAGTTACTTTTTTTCTAATGCTTTCTGCATTATTTGTAGTTATCCTCTACATTTGTCCAATATTCGTCTTGTTGTTGTTGTTGTTTTTACAGATCTCAGCAGGAAATGAGCATTTTGGTCCTTACTGTGGCAGTATGTTCACTGGGCCTCCAGAAATCAAGACTAAAAGCAATATTATTGACATCATCTTTCACACAGATAATGCCGTGCAAGGCAAAGGGTGGAAACTCCGCTACTTTGGGGACCGTAAGTAGACATCCCATAAGGAAAATATGTAGGATAGTAAAATCAGCATTTCATGAATGAGAAGGGGGTTGTTAGTGAAACATGCATTAGTTTGCAAGTCACAAAGGTAGAACATGAATCAGATGTGAAGGACAAAAGATTATACCTTTCAGTAGTTGGGATGGAGTTTAAATGTGTCAACAAAATTATTACTGTAAGTGTGGTTGTTGCTGGAGTGAACTGTGGCAGAGAATAGTTAATGTTGCTATGGACATGGACACGTTGTAAACAGATACTGTGAGGTTAGAGGGCTAGAGATATTTTAGTAGGTGGCTAGTAGGCCTGGGCAATCATGGTTCTAAATGCTTCTAAAGTACTTACAAAATTTGAGTTCTGGTGGTGAACACTAGGTGGCGCTGGTGCTTTGCTTCTACAGTGTTGCTAAAGTTCTGGTGGTGAACATTTCAGAACTCTAACAAAACTTTCAAAATTTCATTCTTATTTCATTATTGGTGATTTTTAAGACAGAACCAATTAGGAACTGCCATTTATAACGAAATTTTGAAAGTTTTGTTAGAGTTCTGAAATGTTCACCACCAGAACTTTAGCAACACTATAGAAGCAAAGCACCAGCGCCACCTAGTGTTCACCACCAGAACTTTATTTATTTATTTATTTATTATTGGCTTCTATGCCGCCGACTCCCTGAGGCTCGCGGCGGCTTACAGGAGCCGAAGGGCACAGTAAAATACAGGCAATAAGCAGTTAAAAACAATTAAAAACAACAGCAGTATAGTAATTAATAACACAGTTAACACAATGAACAGCACATCATCCTCAGAAGAACGAATAGATGGCGGGGCATGGGCAGGACTTACTCACCAAAGGCCTGCTTAAACAGGTATGTTTTACAGGCCCGTCTAAACGGGAGCAAGTCCTTCATAGCCCGAGTTCCGGCCGGGAGGGCGTTCCACAGCGTAGGTGCTATGACAGAGAACGCCCTCCGGCGGGTAGCAGTCAGCCTTGCGAGTTTAGCTGAAGGTATCTCCAGGAGATTGGAGTCCTCAGACCGAAGTGATCTCGGAGGGCAATATGGGGTGAGACGGTCCCTCAAATACGCTGGCCTCAGGCCGTGTAAGGCCTTAAAGGTGAGGACCAACACTTTGAAGGTGATCCAGTGCTCAATTGGCAGCCAGTGCAGATCCTGCAAAACAGGTGTTATGTGGGCGCCAGCTGGCGTGCCAGACAGGAGCCGGGCGGCAGTGTTCTGCACTAGCCTGAGCTTCCGGGTCACCGACAGAGGAAGGCCAACGTAGAGCGTGTTGCAGTAATCCAGCCTTGAGATGACTGTGGCTTGGATCACCGTGGCCAGATCGTTCCAGGAGAGATAAGGGACCAGCCTCCTTGCCTGTCGCAGATGAAAAAAAGCGATCTTGCTGACCGCAGAGACCTGGGCCTCCATGGTCAGCTGGGAGTCCAAATGGACCTCCAGGCTCTTTATGGAAGGCGATGGGAACAATTGGGCCGGGCGTGAGCTAGCAGACGCTATCGAGGCGGAGAAGTACACATTTTTGGCCGCCTTGACAGCACGCTCATAAGCATCTTTGAATAGCTTATAAGCTGATACTGAGGCTCCGTCGCGGAGTTTCCTCCACACGCGCTCTAGTCATCTCCTCTCCCGCTTCATCGACCTAAGATCTGCTGTGTACCAAGGAGATCGATGTTTGCGGGGTCGGAGAGGACGCCTGGGGCAATCTCGTCGAGAGCTCTAGCAAGAGAGGTGTTCCAGGAGTGAACCTGCTCATCGACTGAGACACTGATAGACTCCAGATCCCTCAGAGCATTCAGGAACCTTTCGGGTTCCATAAGTCTCTTCGGGCGAACCCAAATCCGTTCAGCGCCCTTGCATGGGGGCGGTTGCTCAACCCGGATCCTTAGAGCACAGTGGTCCGACCATGGAACCTCTATTACGGAGGCTAGGTCCACTTGAACCCCCGCGCTGAAAACCAAGTCGAGGGTGTGCCCGGCCGAATGTGTGGGTCCCGAGCTACAGAGGGAGAGGCCTAATGTCGCCATGGTCGAGATTAGGTCCGTGGCTGCAGATGGAGCAGAGGCTGCGTCGGCGTGGACATTGAAGTCCCCCAGGACAATAAGCCTGGGAAACCTCAATGCCCACTCCGACACAGTCTCTAGCAGCCGCGGCAGGCTTTCTGCCGGTGCGCTAGGCGCACGGTACACCAGCAGGACGGCCAAGCTCTCCTGGGACTCCCACACCAGGCCAGCACTTTCAAGCCCTGAGAACTTTAGTTTTGTAAGTACTATAGAAGCATTTAGAACCATGATTGCCCATGCCTAGTGGCTAGTACATACACTTGACATATATGTGTGTGTAGTTCAGCACATGGACACCTACTTGTATATGCATATATGTATACATACAGTCAACTTTCCACATTCACTGAAGTTAAGGGCATAGTATAGGGATTATTTAGTATCTTTAAAGTTTCCCACTTGACATTAAGTCTAGTCGTGTCCAACTCTGGGGGTTGGTGCTCATCTCCATTTAAGGCGAAGAGCCGGCGTTGTCCGTAGACACCTCCGAGGTCATGTGACTGCATGGAGTGCCGTTACCTTCCCGCTGCAGCGGTACCTATTGATCTACTCACATTTGCATGCTTTCAAACTGCTAGGTTGGCAAAAGCTGGGGCTGACAGCTGGAGCTCAAGCTGCTCCCTGGATTCGAACCTGCGACCTTTCGGTCAGCAAGTTCAGCAGCTCAGCAGTTTAACCCACTGTGCCACTGGAGACTCCTTAGTTTATGTAGCAGAATGCAATATAGCCAGTGTTATGTATGAACGTATGGTAGGAAACAAGAGAGAAAATAGGCACGATGATCTAGTAAGGATAAAAGAAGAAAAACTTCCTTTATTGTTGCAGGTAATAAGTATGTGTGCGTGTATATCTGTAAAGGCTCCTATATGGTTTACCTACTCACCAGGATCCAACTTAAAATGCTGGTGTAGTTTGGGGGAGGGGGGCAGGACTGATAAAGGATTATGGGAGTTGGAGTCCACCAACATCTAGAGTGCTGTGTGATTACCACCCGTGGCCAAAGCCATGGCTTTTTCTCATCTGGTCAGATATCTCAGTCTATTCCCAACATCCTTATTCCTTCACTAGGTAAGTTGTTTCTGTTTCCTGCCTATATTTAGTTTTTCACTTTTGCAGAGGTTCTATGCCCCTTACCCAAGCAATTGCGGCGGGCTGACTGCATGTGTCAGGAATCTGCAAGCCTCCAGCATGACTCTTCATCCATGCACTAGAGCAGGGGTGCTCATTAGGTAGATTGCGATCTACTGGTAGATCGCTTAGGGCGTCCTGGTAGATCGCAGGCAGGGCAGGAGGAAGACTCAGTCCCACCCCGCAGGCTCCCGACGCCGCCCAGGTGCAGAAGGAGGTTGGACTGGAAGGCTCTTGGAGGTCTCCTCCTACTCTAGGAACCCATTGTTGTTGTTATTATTATTATCAGAGGCTGAATGGTCATCTGTGAGGAATGCTTTGATTGTGTTTTTCCCTTATGGCAGAAGGAGGTTGGACTGGATGGCCCTTGGAGGTCTCCTACTCTAGGAACCTATTGTTGTTGTTACTATTAGTAGTAGTAGTAGTAGTAGCAGAGGCTAAATGAATATTATCATCATTATTATTATGAATAAATTCAGGGGCTTATTATACTCACCCTATCTACCCACTACAAAAATGTGAAACATATAACACAATATCTGCTTTGAACTGGGTTTTCTGAGTCCACACTGCCATATAATCTGATTCAAAGCAGATAACATGGGATTTTATTCAACTGTGTGGAAAGGACCTCAGATCCTATTTTACAGTTGACACACACAAACTGATTTCTTACTACTGGACGAATTGACTGAGCCTTACACCCGCCCTGCCTGTGATCTACCAGGACGCCCTACTACATACAGGGGTGCTCTACCTAATGAGCACCCCTGATCTAGAGAGAACCTTTTAATCATATCTGTGAATAGTGAGATCCACAAAAGTCAAACCCACAAATGTAGAGGGATGCCTGTGTGTGTATGTGTGTGTAGATAGATACATAGATAGAGGGATCGATTTTTATTAGCACTTTATATTTCTGAGATTGAATATTGTGGTTTTTACCAGGGGGTAATGTGAATTTATGTTTTGCTAATTGTTCATTGTCTACTCGTATGTTTTGTTTTGCACTTACTGTATTTTGCATGTCACACCTTGAGCCACCCCGTGTCCCTCTGGGAGATAGTGGCAGGATATAAATAAAAGATTGTTGTTGTTGTTGTTGTTGTTGTTGTGTGTGTGTGTGTGTGTGTGTGTGTGTGTATATATATATATATATATATATATGGCAGAGGGATTATGAAAGTACATAAGTAAGAAACAAAGCTCCTTCAGAATTTGTGTCACATTTTTGAAAAACCTTTCTTTGTTCAAAGCCATGCCCTGTCCAAAGACTGTTATTCCAAATTCTGTGTTGGATCCCATAAGAGACGGCTACGTTTTCAAGGATTCCGTATTGGTAACTTGTATAGAAGGCCATGAGGTTGTGATGGTAAGTCCACACTCACTAAATGAAATGACCCCTAAACCTTTCTAAGACTCCTATTGGCAGTAGGACATGGATGTCGTGCATCAGGCATGCGGGTGTGCTGTACACTCTTTCTTAGCTGTACTGTGCCATGGTACCTGCACTTAGAGAAGGTTCCCTCTCCATCAGTGTCAGAAGCTGAGACCAGGCAGGTGTCTTGAGAGCTGAAACAAAGGGTCCTTCCAGACAGACCCTATATTCCAAGATCTGATCCCAGGGTTTCTGCAGCAGGTCATCTTAATGGTATAGTTAGCACAGTGGAATCATCATGCTGAGTGCCTGATAGTAAACATAAAAAGGATTACAGTCCCATGCCCATGAGAAATTCAAGCTCTCAGTATCGCCAGCAAGGCAAAGAATGGGGGGGGGGGGAGCAAGTAAGAGAAATGACAGGAACAGGGCTGGTAGGGGAAACAAGGATCAAACATGAGGAAATGCAACAATATGTTCTTAGCTATTCAGATGGCTGGAGACAAAGTTCCACCTCCTCATTACCCACTTAGGAGAGCTGAATATAATGTGTGAGATCACTATAATGCAGTGTTTCCCAACCTTTTTTGAGCCGCGGCACACTTTTTACATTTGCAAAATCCTGGGGCACACCACCAACCAAAATGACACAAAATGACACTCTAACACAGTAATACATATACAGGTCCTTCTCAAAAAATTAGCATATAGTGCTAAAGTTCATTATTTTCCATAATGCAATGATAAAAATTAAACTTTCATATATTTTCGATTCATTGCACACCAACTGAAATATTTCAGGTCTTTTTTTGTTTTAATACTGATGATTTTGGCATACATATCTCAAAAAATTAGCATATTCCATCCGACCAAATATGCTTATTTTTTGAGACAGTATTTTTGGGTTTTCAGGAGCTGTATGCCAAAATCATCAGTACAAAACAAACAAAGACCTGAAATATTTCAGTTGGTGTGCAATATATGAAAGTTTAATTTTTATCATTACATTATGGAAAACAATGAACTTTAGCACTATATGCTAATTTTTTGAGAAGGACCTGTAGTTCATATGTTTTTAAATGTATTTATACACTCAGTGTGAAACCTGGACCTGTTTCGATGAACACAACATAGATATCCTGGCAGGAATGGCAGAAAGACACAAACTTCCCACACAGAACTCACATAACCAAGAGAAAATGCTATAAGAGTTTGGTGGGCATTGACCTTGAGCTTTGGAGTTGTAGTTCACCTATATCCAGAGAGCACTGTGGACTGAAACAATGTTGGATCAGGGCCAAAGTTGGCATGAATATTCAATATGCCCAAATATGAACGCAGATGGAGTTCAGAAGAAATATACCTTGACATTTGGGAGTTGTAGTTGCTGGGATTTATAGTTCCCCTACAATCAAAGAGCATTCTGAACCCCACCAATGATAGAACTGGGCCAAACTTCCCACACAGAACCCCCAGGAGGCAAGAGGAGGTCTCTACTTGGGGAAAGGGAGGCGGGCCTTCCCAATGCATGGAGAGGGAGAGACCAAGTAGACAACAGGTGGGGAGGGGGGTGTTTGTAATTTTGTGCCTTTATCGAGGTAGGTTTCCTAGGGTTTTTATACTTCAATACACTAGACCAGGGCTGTCTAACTGGTGGCCCTGGGGCCGTACAAGGCCCCGTAGCCCCTTCCCCACGGCCCCCTAACCCCCTGCAAGACATCAGTTTTTTTAAATTAAAAAATTGAAACTTTTTTTGAAAAATTTCGATCTCGAGGGGGGCAAGGAGGGGCGGCGCAAGTGAGGAGGAGGCGGAGGGAAGCCACGTCAGATGCCCTAGGGGCGGGACTTCCCCCCGCCTCTTCCTCGCTCGCGCAGGGCCGCTCGCGGCTTGCGCGCCAGGGCAGATCGGCGAGCCGCCCTCCGCCCGTGTCCTTGACTCTTGCAGCGGCCGCACCTGAAGGAAGGTAAGCTCTCGGGCTTACCTTCCTTCAGGCGGCCGCTGCAAGAGCTAGAGACGGTGGAGGGCGGCTCCCCCGATCCCCCAGCCCACCTCCCGCCCTGGCGCGCAGGCCCGGGATCTTGCGCGACCCGCCCCTATTCGACGGGGCTGGGTGCCGTCAGGCGTGGCGCCTGAGGTCACCCCGTCGAAAAGGGACGGGCCGCGCAGGACGCTGGGCATGCGCACCAGCGCGAGCGGCCCCCCCACGAGCAGCCACGCCCCCACTGTGGCCACGCCCCCGCAAGCAGCCACGCCCTCCACTCCGGCCCCCCAAGGTGAACCATCACCTGCATTCCGGCCCTTGGGCCCGAAGATGTTGGACAGCCCTGCACTAGACTACCCCCCACTCTTCCTGGAGGTTCCAATTTCCAACGGCACACCTGATGATCGCTCACGGCACACTAGTGTGCCCTGGCACACTGGTTGGGAAACACTGCTCTAATGAACGAGGCAAGGAGAAAGGAGGAGAGGTGATTCCTTTCTCAAGTGAATTAAGTCCAGTATCTCTGAATTGTTTTCTTCAGCCAAAAACCAACCTTGTGTCCTTCCGCTCGCGCTGTGAAAGCAACGGCAAGTGGAGCTACTCTGACCGCAGATGTGTCCGTAAGTGCTGCTTCTTGTAGTGTTGAATTGTGACCCACCTGTGATTCCTAGGATGCTTTCAGGTTGTCTTGAGAATGCTATAACAGAAAAATAATAATCTTGGAATGGCATAACAACTGATGCCTACTCATGCTTATGGGCCAGAAGGTATGATTACCAAAATGAAGCTGAGGGGTCACCAGAGGTAGAGCCAAGCACATCTCCTTTGCTAACTAACCTGCTTCCAGGTCTCAGAACACCATGCATGCCTCCCAGTGATTAGCAATAGTTTTGTGGGTTGTTGTGAGTTTTCTGGCCATGTATGGCCATGTTCCAGAAGCATTCTCTCCTGACATTTCACCAGCATTTAGAGCAGGGGTGGGCAATTACCAGCTCTCCAGGTGTTTTGGACTTCAACTCCCAGAAATCCTAGCCAGTTTACCAGCTGTTAGGATTTCTGGGAGTTGAAGACCAAAACACCTGGAGGGCCGGTAATTGCCCACCCCTGATTTAGAGGCATCCTCAGAGGTTGTGAGGTCTGTTGGAAACTAGGCAAGTGAGGTTTATATATCTGTGGAACGCTCAGGGTGGGAGAAAGAACTCTTGTCTGTTTGAGGCAAGTGTGAATGCTGCAATTGACCAACTTGATTAGCATTTAATGGTCTTGCAATTTCAAGGTCTGGCTTCTTGCTGCCTGGGGGAATACTTTGTTGGCAGGTGATTAACTGGCCCAGATTTTCTCTTGTCTGAAATTCCCTTGTTTTGAGTGTTGTTCTTTATTTACTGTTGGTTTTGTGGTTTAGGATATGGTGCAACATCTGTTGGGTCAATAAGGCTAGTCCTGCCAGAGAGATGGGGGAGTTCTTTGTAGTTATGGCTGTATGCTGAATAGGCAACATACTTTTCAATTATACATGTAGCCTAGAATCCATTTTGCTTCTATAGTAGTGTAAGCAGATGCAGTAGGAGCTTTAAGATAGCTTTCATCTACATCACGCCCGGATTAACACCTTTTTGCGCCCTAGGCCACACTTTGGAATTACGCCCTCTTTAAACCAACCTCTACCGCCCCCCCCATCACTCAGACCCACACTAAAAATAAATCATATCATACAACTTACCTCAAATTCACTCAGGTAGCCCAATACATTTCAGTTGATCAGTAATATCCAAATAAATCAACAACAACCCGCACCAACCAGCGCAGGGCACCTGGGCCGGATCCACCTACAGCAGCACTGTGCTCGGGCCCATTTTTAAAAATGCCATCCCAATGCAGTGGCAGGGAGTTCCACAGTCATGCTTTCTGCCCGAAACGGCACTTGAACTCAGGACGCTAAGACAGAAACACCGCCCCCGAAGAGGAGTCAAGGGAAGCGGGAGCCAATCACAGAAGCGCTTTCCCAAGGGCAGGAATTCAAATGGGAAAGTGACACCTAGCAGGGCCAATGAGGGGACGGGATGGCGCCAAGGGGGCGGGACCACCTGAGGCAAGCGATACAGGCTACCTGAGGGAGCGACTCCATCTCCAGCGGGGACTTCCCGGTCTCCGGTGCACGGCGCCTCAGCGCTTACCTGCTCGAAGTGCGGCCTGCCCAGCTGGAAGGGCGGAACCTCCTCGGCACCCTCCGCCATCCCCGCGAGTCCACTCTCTCTCTCTCTCTGCCACTTGGCCACGCCCCCTGGCTCCGCCCTCACCACCTCCCATTGTCCCGGCCCTACTGCAGCCCCCACAGGGCATGCCGGGAGGCGTAGTCTTTCTCCTGCGGGGAGGGAGGTAGAAGCGGAGAGAGGTGCACGACGGGAAGTGTAGTCTTCAGGACAGGGCCTGCTCTCATAGACATCTATAGGCGAGCCCGAGGGAGGATGGGAAAAATGTGTTGCATTTTTATTTGTTTCAACATTTTTTTTGGTCCGTGATCTACCCCCCCCCCCCGGCTTGCGCCCCTAGGCCATGACCTAGGTTGGCCTTATGGGTAATCCAGGCCTGATCTACATGTAGAGTTTTCCTCACCAGTGTGGGTCTGTGGCTACCTCCTTACCAGCTGTTAGGATTTCTGGGAGTTGAAGGCCAAAACATCTGTGGGCCCACAGGTTGAGAACTGCTGCTGTAGAGCATGAATATATCCCACAAGGATCAGGCCAGCTTGAATGCTGCTCCTTGATAAAATCAAAGCCTATTGTCTTTATGACTTGATACTGTCAGGTTTCTTTGTGGAAGTAATCAATGTTGTTCTAGACTTAGACCTGGAAAGGGATGGAACAGTGGACTAGAAGATTGTGTAAAAGATGCAAAACATATAGGAATAAGCTATTGAAGGTCTCTGGTTGAATGAAGATTGAATAAGAGACAGATAGAGGATATTACTTTAACCCACATCTATTCTACTTTGTCCTTGCAGCTGTAGATTGTGGTATACCTGATCATCTTGAAAATGGAGCTGTCGTTTACCTGACTGAATCTGAAGAGACTCATTACCAAGCCACTATCCGCTATGTATGCCGTGAGCCCTACTATAAACTAAGCAGCAATGGAAATGGTGTGTCCCATCCTTTTCAATTGATCTTCTGGTGACTTTCAGGGGCAGAATTAGGGATCGGAATATTGTGAGGTTCTCACTTTGTACATAATTCCAATATTCTTCCGAAAGTAGTTTCACTCATGTTACTTCCATTACAGACAAGAGACCTTTGGGTTTGTTTACAAAGCATGGCATATTCAGCATCTGGTGACAGTACTAATCCTTTTTATGCAACTCTGCACATGCACTCATACTTCAGGACAGAGGAAGTGCTTTCCTGGATTAAATAATAATAATAATAATACTGTTTATTTCTATTCCGCTCTTCTCACCCCGAAGGGGACTCAGTGCGGATTACAATACATATACGACAGACAGTCCCTGTCGGAAAGACATACAATTACACATAGACAAATACAGTGCAGTTTTTAGAAGGACTTCTTCTTTCCTGGCTGCATCATACAGGTGGGCGTCATCGGGTGTGAATGCTCCATTGTTGTTATGTCCCTGCGTCAATGCGCCATCACGTCACAAGGGGGTGCCTTTGTTCCATCCTCATGACAGGAGCCTCTTGTTTCCACCACTTTCTGCCTCTCCCTTCTCCGTCAGCCTATTTCAGACAAGTCTGTGCAAAAGTCCTTCCCCACTTTTATGGTCCCCAATTTGTTGTTAATTCACAGCTGGGCTGTTGAACTGCTTGGGTAAACAGTAGACAGGGCTCACAGCTGGCGTCTAACTCAGCCCGGGATTCGATCCTGCAATCTTCAGATCTTCAGATTGCCAGCACAGCTGTTGTTACCGCTGTGCTATCTAAGGGTGCTTCCAGACAACCTCATAATGCAGGACAAATAAATGGGGCAAAAATCGTGGTATATGACAGCAAGTCCAATAATCATGGAGATGTCAGTCCCGGTAAATGCTCCTCCCGGTAAACGGTCCTGACACATTTGTTTGTAGTAGAGTTTAGAAATCTGCAAGATAGATAGCGGACATCTGCCGGAAGTTTACTTTTTAAAAATTGACTCTCCGAGATGTGCTGGACTTCATAAGCACTGGTGTGGATATATGAATTTGCACACAAGCAGATTTCTTATTATCTCTCCTCACCCTCCTGCCGCCTTTATGTTTGCCTTCTTGAACCCCATTTCCCTTGGAGGTCACCTGCCTACCATGCTGGTTCCCACTGTGTAAATTCAAGCTCTGTTTGAGTTCAGAAACATAAGAACAAAAGAATGGTTGAAGAACGTTCTCATGGGACATGCTTTCCAATTGTGCTTCTATTTAGCCAATTGTTTACAGCCCTCATCAGCTGTTTGGGATTTTATAATGCGCACATGCATTGGAGAAGTCCACACCAGTGTATAGGAATGAAGTCACATGTTTTCCTTGACTGCAGAGATATACAGTCATGTCAATACAGTGTTCCCTCACTCCTTCGTGGTTCGCTTACTGTTTCACGGTTTTCCCTGTGCGGCCCCCCTCATCCTCGCCTTCCTTCCCTCCCTCTCTCTATCTCTCACTTCGCCTTCTCTTTCCTCTCCTCTTTCCCCTCCCTTTTCTCCCTGCCTCGGGCATCCATGCCACCTTCCCCTGGCAAGAGGGACATGTTTGCCTGTGCGGCCCTCCTCCTCACCTTCCCTCCCTCCCCCCTGGGTCACCACCGAAGGAGACCTGGCTGAAGTGCGGCAGCTCCTGCAGAAGCAGCATGACCCAAGCGAGAGGGACAATTCCTTCCTCCACCACTTCCCCTCCTTTTGTCCCTTTCGCTCGGCTCATGCTCTTCTGCAGGAGCTGCCACACTTCAGCCAGGTCTCCGCTGCCGCCAGCCCAGTGCAGCCTGGCCAGCTCTTTGCTCCTGACATTTTGCCCCCACCTTACCCAGGGGCAGCGGCTCCAGCGCCTCTCTCCGTATTTGCCCCAGCCCCAGCATCTTCTTCCTCCTCCCCTTCTTTCTCCCACAGCCTCAGGAGGGAAAGCGGAGGAGGAAGGAAGGCAAGGAGGGAGGGAGGGAAGACGAGGAGGAGGAGGAGGAGGGAAAGAGGAAAGAGAAGGGAAAGTGAGGGAGAGAGGGCAAAGGGAGCGTTCCTACTTCGTAGTTTGTCACTTATCACAGGTGGTCCTGGAACGGAACACCCGCAATAAGTGAGGTAACACTGTGTGTGCATTTTTGGATTTCAAGTGTTTTTCAGCGGTTAATGCAGCACGCATTTTCAGCAAACATCATTTAGCCACACACACCCTTTGTCTTGGTTTCTTCTGCATTTATGGCCTGTGTAGAAGGGCCCTAAGACCGACTCTAAAGAAATATCAAGACTCATTGTTGTATTTCTTTATTTCTAAAGGAATCTATCGGTGTTCAGCCAGTGGGAAATGGGTAGATGAAGAAGAGAACGCAGAGCTTCCAGTGTGCATCCCAGGTACAATATCTCATTTTGCAACTCATTGGAAGGGGCCACTGTAGGCTTTACAGTATTAAGATGGGGAGTTCCACACCATAAAAAGTGAGAACACAGTGACAGAAGTCCAAAGCAATGTAAATATCCTATATCTTCAGAGTTTGCAGTCTGTCACTCTCTGATAAGATAGGAAATCCAAGGACAACAGAATAATTAATGATGACACTACCTATCTAGTACTATAACTCTGTTATCCCTATCAATGTTTAGATGTGAGACTTTACTCATTGGCTGAGCACACCCAAGAGTCAAACCTGGATTATCTGTCACTGAACTCTTGGTCAGAAAAATGGCTCTACGCTCTGTCCCGTGATTCTGCTCCTACAAGTGCTGGAAGGTTTCTTTATTTTAAACAAGAGCTTGGCACCTGGGCCAAATGATCATCTTTTTTTATATATAAAGAGTTTTTATTGTTTAAAAGGGAAACAAAAACATTGATACATACAACCATTCTTCATCCACTAAGTGACATCAGGGGAAAGGGAAAGAGGATGGGGGAATGGGGTTTACATACAAGGTGACAAAACAAAATCATGCAATACAACTCTCTCCCACATTAAAAAGGACATAGGTTGACTTCACCCATGGCCTCGGACTGTACACTTTCTTTGAGCCTATCGCCATTCCTATAAAGTATTCCCGCATAGATTTCCAAGGGGATCCATTGTCCTTAACATTTGTACATTTTAGATCCAGTATCCTTTGAGGTCAACGGACCTCTTTTCCTTGACAAATAATATAAATGGTTTCCATGTTTCAGTGAAGGACTCTGTGGACCCTTGTCTCAATAAGTAGGTTAGTTTGTCATTTTCGGCTATATCCAGGAGTTTGTTTATAATCTCTTTGTTGTCAGGAGCTTCTTTATCCCTCCAGTGCTTTGCCCAAACTACTCTTGCTGCCGTCACAATGTGGATAAACAGCCTTTCCATATGATAGTTCATCTTTTTTTTGGATCTACAATATTTAACAAAAAAAATCTCTGGTTTAAAATCAATTTTTCGTCTTTAAGATTTCTTCAGACATTTCATGAACCTTTTTCCAAAACAATATAGCATGACCACACGACCACCACTGGTGGTAAAAGGTACCCTTGATTGTTTCGCATTTCCAGCACCTGGGGGTCTCCAGTTTTATATATTTTGTCAATTTGGGCTGGGGTTATATACCACCTGTATATAATTTTAAGTAGGTTTTCCCTCAGTGAATACGCAGTTGTAAAGGATAAATTGTTCCTCCATGTCCTCTCCCAACTCTCCATTGGGATCTTATGGCCTATATTTCTTTCCCATTTACCCATATAATCTTTCACTGGGTTCTTTTCATGTTGTTTGGAGATTATAAGCTCATATAATTTAGTGACTTTTTTTTTCTCCGTTTGTAGTATTATCTTCCCCCCTAATGTTAGTCTTTCCTCCCAGCCCGTTTCTTTATCCTGTATGTATTTCGCTTTTAATTGATTGTATTGGAACCAATTTATCCTCCCACTACTCACTTCGTCCTGTCCCTTCAATACAAAATCCTTATCCTGTTTCTTCAGCAGATCTTTATAGGTTGGCCAGTTTTCTTTGTCTATTTTATATATTGAAAATGCTTCCACCGGTGACGCCCATAATGGGTTTTTACATAGCAAAAATTTATATTTCGACCAGATTCTCATCAACGGCGCCTTTATAATATGATTCGTGAAGTTCTTGTCCTGTTTAATTTTATTATAGAAAAGATAGGCGTGCCACCCAAACTTATTTTCCCATCCTTCGACCTTTAGTGTTTGATTATCTTTTATTTCTAACCACTCTTTTAGATTCACTAAGCAATTCGCCTCGTAGTATTTTAGTAAGTCAGGTAATCCAAATCCTCCATTTTTGGTGTTTCTTGCAGGTATTTTATCTTAATTCTGGGCTTTTGCCGCACCATACAAATTTTGCCAGGTCTGCCTGCCATCTCTTTATTATTGTCTGATTTTTCAAAATGGGCAGCGTCTGAAACAAAAAGTTGATTCTGGGAAATATCTTCATTTTCACCACCGAAATCCTACCCATTAATGACAGATTTAATTTTTGCCAGTCCTTCATATCTTCTTTTATCCCTTTCCAAATTTTCTCATAATTGTTTTTATTAACTGACAGTTTTTTGCTGTAATACTTATCCCTAAGTATTTTACTTGTTTTGCTATTGGGATTCCAAATTTTTTTCTAACTCTTGGGCTTCTTTGTTATCCAAATTTTTTTGTGAGTAACCCCGATTTTTTTTATTTAATTTAAAGCCTGCGACCTCTCCAAATTTTTCTATTTTATTTAACCAATTTGCCATATTTTCTTGGGGATCCGTTATTACGCATGTGAGATCATCCGCGAAGGCTGATATCTTATACTCCTGTTTTTTTATTGTCAGCCCTTTTACCTCTTTGTCCTCCACTATATCTTTTAGCAGGAGATCTAACACAAAGTTGAATATGAGGGGTGTAACAGAGTTGGAGTTATGTGGCATCTCAAAGGTGTTTTCGCAAGTAGCCTGGCAGCCACATTCTGATTAATGCAGATCCTCCGAGTAGTCGACAGGGGAAGGCCAACATACAAGGCGTTACAATAATCCAGTCTAGATGTAACCGTCGCATGGATGATTGTAGCTAAGGCTTCCTCTGAAAGGTAAGGTTCCAGCTGTCTCACCTGCCAGAGATGGAAAAAGGCCTGCTTACTAACATTAGCAATCTGATGTGTCCAGGTGTCCTGTGGGCAGAGTGTCATATTCACTGCATACTTTAATAATCTTTGGATGGGATTTAAGTCAGTTCTGAAATTAATGAAACAACTGTCCCGTTGATCATTCTGATACCTGCCACTCCGTCATACATTCAAAAACTATTACTTACATTGCGACACTATAACTTTCTCTTACCTTGTGCCTTCCAAGTGTCTGAGAACACAGCATTGCCATACTAGCAGGGGATGGGAATTGTAATCTAATACATATTGAAGGGCATCTGGTTGTTGAAGTCATCTATACTCTAATAAAGGAACAGGGTCTTCGGGAAGTTAAAAGCTCAATTTTCAATAGCACACAGGCAATATTACAAGTGACAAAAAAAGGAATCAAAAAGATGTTGGGAAGAGCATATATGCGCACACACATGCACACACATCCATTTGTGACCAGACATTGATCCAAACTGAGACACTGTCCTAAAATTGGCCCTTGCTATGAAACTATTGCAGTGCACACCCTACATATAAATATTTAAATGTCACTATAAATTGTTGGATCTTGTCTCACTACAAGTTCTTTTTTCTTACTTTCTTTCCGTAGTCTGTGGAGTTCCCCATACACCCCTTGAAGGCACAGGACGGATTTTTGGAGGTGTATTTGCTAAATCAGGAAACTTCCCTTGGCAGATTTATTTTCACAGCCCACAAGCCGGAGGGGCTCTCATTTCAGACCGCTGGATAGTTACAGCAGCCCATGTGCTGGATGGAAACCTAAACCCAACTGTCTATGCTGGCCTGCTCTTAGCTGGCCCCAGTGCATTGAGGGAAGCTAGCCCACTAGATGTGGATGGTGTGTTCATTCATCCCAACTGGGCAGCTGCAACAGAACCCCGGACTAACTTTGACAATGACATTGCTCTGCTGAGACTGAAGAAACCCGTGACACTGGGTCCCACCATTTCCCCAGTCTGCCTTCCTGGCACATCTTCTGACTATGATCCTCAGATTGGGACCCTAGGGTTTGTAGCTGGTTGGGGCAGGACAGAAAAACAAAGAAAATCCATGAGACTCAAGGCAGCGAAGGTCCCAGTGCAAGAGATGGAGGTGTGCCGAAGAGTGAAGCCGGATCCCCCCGCAGATTTGTTGTCCTACGTCTTCACAGATAATATGATTTGTGCTGGGGATGGCCAGCAGGACAGCTGTCAAGGGGACAGCGGTGGGGCATATGTCATCCAAGATCCCCGTAATGAGACACGTTACTATGTTGCCGGCCTAGTTTCTTGGGGGCCAAAATGTGGCACTTATGGTCTTTACACGAAGGTGGCAAACTATGTGGATTGGATTGTAGAGACCATGAACCAAAAAAGAGAACCAGAAGACTAATTGCATCTAAATCCAGGACCCAGTTTGTTTCCCAGACACCAACTGATTGTTTTGATTTGTTCGTTCTTAAGGGCTAGTGCACTAAAGCGATGTTGGGAGCTAAGGTTTATATGACAGCAAACAGCTTTACATTGCATGTTTTCTTCTCTTTTACTGAAAATAGCAACAGCTCTGACTGCTTTATTATTACTGATGGGTGATGTCAATCCTGAGAGAAGCTGTTTTTCACTATCATCGCTATCACTAGTATTATCTAGATGGGGCCCTATTAAAATACATTGCCTTCTATTTCAGTGGATTGTGAGTTTTTGGGTTTGTATGAGTAATGTGGCAGAGAGGCCTTGAAATCCTTGCTTTCTTCCCCTGAAGCACAACAAGAAAACCATTGTATACTTTGTGACCATCAGAGACAAGGAGCGCCTACTTGTCTCTGATGATGCTATCCTTAACTTACCCTTGAAATAATCCCTTGTCACTGTCAGGGAAATCTGCCTGGCTATATATACTTACATGCTTAAAAGCAATTCAGAAAGGAAAATTGTTTTCAATCATTCACTATTCTTGTAAGACATATTTTGTACAATTGTATTAAAAATCACTAAATGCAGAACCACAGGTGCTGTCTTGTTGTTAGCTGAAAGATAGATTGAGGAGACCCTTGATGTTTTCTTGTTTATTGATCTGTGATCTTGTTTATTGATCTGTTTATTGATTGGTAAAGGTGAATGTTTCCCCTTGACATTAAGTCTCGTCATGTCCGACTCTGGAGGGTGGTGCTCATCTCCATTTCAAAGCCGAAGAGCAGCATTCAATCTCAAAATTGTAAAGTGCTTGATGGAGAATCTAAAGGTCCTCATATGTATTATTGGAGAATCTAAATAAACAATAGGAGTAGGCTGACCCACCAATAGCATACACAAGAGACGAATCACAAAGAGCAATATAACAGCAATATAAGTATCAAGCAGTATAAATTCTCAGGTTCCAAAAAATCAACATTTATCAATTGTATTCCAGGTATTTTAAACAATATACTGTAATCAGAATAATGCATACATGCTGTCTTTATCTATATATTCATACACAGCAAATACGGGCGGTAAACTCACATGCAAGTGAGTGGACGTCGTAAAAAGGCGGAAAGGAGTTCCTGCGTCATCCAAAAGGGACACAGTCCCGGATGTCTCCCAAATAATAATAGGGTTTTTTAAAATAATGATCAAATCCCGGTCAAAGATGCCAGTCTGTATAATAATTGTGTGCTAATGGGAAGACATTCCATGGTCGACGAAAATGATGCGCGCCTTCGTTTCGCCCCCGAAGGGGCTTCCTCAGGACCAGTGGGCGTGGCCTAGGTAGCGTTGTCTACCGACGTCGAGAAACAGGAACCGCACTGAGGTATAACAAACATATATATTTCTAAATATCTACTATAGACTGGGATTCAAAGTGGGAAACAGCCCAGGGCAATGGAAATGAATGGGATTTTTAGGTAGAAGAAAGAAGGATACATACCAATGCATGAGGAAACACGAGCACCGCAAGTGCTGACAATATCGCTGGGATATCGGGCAGGAGGCGCAAAGGTGCGAGAGAGCCAGGTTTAAGTAAAGATGGTGCAGGTGTGTTACACAAGTAATTCACTGATTGATAGTTGATTATTTAACCCTTGGGGTTCCTCGCATTGTAAATTGATTATCCATTTGTTTTCAAGCTGCAGGAGCAATTGTTTTGTGTTTTGGTGTGGTTTTGGGTGAACTTTTTCTAATGCCATTACTGTAAAGTTGTCGTGGGAGGGATTGTGAGCTTTAAAGTGTGCATATAGTATGGAATTATCACAGCCCGTTCGAAAACGTGATCTATGCTCACAAATTCTTGTCCGGAGTTCCCTGGTCGTCTCCCCGACATACAAGCCCCCACAGCAGCCACATGTTATACAATACACGAGATTCTTGGAGTTAGGAATTCATGTTCTAGAGCTCCCACATATAAGTTGGCCGCCGTTGGGGCAATCTAGACATGGGTTGTAGGTTTTTCGGACTCTATGGCCATATTCTAGGAGCCTTCTCTCCTGACGTTTCCCCTGCATCTATGGCAAGCATCCTCAGGGGTTGTGAGGTCTAAACATGGTCGAAGGCTTGTCAAAAAAACCCCATGTCTTTAACTGTGTGCGGGAGGTTTGGAGGGTGGGAGCTAGCCTGATGCATTTTATTTATTTGTTTGTTTATTATTCAAACTTGTTAGTTGCCACTCACATACGGCTCAGGGCGACTTTCAGAGTTCAAGTTCACTGGGCAAACCAGTAAGAACAATACAACAAACAACAATACACAACAGAAAAGAAAACAATACATTGATAAATACTAAACGACGATTAGATGTTATAGGGTTGTCTTTCATTTCGTTTGTCTCTAGGACTAGACAAGTCAGATCTAGTCCACATCCCGAAGCTTACACCCCAGAAAGTTTGCGTGTGAAATCTCCTGTGCTTCCTGTTCCTTTGGCAGGGATCGCTGTTTCTTCCGTAGAGATCACGCTTGTTGTCAACAGTAGGGGCGGTTTTATGGCTCTGTGGAACATCTGTCTCTCTGTTCCGGGGAGGAGCTCGGAGGACTTCCGGGTGCATTCGCAGGGGGCGGGGAGTCGAGCATGGAACTTGGCCCGACTTCCTGTTCCGTTTCCGCCTCCTGCGGTGCCTACTCCCACATGACCACTCTTTCCACTTGACCTCCAAGAGGGATGAAAACATCTGGCCCTTTTCGGCGTTCCCAAGGTTGCCGGCCATCTTGGTCATAATACCAAGCACCTACCCCCCAATGGGGGGCCGCGGTGCCGCGGCTGCCGTTCTCCAGGGCGGGCCAGGACTCAGGAGATCTTCAGCAAACCCCGTTCCAGCCAGGAACACTCACCCTCCAGTGGGGGTTGGGGGAGGTTGCCAGAGTCTCTCCCCATCAGCCGCACTTGTCCCTCCAACTGGCAGCAGGCGGGCGCATCAAAAGGACAACCATCCTCGGGAAAGCGAGCCATCAGGAGTGGAGGGCGAAGGCCAACTGTCAACAAACTGACCCTTGCGGCCTCCATGCTCATCCCCCGCTCATTTAGAATTCATCTTATTTCCCTCAGTTTGTTTGAGATGCCAAGGCTGGGGGTGGGAGAGTGGAATAATTTTTCATGTTGAGACTTCACATCCATGGCTGGCACCAGGGCCGTAGCCAGGATTTTGATTCGGGGTGAGTTTGGTTGGGGGGGCTGAGACTGGGTCGAAGAGGGTCTATCCTAGCAAACCTTTTGTATTGTTATCCCAATAACCCCATTAATGTGGGATATAATGAGCATGGTGATCAGATCATGATATGAATAAACATAACAGTTTAAATAATGTACCAGCCAGGCCTTTTCGCGGACCCCCCTGAGAATTTCGGGGGCTGAAGCCCCCTTAGCCCCCCCCCCCCCCGGCTACATGCCTGGCTGGCACCTTCATTTTCTGCTCTCCTTTATCTGTCTTCTGCCTGCTCTTCTGGCTTCTCTCTTGAGACTTTCCTGGTGCTCTCTGAGCAAGCGGCTACTAAATTTATTTATGTATTTGTTAGATTTATTGGCCGCCACTCCCAGCCGGCTCGGGGCGGCTTACATCAAGCACCACAATAAAACAACAAATCTACAACAGCAGTAAAACCACAAGGATAAAACAATTCCTAAGAGATAACACAAGTCTTGGGGATAGCACATTACAACTCAAATGACCCTCTCTCCACAAAACAAACAAAGCCCTATCTTCCAATGTTGCTTTCCCCCAACTGGGTCGATACTGTTTCCTCTCCTGGTTGTTTGCTGTCTTTCTTTCCTGCGTGTTTAGCCAGGAAATCTTGCTTTTGGCATGCCCTCTTCACTTCTTTTATCATCTCTACCTGTCCAGTGAGGACCACCCAGCACATCAAGGCTCTGAAGCCTCCCTATAATACCAGGTGACTACCCAGCCTGAGGCTGTCCCTTGTAAATACTTGCTAAATTGTAAATACTTGCTAAGGCAGAGAGAGGTGACTCTGCCTTCAAGCAGATTATGTTGCACCCTGTTCTGCAGAATGTTTCCCTGGACCTAGAAGAATGTGACGACCACCGCTGCCTCACTCATAACCATATTTGGTCAATTAACTCAAACAATTTCGGATGTTCTTGGAAAAAAGGAATTATATGGACCAATTTCAATCTAATATCAGGTCAGGGTGCAATGATGAGGCAGCTGTCCTTAGTTGTCCTGCTCCGGATGAGAGATAGGAAGTGTTGATCTTCCTGGATGTCACAGCAGCTTTTGAAACCACTGGTAATGGTGTCATAGGGCTTATATCCCAGGATCTGATTCCAGGTTTTCTGCTTTATTTATTTACTAGCTGAGGACCCGGCGGTGCCCGGGTTATTTGAGGAAGGCATTGTGTGCCAAGGTTGGTTCCTATTAGATGTTTATGTGGCTTGCAGTGGTCTCAGGAACTTAGTGAAGGTACTGCGAGTCCCATTGGCCATGGTCCATCCCCCTCCAAACTGCACCAGAATGTAGAGTGGGTCATGGGGCTGTGTGTGTCACATTTGGTCTTGATCATTCTCTGGATGAGGGTTGCAGTGGTCTCTGGAAGTGAGGGAAGGTACTGGGCCTCTTAAAATAGAATACAAATATATAGGTATTTGTCAATTTAAAACCAATGTAGCTTAGCCGTAGATATATGCATCAACTATCCTCATCTCCCCTACACTGCACTCCAATCTGACCTATGTACTCTGATCTCCTTTTAGCAGCTTTAAACAAATAAAAGGCAACTTTTGCTGTGAGGATGGGGTTGTAACCAGCCATCAAAAATGAGGTTTTGGCCACTGTATCCTAGCTTATCTTATTGCAATCTCCAGTTAGGCCCCTTCTACACTGCTTTTTATTTATGGCAAATAAAAGGCCATGAATGTTGTTTCCTTTCTTTATCATATAGATTGCAGTGATGTAAAATGTGATTCAGATTTTCAACTTCGGGGGCGCCACAGATACACTACAAACTAGCAAATAAAGCAGGCTGACCCACCAATAGCATACACAAGAGAAGAATCGCAGGGGAGAGAAAGATATAACAGCAATATAAACAGCAAACAATTCAAAGTCTCAGGTTCCAAATCAACATTTATCTACTATACTTTAAGTATTTGAGCAAACAATATGCTGTAATAAGGATTATGCATACATGCTGTCTTCTAATACATACATACACAGCAAATACGGGCGGTAAGCTCACATGCAAGTGAGTAGACGTCGTAAAAAGGTTGAAAAGGAGTTCCTGCGTCATCAGAGAGGGACACAGTCCCGGATGTCTCCCAACAGATAATAAGGAATCGTAAATAATAGTCAAGTCCCGGTAATAAATGCCAGTCTTATATGATATTTATGTATTAATGGGAATACAATCCATGGTCAACGAAACCAGTATTGATGCGCGCCTTCGTTTCGCCCCCGAAGGGGCTTCCTCAGGACCAGGGGCGTGGCCTAGGTAGCGTTGTCTACAGACGTCGTAAAACAGGAACCGCACTGAGATATAATAAACACATATAATCCTAAATATCTAAAATTAACTAGGTAGGATTCAAAGTGGGAAACAGCCCAGGGCAATAGGAAATGGATGGGATTTTATGGTAGAAAAGAGGGGATACATACCAATGCATGAAGAAACGCGAGCACCGCAAGTGCTGACAATATCACTGGGATATCGGGCAGGAGGCGCAAAGGTGCGAGGGATGTGGTTTTGGGTGAACTTTTTCCAATACCATAACTGTAAAGTTGTCGTGGGAGTGATTGTGAGCTTTGAAGTGTGTATATAGTATGGAATTATCACAGCCCGTTCGAAAACGTGATCTGTGCTCACAAATTCTTGTCCGGAGTTCCCTGGTGGTCTCCCCGACATACAAGCCCTCACAACAGCCACATGTTATACAATACACGATTCTTGGAGTTGCACGTTGCCCATGAGTAAATCTTATAGGTTTTTTTTTTTGTATGGGCTTGTTATGTAAGTAGAGGTGGAGATGTGTTTGCATATACTGCATTTCCCACATTTCTTGGTGCCATTAGAAAGGGATTGGCTAAAGGGGATCCATAGTGGAATCCCTGGTGTGCACTAGTACGTCTTTAAGATTTTGGGTTCTTTTAAATGCAATCAATGGGGGTCTTTCCAGGCCAGGAATGGAACTGATCTGTTGGGAGACATCCGGGACTGTGTCCCTCTCTGATGACGCAGGAACTCCTTTCCGCCTTTTACGACGTCTACTCATTTGCATGTGAGCTTACCGCCCGTATTTGCTGTGTATGTATGTATTAGAAGACAGCATGTGTGCATAATCCTTATTACAGTATATTGTTTGCTCAAATACTTAAAGTATAGTAGATAAATGTTGATTTGGAACCTGAGCCTTTGAATTGTTTGATGTTTATATTGCTGTTATATCTTTCTCTCCCCTGCGATTCTTCTCTTGTGTATGCGCCACAGATACACTACCATATAATCCAGTCCAGTGTAGATTTTATACAGCTGTGTTTCTCCCAAGTGGGAGCAATTCACTGTGTCAGATAATAGGAGAGGTCCTTCTCAGCCACAGGCTTCCTGGTTGTGGAATGCCCTTCCCTTGGACACCACATTGATGCTGATTTTCATTGCACCAAGTTAAAACTTGGTTTTCACTATGACTGTACCTTGTGTATGTGTATATTAATTAATAATTTGAAATTATGCATAACTTAATATTTTTGAAGACTTAAATTTGTTCTGTAAAGTGTTATTATCTTACAGTTTAGGTAAAGGTAAAGGTTTTCCCTGACATTAAGAAGTCCAGTCGTGTCCGACTTTGGGGTGTGGTGCCCATCTCCATTTCTAAGCCGAAGAGCCAGCATTGTCCATAGACACCTCCAAGGTCATGTGGCCGGCATGACTGCATAGAGCACTGTTACCATCCTGCTTGAGCAGTACCTATTGATCTACTCACATGTGCATGCTTTCAAACTGCTAGGTTGTTAGAAGCTGGGGCTAACAGCAGAAGCTCATGCCGCTCCCCGGATTCGAACTGGGGACTTTTTGGTCAACAAATTCAGCAGCTCAGCACTTTAATCTGCTGCGCCACTTAGTGCTCCAATCTTACATTTTAAATTGTTCTAATTGATTTTCTTGTAAAACTGACCAGAGACTTTATCATATGAGGAGGGAGGGAGGGAGGGAGGGAGGGAGGGAGGGAGGGAGGGAGGAGGGAGGGGAGGGAGGGAGGGAGGGAGGGGAGGGAGGGAGGGAGGGAGGGAGGTGGTTATTCCCAGGCTTACTTCATTTAAAATACAGATATTGCCATGCTATTTTCTCCCCAAAATAGCATATTGCTTTTCTGTGAGTAGCTTGTTAATTTGCTTAATCTTCCCCATATTCTCTTCGCTGCCAAGAGCTTGAGGAATATTTTCCAGTGCCCTTGACTTCAGATTAGCACTAGAATAACGGTGAAACAAATATCTTGTGCATCTTCTCTTACGGATCCAAGTATTTCACAAAGCCACAAAAAATTCTGACAGAGACCAAGGCCAGTGTAATGCGTAAGACCTTGAGATTGCTCTGTTCACAACATTATTTTCTCCATATTGGTTACTTGTAGCTCCCGTTCTATGAACCAGAACAAAAAAATCTCACTTTCTCCGATTACTCTTATATGGTTTATGGGTAAGTTGGAAATGAAAGGTTATGGCTTGTGTAACTGTATGGAATTCAAAAGAATGACAATATTTGCAAAAGGTCTGTGGCTGAGGTTTAAATGAAATTCCTGAATTCAATCTAATTCTAGCCTGTGGGAATCTTCTGCCACAAAAATTCTTGCAGCACATGAGGTTGCTGGGGTGGACTGGACAACTGTAGTGGAGCCATGGCCATTTCCCACTTGCTCACTTACCCGCTCACTTGGGTCAAAAGGAAGAGAATGGGGTGTGTAAGAAGGAAAGTGGATGATGTGCAAACAGATGGAGTGCCTCTGCCATAAGCTCAGCTAGTGCAGCGCCTTTCTGCTGCCACAAGCTTTGCTCCTTGTGTTTCCCCATTCCATCCCCTTCAAATATGAGGAAACATATCATGTGTACACAGCCCGCGGGCCGGATGTGGCCCGGCAGCCAATTCTGTCCGGCCCAGGGAGAAGGTCGTCAGGGGCGGGGCCAAGAGGAAGGGGTGCCACTGCCGCCATCGGCAGACAGCCTGCCGCTCCAGAGAACGATCGGAGGAGCGGCGGCTTTGGAGTGCCTGACATCCCGGGAGGTGATCCGGGCCTGCAGCGGGAGCAGTCGGCGACCTGCGGCGGCTGATCGCCCTGGCGACCCGGAAGACTTGATCGAAGCCAATTTCCCCCTCCCCTCCCCTCCCGTTGGGAAGAAGGTGTCTCGCAGAGGGAAAGGCCTCTCCCCCGAAGGGAAGGGGAGAGCGGAGCAGGCCAAGCGCTGTGTGGGTGCGCGCTCCATAGAGTTCCTTATTCGCCAAGCTCTGGCTGCAATGGGAAGGGAGCAGGGTCGCCTGCCTCTCATGTGTTTGAGCGCCATCCGCGCCGGAGGAGGAGGGAGGGAAGAGGGAGGGGATGAGGAGGAGGAAGAAGGGAGGGAGGCCTCTCTGTGTGGCTCCCCTCCCAGCCGGCCTCGGCGCTGCTACCGCGGCTCCTTCCTTCCTTCTCCGAGGCGCCCTCCCGGTTCCTATTCCGCTGGCTCCGAGGCTCCAAACCAGCGTCCCGCCCAAAGGAGCCTCTCTCCACCCGCTGCTTTTCCCAACCAGAGCGGCATTTCTGGCTCTGCAGCAGGGAGAGAGAGCGCCGCCTCCTCCTCTTCATCTACATGGGCCTTTTAATGCCATTTCAAACCGGTATGGAAGCTGCGCAGGTCAGAAAATCCAGTTTACTCCTCGAGCCGTCCAAAGCCGGGATGGCAGGCTCTCCATTCCATCTTGGGATCCTTCCTCTCATGAGGATGTCAGCCTCTATCTTGGTTACTTTTACCTTGTCTTCGTGAATTTCATTTCATTTATTTTAGTGGTTTTTATTATTATTTTATAATAATATAATAAATAATATAATATAATAATGTTATATTATATTATAATTTCAATATATTATAATGTCTATATACAGTACTAGCTGTACCTGGCACGCGTTGCTGTGCCCTTTTTAGGAGATGCGAGAAAGTTCAATCATCCACGGTGTGCCCTCCTCTAAACTGCAGTTGGATGGAGTGTGGGTCATGGGGGGCATGGTGTGCCAAGTTGGGTCTTTATCGGTCTTGGTTCTGGGCCACAGTGGTCTGTGGGAATGATGGGTTTTGAAGTACTACAAATCCCGTTTTCCATGGTGGTACTTCAAGTCCCATCATGCATGGTCGAGGCTCTGTGTGCCAAGGTAGGTTACTGTAAATTCATGCCATACACAATGTCCCATGAGCTGAGGCCTAGTTAGGAACAGCAAGTTAATGAAGCCTTACTGTCAATTCAGGCCATACACAATGTCCAATGAGTTGAGGCCTAGTCGGGAGAATCAAGTTAATGAAGCCTTACTGTCAATTCAGAGCGTAAACAGCTTCCCAGTAAGTGAGGGCTAGTTAGGGAAATCAAGTTAATGAAGTCTTACTGCCAATTTGGAGCGTAAACAGCTTCCCAGTAAGTGAGGGCTAGTTAGGGAAATCAAGTTAATGAAGCCTTACTGTCAATTCAGGCCATACACAATGTCCAATGAGTTGAGGCCTAGTCGGGAGAATCAAGTTAATGAAGTCTTACTGTCAATTCAGAGCGTAAACAGCTTCCCAGTAAAGTGAGGGCTAGTTAGGAAATCAAGTTAATGAAGTCTTACTGTCAATTCAGAGCGTAAACAGCTTCCCAGTAAGTGAGGGCTAGTTAGGGAAATCTAGTTAATGAAGCCTTACTGTCAATTTAGAGCGTAAACAGCTTCCCAGTTGTAGCACCCATGGGTCCGCTCGGGCAACGGGGGAGGGGTAATGCACCAGGGGTCCCGTTGGCATTGGGACCCGCACAGGCTGAAAAGGGATTCGGAGGATGAGTGGAAGGCCCAGAGCAAGATTGGTCAGCGGTGCCTTTGCCCAGTCCACCGCCAGAGAGTTTAGCCTGGGATTTGAATGGGAGCATTCTCCCGGGAAGGAGCGGACCAGGTGGAGATGGGAGGCAGTGAAGCAGATAGCGGAGATAGTTATGAATTCCCAAATGGCCGAGGTTCCCAGGAGCTGGCTGAACAGCAGATGGAGGCTAGCGGATGGGAAACTGGG